>QYAM01000037.1:0-249491 GCA_003988965.1 Neobulgaria alba
CTAAGTAAGATAGTATATATTTATAAAGGATCTTATTTTATTTATATTCTTTATATTTACTAAAAATATAATTTATTTAATATACTTTATAAGTATTAAAATTAATAAGGCGGTAATTATTATAAAGATTACTTAGTTATAAATAGTAGTCCTAAGCCTATTCTTCGTTTATTAATCGTTTAGTCTATGCTTTTAGCTAATAGTTTTATCGTTCTTTAGCTTTTATATAAATAGTATACACGTAGGCTATATAATAGATTTAATCCCTTAGGTTATTATAAGCCGTATAAGCATCGTTAATTACTTCTTTCTTTAAGAGCTAAGGTTCCGCGGGTTTATTCTTAAGGCTATTTATAATAGTTATAACGCGAACTTAGTCCTTTATTTATTTTTAAGTAAAGGGTTTTAATATATATTCCTTTATTTACTCTTTTTAGTCTTTATTTAATAAGATTATACTTCGTTCGTTGTCCTCTTATTTTTTAATCTAGTCCTTAGGTTCTTAAAAAGTGTTTATTAAGTTTTCGTTTAATAAGGCTATTATAATATATATAAGTGTCTTTTTAAGAAGTTAAGCTTTTTTTAGTACTATTTTAACTATAGTTACGATTTATCGCTTAGATTATTTATATTCTTTAATATAGTGACCTTCTTTTTTATAATTATAGTATTTGCCCTTCTTTCTTTATTATTATTCTTATAATTACTACTTCTTTTAATATTATTATTAAGGTTTTCGTTTCTTTTAAGAAGTTAATCTTACTACTTATATTATAACTATAAAATATACTTTACTTTTTAAATTCTAAGTATCGACTTCTTTTTTTTTTAATTAGCGTTCTTAAAGCCTTATTTAAATGTTTATATATAGGTCTACTAGTCCTTATAAGGTTATAAGCTTATCTTATTATATAAGTTTATCTTTTAAGTTATTTATAAGCCTTTAATAAAAATAATCTTAAAGCGCTCTTTTGTCTTAGTCGACTCTTAGGCTATATTATAAGAACGACGCTAAGTACTAAGGAAAGAAGTCCTTTATTTATAAGGTATTTAGTTTATAAACTACTTTCTCTCTTTTATTTAGTTTTATATATAGGTTATATAACGTGCTTAGATAGTTCTTAAAATTCTTAAAAATCCTTTATATATCTAGTTTTATATCTTTAATCTTTTTATAAGTTTAGTAGTTATTTAAAAACGTTTTAGCTTAGTCGAACGTAGATTTAGTAAAGTATAAGACTATAAAGGTAACCTTTAAGTCTTTTATTATAAAGGATTCCTTATTATAAAAGATATAGATCTTAAGCTTCGTAATATATTTTTAAACCTTAAAAGGTTCTTTTAAGAACATAAGTAGAGTAGCGACCTTAACTAAGCGCGTGAGGCTAATTAGATCCGGAGTTCCTTTTATAGTAGTATTTAAAGAAGCTAGTCCGCCTATCTCTCTTAGTTATATAGCGGGCACTATTAATATATCGAATGATGCTTCTTTAAAGTGCTTAAAGTATAACGGCTGTCTTAACTAGTAGGTTATATTAACGTGTTAATTTATTAGTTAGTTTATTTAAAGGGTTTAAGGTTAGATTCTATACTCCTAGAGTGTAGTCTTTAAAGTAAGGGTCGATATAATTAGTTTAATAAATCTTTAGATAGTTATTATAATAATAAGTGTTTATTACTATTTTAAATTAAGCACGAAGCTCTTATCTAAGTACGTAAACATTACTACTTATATAAAGCCTTTATATAGCTAAATCCT
Organism: Neobulgaria alba; assembly: GCA_003988965.1. Taxonomy (NCBI): domain Eukaryota; kingdom Fungi; phylum Ascomycota; class Leotiomycetes; order Helotiales; family Gelatinodiscaceae; genus Neobulgaria; species Neobulgaria alba. The sequence goes on from QYAM01000037.1 coordinate 1,760, forward strand.
TTTATATCGTAGACTTCTTTAAAGTCCTTAATATTATAAGATCTATTAAAGTCCGTGATTTCCTAGACTTTAATATAAGCGACGTCACTTGACTAAGGTTCTACTACTAAGAGCTATTCTTATTAGTTAAGCCTAAGGTCTTTAATTATATAAGTCGTGATATACTTCTTTATATCTTTGTCTTAGTTCTACTACTTTTATCTACTTTTTTAACTAATCGTAAAAAGAACTAGTAGTCGTTATATAATCTCTTAAAGCTAAGCCTTTAGTTCTTTTTCTTCTTAGCTTTAAAGAGATAAGGGTTAATACTAAGTCTTCTTATTTCGCTAGCCTACGATTTAATAAATGTCTTTATTAGTATTTATATTATTAATCTAGGCCTTTTAAAAATCCGCCTTCGCGCGATATATCTTCTTTTTTAGCCGTTTTCTTTTATAAAAGATATAATCTACCGTCTTTATTTATTTTACTTAAAGAAATTCTTAGTACGCCTTCTTAAGTTTCTTACTTTATTAAAAGGCAGCGCGTATCTTTATTAAGGTCTTTTCGCTATATTCCTTAGTATATTACTAAATAGCCGCCTATATACCTCTTAGCGTTTTCTTATAGCTCTTCTCTTAGTCTTATTTCGTTTTAAAACTTTTTATAAATTGTTTTAGTTAGATCTTCTTTATATTTACGCCTTAAAGTCGTCTTTATTCCGCTTTAAGTATTATAATTTATAATAAAAGGTGGTCTAACCCGTAGTTAGCCCTTTTATCTACTTATACTATCGCCTCTTTAATACTTAACATCGTAAAGTCTAGCGTTACGTCCCTCTTAGTAGAGGTGTTAAGGTTATTAAGAATTGGCTAAGACTACATCGTCTAGTCTATAATTCTTTAAACCGGTGTCTTATTTTTATTATATATTCTAAGTCTACACTAGTTGAAGTCCCTCGCGATCACCTAATCCTAGGTTCCTAAGATCATTATAACCCGCCTTATGACAGGCCTATCTAATCCTTCTCTTATCGGTCGATATACGTTATAAACGTATAGCCCCGATTTTAATTTAATGGTGGCCACGCAATGGTCCCTTTGATTAACGGATTGCGCTTCAATGTCCTTCCGAACGTATGTTATGACCTTCGGCCATTCCTTCCATTCCGTGGTGGGTTCGAACATGTCGTACATTAGATGTGTTTTTATAGACTTGTTCCGAAGTTCCCTATAGACGACCGGCTCCTGCACCAAGATGATCGTCGCTTTCCTCTATGCACCGATGTTGAGTAGGAGATCCTGATTCTCCCCCCCCCGGCCCACGTTGGCGCTGAGTATAGTTATGTCACTCATTACCATTCTTCCTCAGGGTTTGAGGCCCTGGCACTTGTTCTTATGGGGTCGACCGGCGCACCGCCAGTGGGTGTCCACGGCCGCTCGAAGGTCGTCTCCTTCTTTTCCCCCTTGTCCCTGGCATTTGTGCCTGCAGCCCGTTTCTCTGCCGCCCTCGATCGCTCGTCCTGCTGACGTCGCATCGATGCGGTTGTCTAGGCATTGGGGTATATCTAGCTCCCGCTCTTCCTCGTAGGTCGGAGCAGGCAGGCTGGGTCACCTGACTTGTGCTGGGTGCTATGACACATCCCGCACTTTTGTGGCCGGTCGCACTGAGGTCCGTGCCGGTTCATTCCACAGTTTCCACACCTGGGTGCTTTACGACAGAGTCCTAGGTGGTATTTAAAACAGCCCCCGCAGAGTCGCGGGGTATATATAAGACTATCTGTAGATCAACGTATTCCGAGGAGAGGAGAGCAGAGAATGAATACACGATCAGATCGCAGGTGTTGTCTTCCAATTAATAATAACTCTACAAAACCAACCCTTTTTTCACCTCATCTTAAAGAGGGTGGATATAAATAATAACACTTTAAGTTCCGCATAATCGCCAGCCTACTGCCTTGTTTATCAAAGCTTTCTTGAGGATCTCCTAGGAGCTATCCACATATGGTTACTCTCCGAGACGCAGACCTAAAGTTAAAAGCAGGAGGTCCATTGTTCCATCTGAAGCAAAGTTTTATCGGTAATTTAGCAAGATTTAAGCATATTCGAATACTAGAAATCTCAAGATTTTGCCCACTTCTATATCTTGTACCAAAAGTAGTTATCCTTGATCTAGAAGGGATAGTATCATCTAGCCCATATTGTAACTTTCGAATCAAAATTCTTGATTGTTAATGCAGTGTCGAATCTCGTTGATTTCGCGTCGATTTGAAAGTAGAGTACTCTTGACTGTTTGAAAAGATCTTCTGATTCTTTCTCGTTGCAATGGACTGGTGAAACAGCACTTTTTAAAATATGGTCCTTGCCGTCTCGGGCTTGTATGCTGAATGGCCAGCAAATGTTTTGAGAGGTTGATCGAAGAGAATACTTGACAAACGTTAGTTAGCATGGAAATTCGGAAGGCCGTCACTGTTGGGATCTTACCTTGCAGTGTCTACATGATTTAACAAGGCGTTTTCCTCGGCCAATTTAGCGAGCGCGTATCCTGTCCTATAATGGTTCATCCCAGTAGTTGCTTTATAGCCGTTTTTAAACGCGGTGCTGACATCTAAGTCCTAACAACCTCTTGAATAATTCGGTGAACAAGTAATTGCCCTCTGTCCTTATTTCTTCTGACTAAAGACGATTTTAACAAGTCTTTTCTAGCTTTAATGCAAAGAGGATTTGTGAAAGGGGAATCGTTTTCTGGTTTTTTTAGAAGGTGATCCGTTAACAATGATTCGAAAATATCACCTAGACCTAGAAGTCACAAGACACCCAATAAAGCCTTTTCCAGTATGTTAAGAGTGCATTAGTACTTAGTCTGATTTCAATGTTCTTCGGGATTACTAGCTCTCTGCTGGGAACGGTAAGATCCTGATTACAAGTAGAGATTTTCTTATGAAGGTGTTTTCGACTATGACAGACGATATGTATATAGAGCCTTTAGTCGCTGAAGAAAGTTCCGACTTAATAATAAAAATCGTTGGATACATACCCAATCCCGAGAATAAGCAGCAATCACTAAAATTTGCTAAAAGGTTAGGAGGCATTCTACTCTCCTTATCTCAAATCTCAGTTATGATCAGTCACAGAGATATGGCTTTCAAAGTATTTCTTGACGTCTAAGAAGAAGACTAGTCGATTAAAGAAGTTTCACTCGATCATCGGCATTGTCAAATACTAGTAGCTATGTACCTAGGGAGGAAATCGATGTCCCGTCCTCCACGCTTGAAAGTGATTACTTGATCGGATTTGATAGCTACACTATGACGAGGCTTCAACTCACAAAGGAATCATTTCTTTCGGTTGCGTTCAGAAGTTTGAGTTTTGGGGCAATCTGGGCGAAACTCTCAACGATGGAGTTGTCATTGTCTGCTTGAACCTAGAATATGGCATCATACTCCATTTGGTATATAGAGACGTATCCAATGATGAGTTGGGTTTTGCCAATGCCTCCCACACCACAGGAGGCAAATGATCAAGACCCGATGCCTCAAAAAGACCTTGTCAGACCTTTGGTCGGCGCCCAGGACGTTCTGAACATTTGCGAGGGCTTTCTTGCGTCCCACAAAGCCTCTAATGGGTACTTCTGGGCCAAGTAAGAAATAAGGCAGGCTCGACACACTTCCGCTCTGGGCGAACTCTGAGATACTAGGGATTATTTCAAAGCTAGAGGCGTCTATGAATCTGAAGATTGCTTCTTTAGACTGTTGTTTTGATTCAGTATCCTGAACATGCTAGTGTTAATCTTTAGCGTAGGGAACAGTGCTAGTCTACATCAAATCATCAGTTGGGAAGTCAACAGGGAGACTAGTGGGTGGTTGAGTTTCTGGGATTCCTTGAGCAACACTCACTTCCAACATGCCAACAAATTCCCGAAAAAGGAGACGCTTTCCATCGACGACGCAAATATCTTTGTGGCTTTTGTTGACCTGAAACATTTTCTCGTTCTTGATAGCCATCTGGGTTGTTGATCGCGCTACGAGTATCATTTTGCGTGGCCTGAAAACCCCTGCCGAGATCTTTGATGTGCCTTTCTCGTATGCTGATTGTAAATAATATACGCTTCGGAGTCGCCGAGGGCATCAAGAAGAGACCCTGCTTGAGGCGTTCGAGGCCCGCGAAGCCGCATTAAGTTAGACCATCTTATAACATTCTAAAGGTTATTATAGTACCGAGTCTGCTTGGATACTCGTACAACCGGAAAAAGCCTTCTAACCGTTCAGCAGGCCAACTAGCTTACTGACCAACAATTTAGAGTCAGAAAAAGGAATTATTTTTCGATAAGCCGGTGAGTTACTGTCTGCTGATGCCTAGCTGGCTGGCCGATTGACAGTGTGCATATTGACGACGCCCGTCGTCGGGCGTCAATATGCAGATAACCGCCTAGATCGCGAAAATTTGTTGTTCCTACATTAAACTACATAGATAAAGCATTCGATCAGACCACTTTTTCCCGGGCAAGAGACTTGCTTGAAACTGACGGTTGGATTATCTGACACTTCAAACCAATCGAACCGCCAATTGCAACTGCTTGAAGAGCCGTTGGGAAAGCTGCACAGGCAGATGCAGAGGAGACACCACCATATTGGGCACCCCAACCTGAACTTGGCGCTCCCCATTCGGCAGTCCAAAAAATTCCCTGCGTTAGCCATGTGGGCTAGTAAGCCTTGCTACACAACCAAGCTTTCCATTGTGCTGTTGGTAGTTTAGTACCCTCCGCGAGGCTGTAGCTTAAACCTCATCTCAAATCAATACGTATTTTGTGTTCGGAATTCCTTCTAATAATCCAAATAACATTAAAAGATTATAAAGATGTTAGTAACACTTAAATACTTAGTGTAACTCCCGCTATGTCAAGAGGAGAAACCGTACACCTTGTATGGGTTTCCAAATGATATAACATCAACTAGCAATTACATGTTTAATATCTATGAGAATGTAGCAGTCGCTAACATTCGAGGACGTGAAGGCGAGTTTAGACTCAATCAATATGGCATTGAAGTCCACAATCACTGTCTTCCTGTGAGCTTGTATCGCAGAACTTCGGGAATGTTGAAGGGGGTGAAATTGTATGGAAATATCTCAAGGAAATAATCGCATTGGGAGAGGATATCCCAAGAGCCTCCAAAAGTCTCTGCTCTGACTAGTGGATACACGATCAAACTTAAGTCAATTGGCTAAGCTGATAGTTACCCTAGCTGCGCAGGACAGGATCAACTTGTGATGTCAAAGAGCAGACGGCTTGCAAAATTCTCGATTTAGAGCCATTTCACCTGTGACATTGATGCACTGTAGTGAGTGTGCTCGTGCAGCCCCCTCGGATTTTGTTATTTAATTACGATTGAAGATTACCCTTATGCTGGAGGTAGAGGATCAAGATGTGGTTGACGGGAGACATCGTGCAAAGAGAGTAAAGTATGCTTAATCTGCACGTATACATCCAGTCCCTGATTTAAGTAAAATATTTAACTTCGAAGTCCACAGTGTATGGCGACCCTTACGAGTTGTTGAGCATTCACCATTGGTTGTCTGTAGTATAACTAAGAATAAATCAGATTAATCAGTTAACCTTGATTTTCTAGAATAAAATAGACTAACATAGATGGTGTGCTTTCCCCCGCACTTCCAAGCACGTCACCTGCAGATCTTCCGCAGACCTGTTACGGAGTAAGGTATTGATGAAGCGGAAGAGAGAACAGTACGTAAAGGGGTATTAAGTAACTTGAGCGTATGTCAAACACCCTAGTCTAGTATGATACTTTGTACAGGAGCTTTACCTACTTATCATACGTGGTCCAGATATAGAGTATTTCAATAGTATTAAGTACAGTAATCCACTAGTAAAGTAATATATAACATGTATACCCCAATATATTCTATATAAGGCTTTCACATAAATATCGGCAAAACTGTGTTAGCACTCATCAGAGCATTAATCTTCAATTGGTAATCCGTCTCTTCATTTTCATCTTCACAAAGATCATCTTGTATCCAAGAAGCTTCAATCATTTTCCTTATCGACCGTATATTATCAGTATCTCGTCTTTTTAAAGCCTTTGAAAAAGTTTCGTGGATAAGGAGCCTTTGCTCATCTGTTCTAGCTTCACATCCAATTATGAATAGCGGCCATACGCTCTCACAGTATTCAAGCTGTTTGATAATACTAAATGCGTTTCTGAGGACTTTTTCTGTTGGTTGAAAGCCCACTCGAGATCTTCGACCACCTCGGTGAAGATAAACGAGTCCGGCTAGTCTGTAGAGTTCTGAAACTAGGTCTGTTCGTTTTCGCTCTGGAGGTGTAATTGTAGTAAAGTCTTTATGGCGCCGTAATGATATGAGACGTAGCTCTAGAGAATCTAACCGTTTCTTATGTTCTCTAGACAGGAAGTCGGGGTGAGATCGAGGCAGCACAGCAGAACAAGTAAGCGAGAGAATATCCAAAAATTCCAAAGAGCATCCCAGGAAGCTCATGATCTTCGACTCGTCAGTAACAATAACGCCAATAATTTAGCTAAGATTGTTAGAAAGAGCATACCCGCGATCTATCAGGGATGAGTGAGTAGACATTCCGGAGTTGCGGATCCTCCGCACACGGCTGACGATACACGCACGATTCGGATTGACTCCAGTGAGATGTGCTGAACTGGGCAAGTATAGTATGGCAAGATAACCAGTCGAGTAGAAGTACTTCCTCACTACCCAAAATGCGTGGGAGAGACATTGCTTTCGCAAGTTTAATTGCTCCACACACAAAGAAGGCCCAACCATCGGCAGTATCAGTGCTACTGGAGATCTTTTTAAGACTTAGCTGCCTATGCATGTAGAAGAAGTTTTCATCTTACCTTATACCAGCCTAATAACAGGCTGGCAGCTAGACACCGTAAATGCTCACTGAGGTCCATCCCTTCTTTCACTGAAGCTGCGAGCATCGAGATTGCCTTGCCCTTGAATAGAGAGGCTTCTGCACCCCCGTACAATTTCAATGATGACAGTGCAAGAATGCCTTGTAGTACCGCACTAGATGCTGGCGTGTCATCTGTGAGGGCAATTCTCAAGAGGAATTGGGAGATTCTACTGTCGTCTCCAAATGGGGCCAAAAGGTGCGGAACTGTAGTTGTAACTATTTATATTAATATGTTAGGATTCGCGTTAATCGGAATAGACTTACAATACGAGAGAAGCATCTGCCCGTCGGCGCCGACGCTAGGTATGGGTGATAACTGACCAGGTACGTCACTCGACCACACATTAAAGTGCGCAGCTATCATTTGTTAGCAAACTTGCAGGAATGGCGAGCAGCGAGAGATTACGAGAGAGATGCTTCTTCTCTAATTCCCCCTGCAAGGTTATATCCCATCGGGACATATTCACAAAGATGGCTCCACCTTCAGGTAATACCTGTTTTGGGAGCAGGTGATGACTAGTGATAAATCGACGGCCATCCCTTGGCTTCGGCCACGATAGTCGAGTGGCTAGACGAGTGCATTCTCTTTTTGCCCTTGTGCAATTAATACAAATCGGGAAAGACCTATCACATCGGACTTTGCGATCTGATACGACGTTAGAAGACAAGTTACTTTGGATCAGGGAGATACCTGAGAGGCTCTATGAAACTCATTGAAGACCTTTGCACGTCCAACAACTTGAAGCTTTCTGCTTGCGATTACCATCCATTGCACGTGGTTTGAGGCCGAAAATCGTCAAAAGCACGAGTATTTATATCACCATCATAGAGCCGCTGGTGCATCTCATATAGTCAGTCTGGGGAATTAATCTACCAGAGTGATGCGGTATGTCGTCAAGGAGAGAGATGAGGTGGCTCATCGCGCCTATTGTCTCATTACCAATCTTCAGATTAGTAATCTTGTCCATGACTACAATTATCAAAAGGTTTTTTATTATTGGCTACGTTTTCTCTCAGTGGCTGTCTGCTGTACTTAATTAACCAGCCTTTGTAGCAAGGCAATACTATTAGTCACTTAGATAAATTGTTATCTAATCCAAGCCGTTTCGTCTCTTTTCAAGGTCACTTTTTAATCAATACATGTCTCCACAGACAAGACTATTTAATAAATAATATACCTCCTTTTCTATTGACGCAAAATATTAATGATACACGTTCAGAATTCAAAATTGACTGCTTCTAAGGGTAGTCAAATATCCCTCCACCAGTCGTACACATGCATTAGTTTCATTCTATGAAGATCAAAACCGTTATTAAGCGACACCAGCTATAACGTCAACCTTCTTTTCTTTCAGGGAAATAGACCAATCAACAGCCGCAACCCCTACAATTGAAACTGCAGCTAGTGCTACGGCCGCATACCACGTTTGAGTGATCGCGTGGTTATATGCGACCAGAACACCTGGCAAATACTGAGGAGCAATAACGTTCTTAAGCGCCGTTGCGCCTGTTGATGAAACAATAGAGGGTGATAGATCAGGAACTGCATTCGCCAAGTTCTGCACCAACAGATTTGAGAAGATGGTATCCGAGACAGAAACGAAGATGGCACCTCCCAGAGTCTGTGCAAAAACCACCAACGCCATCGCAACTGGAATATCAACGGGTGGTACGGCTACCTGAACGACTACAAAACAGACTTGCATGCCTGCTCCGATTCCCATGCCATAGAGAACTTGGTATCCAATCCATACAGCATGACCACTATCGACGTGAAAAGTTGTGAGGAGACCGACACCGACGGAAGAAACTACCGATGAGAACAATAAAGCTGGGCCATAGTAGCCAGAAGCGGTGATGCCACCCCCGGAAATGAAGGTGCAGATGATGACTGCAAGGACCATTGGGATGTTCATAACACCTGATTTAATAGGGGAGGCGCCTTTAATTGCCTGAAACCAAATTGGGATCTTCAAAAGATTTATCATTAAAAGTGGAATTTAGATTGGAGCAGGGAAGAGACTTACAAAGTATACAACGACAAAGAACGATGCGCCGAGTGTGATATTGAAAACGACAGAACCCCACACGTTGCGGATCTTAAAGACTCTTGGAGGTACTGTCGCATTCTCCCCTTTCCAAAGTTGGACCAGGACAAATCCGATAAAGAGTACACCAAATAAAACAAAAAGAACGACAACCCTCGCATTAGCCCAATGGTATTTTGAGCCCCCAAATTGTAGCGCCAGTAGCAGGCAAACTATTGACGGTACGAATAATAGAGTGCCCAAGGCATCGAACTGGTTCAGTTGTGCTTTCCATCCATATTTTGGTTTCGCTGTCCTCCCAGGGGACTGGTAGAAGAATAATATAAAGAACAATGTTACGCCACCAATAGGTAGATTAAGATAGAAGCACCATCTCCAAGTAGCTTTATCCGTGAGAGCACCTCCTATCAGTGGCGCAACGACAGAAGCAATACCAAACATAGCGCCGATGAGAGACGTGTAGGTAGGGCGTTGGCGTAGAGGAACCGTTTTCGAAATGATAAGCATTGCGCCGGAGAAGATACCGGCACCACCGAGGCCAGCAATTGCACGACCGACAATGAGAGCTGTAGAGTTGGGTGCGACACCACAAACAAGTGATCCGACCTCGAATATAAACAAGGCAATCAGATACACCAATTTAATGTCGTAAAATGTATAGAGCTTGCCGTATATCAGCTGGGGAGCACAGCCGGCAAGTAGGTATGCCGAAGCATACCATCCGACATCACCCAGAGCATGGAACTCGTCTGTGATGCGAGGAATAGCAGTTGCTATGATTGTGTTGTCGAGAGAGAAGCATAGAACTGACAAGCAGAGAGCAATCTGTTGGTTGATGTTATTAAAAAAGTTCTTCGAAGTATCAGAATAACCAGAGTACGAACTGTGATAATGGCAAGTCGGGGACCATGTGGATAGTCTGCAGACTCATCCTCCTTTGGTGTCGTCTCAACAGGCTCAGATGACACTACTGCTTCGCCTTCGCTGTTTAAATCAGTTACCGATGGTTTCTCATCTAGATCAGTATTTTCTGAGGCTATGCCTGGGTCTTTTTGGTCGTTCATTATGATAGTTTGGTCAACACTTCTTTGTTAAGGAAGGGAAAAAATGATTGCAGTGAAACAGATTAGTAGTGAACAAGTACAAATAAAGGTGCAAACTACTACAGGAATAATGAAAAGAGGCGTTCTACCTCTCGCACCAAGTATTCAAGAGATATACTCGCCACAGATTTGCTCTAATGATTGTTGATAAACATTGCAATAATATGCGAGCCTCAAGCTCTGGAGCACGGCATGTAATGCTTACATACCTCCTGAGGTCGCCCTATTCCACTCTTAATTCTAATGTCAAGCCGTGACACAATTTTATTATCATGTACTATGCCCTACACCTAGTTGGTGACTTTGCTTATGAAACGTTGGCAAGTATTTGCGAGTGAATGCTATGTCTTGCACGCGGTAATTAGCGACCTTACTTATGAAGCGCTGGCAGGTATTTGCGAGTGATTGCTAAGAGCTGCCATAACATGGAAACACGACATGAACGTTGCCAATCATCTTGCCGCAATGCTTTGGCGTAGAGAGATACTCGATTTGCAATATCGTCTTCCCGGCGCTGAGAATCCCGCCGACTGCTAACGATAAACAGCATAAGAAGGAGAGGGAGCACCCTCCGCAGCTCGAACCACCTCTGCACGGTACTAAGCGTACGAAGCAAACGAAACCATGTCGAAGTATCTTCTTGATCTCACCCACGAATTTTCTGGGCTCCGGGCTCTCGTGACTGGCGGCTCCCGTGGTATCGGTGCAGCGGCAGCGCAGCGCCTGATTGACGGCGGCGCGAAAGTCGTGGTTACAGCGCGCAACCCCCACCAAGAAACCCCCGCAGGCGCCATCTTCATAGCAGGCGATACCCGCACCAAAGAAGGCGCGGCAGCTGTAGGGCGCGCCGCGCTCGAGGCTCTGGATGGCCGAATCGATATCCTCATCAACAGCGTTGGCGCGGCCCGGCTCCATGCCAGTCTGGAAGCAATCCCCGACGACGAATGGATCGACTCGCTGAACGTCAACTTCCTCGCAACTCTCCGGGTGACAGCCGCCGTGCTGCCAGCACTGAAGCAGTCGAAGCACGGCGCTATTGTGAACGTGTCGGCCGGAGGCTTGATTCCCTTCGCAGGCGCGATGGCGCACTACGGCGCGGCCAAGGCGGCGCTGAACAACTACTCCCAGGGCCTGGCGAAGGAGCTCGCGCCGCTGGGCGTTCGTGTCAACATCGTGACGCCGGGTCCAATCTACACACCCGGCGGCGATGAGGTGCGCAGGCAGATCACCACCGCCATGGGCATCACCAACGAGCAGTTCATGTCCACGGTACCGCTGCAGGGGCGGGGAGGCAAGGCGGAAGAATTGGCTGAGACGATCGTCTTTCTCGTCTCCGACCGCGCATCGTATATCACCGGCCACAATCACTTCGTCACCGGCGGCGGGGGGGAACTGGCTTGAGCTGGACTCCCTCACGTTCCCGTCTCCGCAGGAAAAGGAACAATGGCTGGGATTTGGGAAGACATAGCGCGGCTGTTTTGGTTTGGACGCAGCAGGAAATGGTCAGGCCAGACCGTCAGGACATGTACTTGGCAGGGAATCATTCAATGTATTTGTCTTCAGCATTCTAGTTCAATGGCGAGTCTTACATGTATTGTGACCTCTGTTTTCGGTAGCCTAGGTTGAATATGAATCGTATTTCTCAAGCCAAGCCCTCTACTTGAAGAGGCAACTTCACGCTGTGATTTGATACCAATTCTCTCCCTCGACCCCAGGTTGTCATCTAAAAACGGGGAAATAATTTCGTCATCGATGCCCAACCTTGTGGTTCGAGATTACGGAAGCAGGAAACAATTTGCGAACCTTAATTCCACCACCATCAACTGACTGGTGAGATCCAGTCACTTGGCATGCACATCCCCACACGCTCTGGCTAGCTGAAAAGCCTCGCTTCGAGTAGAGCCCACGACTGCAGTCATTCAGGTCGCTCCGTTCAGATCGAATATGGGAGTCTGATTTATGGATCTAGCTTACGAAAGGTGGGCAACAATCTGCGAACCTTGATTCCGTCACTATTCCAATTTGTGCGTTTAAGAAGTCATCCAATTGGCAGGCAAAATGGTTAACTGGTCTGAACAGAACTGTATTAGATCCCTAATTTACATTTCCATTCCAAGACACGACATCCAAATCCAGCCGTGTTCTCAATTCTCCTCCTTGACTTGAACGAGCAATTTGCCTACAGGTAGGTCATAGTCAGCGAATCATGAACTCTCCCGACAAATTGTCAACTTGTAGACTTACCCGTGTTGGTTCCTGTGAAGATGCCAGCGAGCGCCTCTTCAGCAACAGCCAGCCCACCTTGAATAATGGTCTCGCTGCGCTTCAGTTTGCCTTCTGCCAGCCACTGTGCGAGAATTTTAGCGGTAGCAGCAAATTGATCTGCATATTGGTTCATAAAGTAGCCTTGTAAGCTTGGTAGAAGTTAGCACTGTGTCACTTGGTTTAAGAGACAGCAACGAACCGAATGCTCTTGAAAATGATGTCCAGATAGTTCTATCGTAACCGCAAATGTCAGTATATGCTACCATAAAATATTCAATGTAGAGAGAGTTACCTCAATTATCGCCGTATTCCCAGAATTATACAAACTGGTAGCTACAAAGCATTAGCAATCAACCACTTGCCTAAGAAGAGTAACGCCTAAACATACCACCACAAAGAACAAATCTTGCATGCGGTTTTGCCCTACTCAATGCAAGATCCAAAATCTTACCACCGACATTATCAAAGAAAATATCGATAAGCCCATCCGTCTTTTTCTCAAACTCCTTTTCAAAATCTTGACTTTTATAATTCAACGCATCACAACCCAGCTCCTTCAAATAATTAACCTTATCATCTGTCCCAACGGTCCCAAGCACTTTCGCACCCTTCAACAAAGCAATTTGACAAACAGCAGTCCCAATCGCACCCGCCGCACCAGAAACAACGACGAAATCCCCAGCCTTAATATCCGCCTCATTAACCAACCCAAAATAAGCACACAATCCCGAGAATCCCAGAATCCCTAGGCTATCGGTAAGTTTAGCACCGTCGGGAAGATTGATCGGTGTCACGTTCGTAGCATCGGTGATTGCAAGCTCGGTCCATCCGGCATTGAATGTGAAAACTTTCTGTCCTGCCGAGATGGTTGGGGATTTGGATGCAAGGACATTTGCAATTACAACTGCAACCATGACAGCTCCAATTTCCACGGATATTTCTACTGAAGGACGATAAGTGGTTGAACCTATGCTTGTTAGTTTCATAAACGAGGATACGACAACCGAATATCTCCATCGCTTCCTTTAAATCGGCCATTTTCGGCCGAAATAATTAGATCGTAAATGTAGCAGGAATGAAACATAATAAGCTATATATACTGCGAAAAAAAATTATAGCGATTTTTTTTGGGGGGCTCAGACTCGTCTGATTTTATTTCGCTGAGAATTGTAGGCTTGGATAATAATGAAGGCTAGGTGGAATTTTTGGGTCCGTACGTACCTTCTTCGATCCATCCTCGCATTGCTGGATCGATGGAGATGTATAGCGTCTCCAAAAGAACTTGACCATCTTTAAGGTCATCCGCTGTGAGGATTGGATTCGTGATCAATTTGAAGGTCGTGCCAGGGATAATGTTCTTCTTTGGGTGTTCTGCCAGGACAAGGGATTGGAAGGTAGTTTTAGCCATAGTGAAAGAATATTTGTTCAGAGAAAAAAAAGACTGTCCTACTTCCTTTCTAATGTACTGCGTTGTCCTTATATATTATGGTACTTGAGCTTCTGAGCCAGTACTAGATAATATCTAGCGCATATATTTCACATGACTTATAATATCAGGTTGTTATACAATCCGTACGACCAAAGAGTTAGGGGGTTCGCGAATTGTTGCTAGCCTTACCTAACCTAGTTCCACAAAGTTTCCCACAATTCGGATTACTATATTAGAAATAAGGTTCGCGAATTGTTGCCAGCCTCCTGTAATCTAGTTACGTAAAGCTAAGCGATGATTGTATCACGACGGTGCTCAGAGGACCTTATTTTGAGTTTCAAAGGTTCTGCGTTAAATTATAGAATAAAATAAATAGGTATTTTATTAGTATTCAGTAGGTTAGCTAGGATATCGTAAATTGTTGCCAAGAGACAATCGTGGTGATTCTATTTATTCCGACCTCCCCCCCCCGGAAGATATACATTTTGCATGTTCACTCACCTCGATCTCTTCTCAATCTTCCACCACTTAATAAACCCAATATGTTGAATATCATCCTAGTTCTCGGAGCAGGTCCCAATGTCGGCTTCTCCCTCGTGAAACTCTTCTCCGCCAAGGGATTCAAAACCGCCATCGTAAGCCGGAATCCCAAATCCGAACTCTCAGCCGCTGCCGATTTAGCTATAAAAGCTGATTTCGAAGATCCATCGAGCATCAAAACCGTTTTTAAAGAAGTGAGGGAAAAATTGGGTGTTCCGAATGTGGTAGTGTATAACGGTCCGTTCGTTCCTGTTCTTTATAGCATCAAAACCATACAGATATCGCGGAGTGTGTATTTAAATTTAAACTGACAATGAAAGAATAGCTGCATCAGGAATTTTCGCCTCTGATCCCGTCTCTGTCGAACTCGAAAAGCTTACCGTATGCCTAAACGTGAATGTGGTTTCGGCCTACGCCGCTCTCCAAGAATTCGTCACTGGTGCAAGGACTTTATCAAAAGATGTGTTAAAGACGTTTATATATACCGGCAATTCTCTGAATCTTGTTCCCCTTCCTATCGTACTACATGCAGGCGTGGGTAAAGCGGGTGCCGCACATTTGATTGAAGGATCGGCTCTCGCGTATAAGAAAGAGGGATTTCGGTATGTTGATTCCATTTCCGATCCTCATATTTCCTATTTTCAAAACTCGGCGAGAAAATTCACCTCGAAGTCTTCATCTATTATACCTTGAATGTAAAAATAAATAAAAGAAGAAAAGGAAAAGAAATATGGAAAAGAAAAAGGGAATGAGAAACGGGCTAATGCGAACGAATAGGTTCTATTACGCAGACGAGCGGTTTGAGGATGGAGGGAGTGTCTTCATGGAGATTGACGGACAAGCCCATGCAGACTTTTATTATGAGCTAGTTCGAAGGAAGGATCAGGGGCCTTGGGAGGCTACATTCGTTAAGGGGAAGGGATATGTGGATTTTAACGGAAAGGTGGCACTGGCTCCTCCTTTTTGGAGAGGAGAGCAGACATGAAACACAGTAGCTCGAACCCATAAGATATGTAGGTAAAAGGTTGCAATATTCATGGCTTTGGATGCAACCCAACAGTGGTTGCAAGCAGTGTGATGCGGTGACATGTCACGGTGTCATAAACCTCTATTGTACAAGTATCTAGAGGTCCAACTTACTACCTTCCTCTAGTTTCTATCCATGCCTAGCCATCTCTCATGTTCCATGAGTCCCTATGCGTCGCTCGCATCTCATCATATCAACGATTCGTTCACGTACAGGTGAGTCCCAAAGGTGTTTTCATGCCCTCTATAATTCGTATGTATTATAACTAGCAGCTTACGAGTCCTGTGACATTTGATTCTATCAAAAGATTATGATTACCGGAGAAAGAGTATCACTAGGGCGTAAATTCGCTAAATTACGTGCGCGTTATAATAGTGTGGAAATACTTCTGGATCCCTACCCGTAGCTTCACCCCATCAATAATATCCTGCGGGGAATTACGAATTAGTCCTAGAATCATCGCTATTTGTCAGCTCGTAAAATTGTGGCCAGTTGACTTGATTTGTAACCTGTCAGGATTGAAGAATTATTAAAACAAAGTAGGTCGCGGGTTGTATATTATGATCCGAAATCCACATGAAAAGAGCATTCGAGACTTTTCCATAAGATTTGGGTTCAAACACCAAAAACATTCAAGAACTAGTTCCACAATATGTCCCAGCATCTAGCGTTTGCCCAGTTGGTGGCCCAAGGGCCGCTGTCCACAATTCGTGTGCCGACCCAGAAGCCTGGGAAGGGCGAGATCTTAATAGAGATGAGAGCTGTTGGCATGAACGTACGTCCATTTTCTACTCCCTTGATTACATCGTCTGACAATCGTGTCAGCCTGGCGAGCGTATGTTCCTCGATTCTACGTTTCTGGGGCCGTCTCAGTATCCTTGGATCCCAGGATCTGATCTCGCAGGTGTCGTGTCAGAGATCGGTGATGGAGTCACAAAATTTAAGAAGGGTGACAGGGTATGTTATTATAGAATCCTCACTTAGGCTATTAAACCTCCCTAATTCACCTGTAAAGGTTGTGTCAACGCAGATATCAGCTACGAAAGCCCTAGGGAACAGAGTTGGTGGCTTGCAAAAGTATGCCATAGCTTTCGCAGGTCTCACAGCGTTGATCCCCACAGGAGTTTCATTTGAAGAAGCAGCAACTATTTCAATAACGGCCACTACTTCACTCGCTGCTTTTTATGCTCTATCGCTGCCGTGGCCCACGATTTCTGACCGCAGAGAACTAGACGAACAGGTCCTGGTATGGGGCGGAGGGTCTGGGGTTGGTATGACTTCGATTGCTTTTCTACGATTGGCCGGCTACAAGAATATTATCACGACAGCAGCTATCAAAAGAGAAGCTGAGTTGAAGAGTATTGGTGCAACTATTGTGATCGACCATCGCGACGAAGCTGTCGTTGAAAAGCTAACAGACGCATTGCATGGAAACACGTTATCTACGGCAATCGACGCCGTGACAAAGGAAGGGACCACTGATTCTATTGTTCAAGTAATGAAGAATGGAGGCAAGATCGCCCGTGTTTCGCCTCTTAATCCTCCAGCCAAAGGAAATGAAGGAATTGAAATGCCGGTGATAGATTGTACGATGTTTCACGATGTAAATTATACTTCTTCAAGTATCCATATAACAGAAAGTTGCTAACATACGAAGCTCTCAGGACAACACCCCGAGCACAGAGCCCTGGGAGAAGATGTTGTTTGGCCATTGTAGGTTACCCAAGTTCTGACTTGTTGGATTGCTCGTCTCCAATTGCTAATAGGAATATGCAGTATTCAAGATTTACTTAATCAAGGGTACGTAAGTTTAAGACGTTCTAAAAAGCTGCGCTAATGGGTTATATCTGATTTTAGATATCCATTCCAACGCCAACTCGTGATTGATTGCAGTGGACCTGATGGTCTTAAGGGTATTGAAGAAGCATTTCAAATTCTCCGAACGGAGAATACTGATGGGCGTAAAATTGTCATCAAACTATGATAGATGTTTTGCGAGTTGAATATCATGGACTGAGTGCTACACATTGAAAGTAGAGACACCATTGAAGTAGAACATCTCTTGTCATTTAGTACAACTCCAAACGGCAAATAGCTAATTATATGTAGATCTAACTTCTATCCATACATGAGCATATGACAATTGTCTTGCATACAACCTCTTATGCCACTATACCGTTTTATCAAAGTGTTTCACAGGGGGTGCTACCAGACTCAGATTGCAAGCCACATTGTACCTTTTTACCCCAAATTGTAGAAGTAGCTAGGTGTTATATATAACGCATCCACCCTGAGCCAGAATTAGAATTTCTCCATTTATATCGCATTCAAAAATACATTAAGTGCTAGAACTATGTTGCTTCGTATCAGAACTTTTCTTAGAGACCAGACCTCGCTGGAGTATAATCATATAGCTCATCTCGCCCTAGAGTAAACTTCAAGTATTAACCGAATTTCAAAGACATACCAAGGTAGCAGAGAATAATCTCGAAATGAAAGCTCAATGAATGCTATTTCCATATAACTTTAACAATCTAATCGCAGATCTTTCTCTAAGTTAACTTATGCGTGCGCCACCATTCTAGAATACACGAAATCCTTACAGTTATGATTTTTATACTATTAAAAGTGTTATGAAGTTTAGGACTTCTATTCTACAAATTTGGACACCACAGATTTGGACAGTAGCTAGTTTGACTCAAACATCTAATGATATCTAAAACAATAGAAACAGAGCTACGTCAGCACAACGGTGTCATAGAGTGACTTCAGAAAAAGATTGATGAGAGATGAGTCTAGAATGGTCTTCTGAAGAAGGACCTTCCAATCACCAGGCACTTCGGCCAAATAAAGGTATGAAACGGACGAACCGGTGAAGCCATGACTCTCTAATCATTTGTTTACCCGTGTGATTCACCCACTCAACCGTCATAGAACAGATAACGTCCTTGAATTCTACACTTGTTAACTTCTATTTAGTCACGAATTCATAAACCGCACGGCAGGATATATTTAAAGGCCACCTTGTCCTACCTTACTTGAAAGACAAGATCGTATTCTCTACTCCAGACAGCATACTCGATACTTATTTCATCCTACTTGAACGGAGCTTACATACGTACATACGGCGTCGTGAACAACATCATGCAGCCCAACGCTAGCTCCTCATCTAATGGTAAACAGCCTACCTTTAAGTTTTGGTCTAAGCTGCTTTTTAAAATAGAAAGTATAATGAAAGAAATCATCGAGGAAGAAATCGTCGAGAATGATCTTCGGATTAAGCAATTGGAGGATAATCTCACGAAACTTAGGGGGGAGACGGAAGGACTAGAGAAGAGAGTAGCAGAGGTTAAGGGAAGGATAGAGGAAGTAGTGAGGAGACGAGAAGTAGTAGAGAGAAGATATAATAGGATACTAGAATGATTTTGGCCCGGAGATGATACCCGATACCTGGTTTATATCTGAGGTTTCTATTGGGTTATTACAAGATATTGATGTATAGAAGTACCCTTTCAGACCTACTTACAATTGAAGAATCAATCGTTTCTTGAATGTCATTTTGCACTCCCTTGTACCACTTGTAGGATTACAAGAGTCGAGCAAGTTATGAAAGAGGATTTAATATAACAGCTACGCGATACTACTACTAGAGTGGAAGGTTGGGGGTTGAGGATTTAATGGTGGTGCCGGTTTCTAGAGGTAGGTGTGGATAGTGGGGTAATATTCCCTTGAGTCTCCCATTGAGGGCAAAATTAACCCAAAATAGATGTGATGAATGCTACCCACCTACCTATCTATCTACTCACCTAACACAAGATTTTAACAACCCAACCCAACTCATCCTCACCCTCACCCTCATCCTCCCCCCCAAAAAACCCAATACACCGCAATTACAGCCCCAACCCACCATTTCTCCGTACACACACTATACACGTCAAAAAACCCCCTCTCCACATCCTCATCCCACTTTCCAATAATGATCAATCTTCCTATCTATCATTTATTTACCTTACCTACAAAAGTACAATTATATACTCCATAATAGTCACAACCAAAACCTTTAATATCGCGTCTCTCTAACAATTCTAGCTCACAGTTTCAACTCATGAAAATGTCCATCACTTAAAAAAAAAATAAACTCTAAAGAATTTCGCTCGAAAAAATAGGGAGGGTATCATTTCATTTAACTGCCACACACACATCCCCCTCAATCCTATCTATTTATACCAAGGAAACTATTTTCCCCCTACACATCCCAAGAAATACGTAAGCAAAATTCCCCTTATCGTCCATCCATCCATCCATCCATCATCCTCATTCCAAAATATCCAGACATTAAGAACCCCCCATAAAACGCCATTATAATGCAAACAAATGATGCACGCTAAAAACTCCTTTCCTTCCGTACATACATATTTCATCACTCTCTCTCTCTTATATCTCCTGTCTCCTCTTTGATTTTGGGAGAGAGGGAGATTTAGATAGCAGTGTGACTATATGGTTCATAAGCACCACCAACTCTCGTCTTGACATTATGCATTGGTACACCATATTCTTGACCTGGCGCATTATAAACACCATGTTGTTGTCCAACATAAGCGGTATTGTTGAAAGCATGAGGATCTTGAATAGGTTGATAAGCGCCAGTTGGAATAAGCTTCTCGCTATCATCTCCACGACTGCGTCTGTTTCTTGGGTTCTTGTTATGTTCGGATGCACAGCAGCACATTGTGAAACTCCAGAATAGACCGGCTGCAATGCTGAATACAACGGCTAACCATGTTGTGGCGAGGAAACTGGTGTTGATCGAACTTTTGACTCCGTAGGCTTTGGCGGTGGAATTAATGGCTGCAATGACGACGGAGGATTGGACGGTGGCCATGATGGAGGCAGCGATGATAGAGAGGGTGCTGAAACCGGAGATGATCCAAGTAATGCAGGATCCGGCGCGGGAGCAGATAGCAAAGATACCAAGGAAAAGTTCAACAGCACAGGCTATGAATGCGATGATATAGACGATTTGGGTCCAGCGGGAGAAAGTGATGAAGGTCTTGAGGGAGGTGGTCAACTCTTTGGGGAGAGTGACAGTCACTCCAGTTGTCTTGGTAGCAAGAGCCTCAATTGCAGTGGTATTCAAAGCTGATGCGGCCCAGTTGTACTTTGCCTTGATACAGGTCGTGTTGGTGCCACTAGTGTAGCAGTAGTTCCAGAGGTTGACCTTGTACTTATCTGCGAGGCCAAGATCTGCGGCGGTGATGTTGGAAGAGCTCGAGACGCTGTTTCCAAGAGCAGTGGTGGTAAGATCAGTGATGCCTGGCGAACGCTTGGCGAGACTTGCGAGGTTTGCGAGCGAGGAGGAGGAAATGGAGAGGTTCGCAGTATTGACTTCGAACATGTCGAGGTTCTTGTTGGTGACGCCCGAGAGCATGGCGACGAGGATGGCCACCAGGCTGGCAATGGTCAAGCCGAACGGCAGGGCCACGCAGATAAATCTCCCTGCTCCCATCTTGAAGTTGTGTATGTGACTGCTATGAATGAGTGTTGACAATCGCGAGGACGGGGGGGGAAGTCGAGTCGAGGGGGTGGTGACTGGACGTTGATGGTGAAGGATGGCAGGAGGACAGCAGGAGCAGTTTCGTGTTTATGTACGGGCAGAGATCTGGGTAGGCGCAGTCTATCAAAAACCGCAATCTTGCGTCAGGGTCGCCCGAGCCGCAGGGGTCATGCCGGGTGTGGCTGGGGCAGAACCAGCAAGTCAGTCTCAGACTCGCGGGGCAGGCAGGCTGAGCGATGGGATATACGTGCACGGAAAAAGGGCTGGTGCTGATGGAAATGCATCCTCCCGACATCAAGGTCCTGGAATGGCGACAAGCTTTCGCGTTGATTTCTGCTGCATTTTCCACTGCTCGTGTTCTGTCTGCAGGATTCGTTTGAGGTCTCCCGTGGTGTCGAACTAACGCAGGCGTGGCTCGGCCGCGCCACTCGTTTACTTGCCCACATGCAGCGCGTCGTCGTTCATGGCAACCCAGCATTTTATGCCCCGGCTATTTATATCCTCACCAGCGTCGTGCCACCCTGGGGCATTTTCGAGATTTTGCGAGCCTGCGAGTGGCCACGTCTGAAGGTCGGGTAAAAGCAAGGTTGACTCCACGTAAGCAAGGAGGCTGCAAGGAGGCTGCAAGAAGCCACCGACCCATGCCATTTCAGTCCAGCGCGGATGTTATGAGGCTGGTTGTCGAGTTACGACAAAGAGTACGAATAACAGGGTAGGGGGCTGCTGCAGTGACATGCAGTTTCAGGATCTTGGGCAATCAAGCTTTCGCTGTTGTTGGCTATGCACACGTGATGGCATCGTCTGGAATATCATCGCTGGCTTTCCACTTCTGCTCCTCCTCTCTTTCTTCAGTCTATCGAAAGTGACGTCGGTCGCGCCTCAAATGGTTCTGCGTTGCGCATGGACTCCAACCATGGCGATGTTGCTCATTTGTGGGGGTCCAGCGAGGCAGGTCTGCAAGCAGTTCTGGGTGATTCTTTTCAAAGACCGCCGGAGAGCTTGAAAAACGAGACGACCCATCCCGACGTTTTCCCATCTGACTCGCTCAAATATAATCCGACCTCATGAAAGGACATCAACCAAGGGATGAAAGAATCCTTTCCTTTCCTACTCTAGAAGGAGAGTTTTGTAATGCCCAGAGAATCGTTTATGGGAAGACAACCTCCGAAACCTAGCCAGCCCCTTGGATCGCTCCCTGGATGTGCGCTTGTTACCCGAGCTGGGACGATATTAACTTCTCTTCCCCAGTGATTCTCCATGATGGCTGCCAGAGACCTTACCGCCTCATCTACCGCAGGAAAGGGTCCATTGTTCGAAAAATACGATTTGCTCCAGTCGCGTAGAAATTTCATCAATCCTTGGGGGATCAAGTTGATGCGAAGGACTATGGGATCTTGGGTTCTTATTGTTCCAAGGTTGAGACTCAACGTATCCGGCATGGACTGGTTCCAGAAAATATAAAGTCTTTGTAGATTTTGACTGCGTGATAGATACTGTGTCCATATTAGGCCATGCCGGAAGTAGTCCTCGGGGAGTACCAGTGTATCATCAATCACAGGCAACTCGGCCCGGAAGGCGTACACTAGGCCCTGAAACTCCAAATCAGAGGCGACGAACCTTGAAAACCTTGGATCGGAATAACCGCGAGACTGAAAGAAGGGGATACGCACACAATGGCCTGACCCGTACACTATTTTCGTAATTTATATCTTCAAGCTAGGGAATTATAATGAGCCGAGGGATATAGCAAGTGTAGGCATTGGATAATCTTGATCTGGGGTCCTTGGTAGTATTTCGAGGAGTTTTCCACGGAAGACATCCTTTGGAATGCATTCGAGCATGCTTTTGCATTCCATTTCTGGTATATCTGGAGCCGCGGAAGCGCTCCATTGCAGTCGACGTGAGTATGATTTGTGAAGTCAATTCTTAGAATTTGTATGGGAAAATCCAATAGCAGGCCGGCCTTCAACCTCACTTCTTGAACGTGCCGATCTGCAGTCAGCATACTGGCCGAGCCTTCGTTCTGGGTTCGAGAACATCTGGCACAGCGGAGAGAAGGTGGTACAAAATGACAAGTAGGGAAATTTTGCACGTGCTTGGACCGGGTATGCTATTTGCCTATGAATATACTGGCTGGGAAGAGCAAAAAGTGGATTGGATGCACATAGGTGACATGTAGATTGCAGAGAAATGTCATAAGACACCTATTATGACAGCAGGCTATTGACAGGGAGGCAAAGCTCGGGTCGAGATCTCTTAAAAAAGAAAGCTCGAATCCGCATAAGCCAGCACCACTTGGCATTACGGGGTCCGACCACTTGGACGAGACTCAGACCGATAGCCTCCTCGAGCAGCGGAAGCCGCAAGCTGGAAGCAAAAATAAACCCTTATAGAGTGATCCGCCCCATGGCCCATACTCGCGGCGATGACGGAGCATTCGTCCCAGAACGGCGCACCCCTGCTCCTCCATCCTCACGCCAAGGCGCGGCTTGCAATCACCTGCCTGCCAGCTGCCAACGTCTCGAGTCTTATTGATCATGAACCATCGAGCATTCGTCAACTTCAAGCTTTCACCCCCATCCTCCACGGCCCCTGGCACCCCCCTTCCCCGTACCTGCACAACCCGCCGTTGAGCGTAGTCGGCGAACAGGAACCGACCCAGTGCTGCCCAACCTCGACTCGGGCCTCAATTGTCCAGCCATTGCCAAACCCAGACCGGTGCGACAAGTCCCTCTGACGAGAACCCCACAATTCCATCAATCACAGCCTTACACGGCGAATCCGCCAGACTTCCCCCAAGTCCTCGCTGGAGCTCCTCAATCCGCATTCCATACACCGCAGACCGTGTCCCAGGAAGCACTGCTCCACGCAAACCTCCCAGCTGGCCGCCGCCTTTTAAGGTTTGCCTCCCCTCTCTTTGCCCTGCTATGGATATTCTCCTCAGCTCCTCCGCCGGCTACAACATGGCCTCTCCCCCCAGGCCCAAGCTGAACCTCCCTCTTGGCTATAGCCGTCCTGATTGAAAGTCTGCTTGCTTCCTTTTTTTTGTTCTTGTAATATTGCATGCTGACCAGCAGTGACTCAAGACCACGGACCATCGATCACTGCGACTCCTTTATCACGAAATACTGCAAGAGTCAGACCAACCTCTACCACCGCCTAATTTACCTTCCCCAAGAGACGGGACTTGTCTTTGACCATCCTAGACATAGCTGGAGAACAGACCCCGACAAGCTTAACCGGACCTACCGGCAACTATATCTCCGCCAAGCCTGTATCCGACTAGAAATTCCCTCTCGCTCCCCTATACAGGCGGTTAAAGCCTTCAATTTTCTTCAAAACGGCTTCACACCGAGTAATACTTTTTCCCACATAGATTGACACCTGCGAGGCAGCGCGTGCCAGTCATTGTCGGCGACATTCACAATGGGGAATCAACCCTCCAAAGGCTCTGGGACTAGCACCCCGAGGGGCGGCCCTTCGCAGACATCCCTCGACAAGGCAGGAGATAATTTTCAATCTTATCCCGCGTTCAGCAAGTCAGACACCAAAGAATCCATCAGGTCCTTCCGTACGTTGCGATCGAAAATACCAGGGGGGAAAACGGACAGTCCCCGGGCTTCCACTTCAGCATTGAGCAATGGTGACACGCTCGTAGAAGGGAAGCCTGGGAGAGACTCGCCATTGAATTCAACTGATGGAATCACAACAGACTCAGCAGAGGATGTGGCTACTCCACAGGACGAGACCGAGCCACCGCCATCTCCAATACAATCATCTTCGCTGATCACAGGGCACCACGACGTTGACGCAGCGCAGCGGAGCGGTGAGGTTGACCACGTTTCCGATCAGCCACCTTCTGGAGGAACCAACCCGCACGCCCATTTACAGCGCGCGGGCCAGTCTATCTTAGTCAAGAGAGCCAATACGATTAACCCAATTCAACAGGAAGCGCTTGCTCCCACACGTGGGGGTTCGGACGAGGGGGCTACATCCAGCTCCCTGACCATGGCTATGGGCGAAATCAAGGACGCAGATGTAGACGATTACATTAAGAGACTTCTGGACGCCGGCTATGCTGGGAAGAGCACGAAAGGGGTTTGCTTGAGAAATGCCGAGATCAATTCTATCTGCTCGCGTGTCCGAGAAATCTTCCTTGAACAACCCCCACTGATTGAGCTCGAGGCGCCTGTAAAAATCGTTGGCGATATCCATGGTCAATACTCCGACCTCATTCGAATGTTCGAGATGTGCGGGTTTCCCCCATCTTCAAACTTTCTGTTCCTTGGCGACTACGTTGATCGCGGCAAGCATTCATTAGAGACCATCCTTCTGTTGATGTGCTACAAAATCAAATATCCCGAAAACTTCTTCCTACTGCGGGGTAATCACGAGTGTGCTAATGTTACACGAGTCTACGGGTTTTATGACGAATGTAAGAGGAGGTGCAACGTGAAGGTTTGGAAGACATTTGTAGACACCTTTAATTGCGTAAGCGGCCCATGCCTTTATCCACCAACAACGCTAATATCTCATAGTTACCAATCGCTGCAATTGTTGCGGGAAAAATATTCTGTGTTCATGGTGGCCTTTCTCCAGCGTTGAGCCATATGGATGATATCAGGCATATTGCACGACCGACTGATGTACCCGACTTTGGACTATTAAACGATTTACTTTGGTCGGATCCTGCCGACCAAGAAAAAGACTGGGAAAGTAGTGAACGTGGAGTCAGCTACTCTTTTGGAAAGAAGGTTATCACAGAGTTTCTAGCAAGACACGATTTCGACTTGGTATGCAGGGCGCACATGGTTGTTGAGGATGGCTACGAGTTCTTCGAAGATCGAATTCTAGTTACAGTCTTTTCGGCGCCCAATTACTGTGGGGAATTCGACAACTACGGGGCTGTCATGAGTGTGTCCACGGAACTGCTCTGCAGCTTTGAGCTTTTGAAGCCTCTGGATTCGAGTGCTCTCAAGAGCCAGATGAAGAAGAGCCGCAACAAGCGAAACAGTATGATCAACAGCCCTCCACCTGCTGGGTTTGCTCCTCAGAGTGTATGAGATCTTATCGGTTCGGACAATGTTCAAGATATACAGAGGCATGAGAGAGATCGACAAGAGTGCTGGTGTTACACGGGATTTCGGATTTCGGTGCATATAGATTGGGAAACTGGAGATTTGCAGTGCACATAGCACGGAGATGGGGGCTTTTTTTGGTACCAGAAAACAAGAGGGATGCCTTTCCTTTAATATTCACAAAAAGAATGAACTCGGTTCTGGGGTTACATTATCTGGGATTTTCTTTTTCCGAGCTTCTTCGAAATAAGCCAGAAATCCAATGGCTTAGTTAGGTATTCCTCACACTCTCCCCCTATCCGACGAGTGGAAGGAGTAAATGAACGAGGCTGCTGTGGACCGAGATATGTTCGTCGACTCCTTATGTTTTGTGTGCGATTTTTGATTGTTTTTGATTTTTCTGTTATTGTTTACAGTTTGCAGGCGCTTGGTTTCTCTCCAGGGGGGGGTTTTTTTGAGGATAATTTGTCTCACTCATGCCTGTTGATGAATGGAATGGAGGATGTGGTTTGCGATTGCGATTGCGGCATTTTAGCCTAGATCTCTTGTCTTTTAGGAAGGGGGTAGGAAGAATTACCTATGCTTTCGGGTTGTACTAGGCGGGTGGGCTTTCATAAGGGACGGAACGGAAGGCGGTTTCTTTTTTTTCCAGCCTCGTTTCTGGTCCCTGGTTGATGAGGCAGGTGGAAGTGGGAGTTCGTGGGGTGGCATGATGGCCTGGGGTTGGGAGGTGTATTTGTACTGCCTGCTTAGTTATTTTTGGTATGGGTATGGGTATCTTATGGGTCTGGCTCTGGTTTTTAGGGTTAGGTTGGTGGTGGTGGATGGGGGAGGTGGAATGTAGGGAGGGAGGAAGGGGGAAGCAACAAGAGAGGAGGGGAAGGTGCAGGGTGCATATTTATGAGAAAATAACCAATAAACAGTTGAAATATGTATCATGCCTTTCAAAGTGTAGAAATTATACGGAAGAGATGAAGTGAAATAGCTGAAGGTCAGGCACCTGAAGGTGGAAAATCCTATGCCGGGGTTCTACCGAGAGCAGAGTAAAATTTCGGAAGTGGAGTAGGGTAAGGCTGAGCGACATCCCGGTAGGGAAAGGTGAGGTAAGCGCCCTTCGCCTCACTATCGTATCGTGATCGAGAACGTGAGGCATCCCATCCTCATCCTGATCCTGTTCCTGATTCTTTCTTTCTCCAACAACCACACCAACGCTTCACATTCTCTCTCGCACGACACTCGATATTCAAGACTTCTGAAGAGAAAGATTTTTAGGAAGAAAATAAATCAGAGAGGAGATTTCAAGATGCCGGTTTCTAAGAAGATGAAGGTATGTTTTTGCTGCTGAGTTTTTTTCTTGTTTTTTGGGGGGGATGGGGGAAGGGTGTCTCGTGTTTCTTTTGTTGGAACGTTTTCTTTTGAGGAAGCACTTGTTGGTTCGCTGTGCTGTGGATTGTTTTGTAGGAGGCTTGATGGGAGGTTCTTGGAAATGAATGCTAATCCATGGGTGCAAAATAGATTCAGCGCGAACATCGCAAAGCTGAGGCGGCAGGAACGAGAGCACCGGTTAAGCCTAATGGATTACCTGTTAAGGCTCCGAAACCTACGAGTTTGGTATGTGCGAGGTTTTCTTCTTTGTTGGTTGAGGTCTAGGAAGAGGGATATTTCTAGATGAGAAGGTCAGAGGGCAAAGGAAAAGAGAAGAGAACGAAGACTTCGTTTTTTTTTACGACTATGTGTGGGTGGGGTTGACAATATATGCTGTTTCGCAGGCACACGCTGCGATGACGATTCGTTGAGGAGATTGGATACAGTCAGCTTTTACTTGATTCGAGTGGACAAGCAAGATTGGGGATCGAGATGATGAGGATACCAGAACGGGATGAAGTTTGAATCGAGTAGACTTCGTGCTAGTTGGCAGGCCACAATCCATGCATCACGGCAGAGCAGCACGAGATCATATACACATACCCCAACTTCCCTGGACATATCCTAGCAGACAAATTACACATTCCCCAACTCCAATTAAAGAGAAAGATGTATCGGAAATTTAGGAGATTCAAGGCTAATTGATACAATAGTGTGCCAACTGCCGCAAACCCATCGTCACTTCCAACCAAAAACAACTCGAAGTTCACGCCGAGACTCACGATCAAAAGGTCTGGACCAAGGAGAAATGCTGGCCGGATATTCAATGGGAGGTTAAGGCTTAGGTATCTCTGTCTATTCCTTTCACGAAGTCCTGGGCTCATTGATTGATGGTCGTTTGGGATGGGTGATTGATGGAGAGAGATGCAATGGGGATGGGAGATGGGGAAACAGGGCAAATGGGAATAATTTGGTGTTTTGAGGTGCTTTTGCGGGGAACTTGCTAGGGTACCTTCTTACTTACTACTAGATTGGACTGAGAAATTTACGAATGAAATGCCATGGTCTTCTTTGAGCTTTTTGGAAACGGGGGATGTGTTTGTGAGATTTTGTGAGATTTTTGTCTGGGTTGAGTTATAGAGTACGAGAACAATACTTGCTAGAAGAGGGGTTTAGACATATCTTATACGTTGGGTGGTGCTTGTTTTCTAAACTCCTTTTCTTTACTTTTCCAATCTCATCCCTTTCCTTTGTGTGAGGTAGAACTAATTACAATACTACCAAAAAGGTATGATCTCATGGATTAAACGAAAATTAGATAATTGGCTTCATATGAAATGTAGGAGTACCCAGCCACACGGTAGATTCCTTATTATCTAGCTCGCCATTCACTTCGTCTGATTCTAACCCACGGCCGAATTACAAAAGTTGCGTATATTGAATATAGCAATTCTAATAATTGCCTACGGACGGATTAGGGCAACGGAAACACTTAGTTCATGAGTAAGAGGGGATATAATCTGCCTTGTATTTAAACACCTGCTGTCAAACTATACCAGTCTTCTCAATTGCGCAAACACCTGCAGCCTTACCCCCTCCTGCAAAGGCACCGAATGGGTAAATGCAACCGGAGCCTGCTGGACAGGAAGTATATCCAGTTTAGGATCTCTAAGCCAACTCCGAACTGACATCGATGAAGTAGATATCGTACCAGCTTGTCCGTCACCACCTATCCCCACGACAAGTAATCCTACTCGTCCGGCCGATGAGGGAAAATAATATTTAAGTAGTGGCAAAGTTTATAAAGTGACTTGTAGTTTTACCACCATGAATGGGGGTCGTAAGTTTATATATCCCTATCCGCGGTTTAGAAGAGAAAGGAAATGGCTTATACATCTTCGTAGTTTGTTCTGCAGCTTCAACAGGTCCAAAAGCTTGCACGGATTCATGTACCGCAGAACCAGGTTGCAAGTCCGGAACCTTCTATAATGAGCATTGTTTGTTATCGTTATGTATATTTATAGCTACTTAGACTGAACCTTCTACTAACTACGTGGATTTTTGAGACTATAGGAATGACTTCCACAGTTGCGGCTCTCTCTGATTTCGTTGTTCTTGCTCAGGTATAAAGTTTACTCATGATTCTCTTCGCTTCGAATGTTTCGAGCCTCGAAAGACAGAGAAGAAGAGAAGAAAGGAAATTTTGGACGAGATAGAGATAGGAGGGTCAAGTCTAACTAAACTCAAGGCTATTACAGAAGGTTAGTAGAAACGTGTTCTCTTTAGCAAGGGGGTATAATATTGGGGTACTTCCGAAATAGCTTAGGTTGCAGAGGGGAAGATCACATTAATTAGTTTTAGTTTTATCGAAATAGTATGGTGCTCAAACTCGCTTTAATTTCTAATTCAAACTTAAAACATTGACCCAGACATCTTAACACAAACCCGCTCTCCCTAAAAGAGATTACAATGACACCCAGCCTTTGTCCTCAACTCTAAAAACCTTTCACGAAGCTAAGGCTAAAAGTTTAGTCTCTCCTATCACGCCCTTTCATTCTTCCATTGTAGTTCTTGAGATATGAGACTGTGAGTTCAAGCTTTGAGATTGTGGCTTCTAATTCTTAGATTGTTTCTTTAATTTTTAAAACCTCTTTCTCATTTTGTTCTGTATAGAGAGAGGCTCGAAGGGTATTGACCTTTTAGCATCTCTCTTGGATATCCCTATTGAGCTCGTGAATTATGACGTTGGTTTGGGTTTCGGTCAGACAGCGTTTCGGAGATGGAAGCTTTTGAGGTCGTGGGCGGTGGTGTGAATTTTCATCGGGGTATGATGAGGCTGTGTGGGGGGTTTCATGAGACCGGAGAGGTGGGAGAGAAGTCGACCATCTTTTTCTTGCGTACGAGTGTAATTTCGATGTATGAAAGAGTTCCTTTGGATATATGTAGAGGAGGGAAACCTCGAGCTTCTTTTATAACGAAGAGAGAAGATAAATGGAAGTTAATGGAACTTTCATATGTAATGGCCATGGGGATGAGTGTGAGGAAATGACAGCAAGACTTATCATCTTGTGATATTTAAACAAAAAGCATCTCATGTATATGTTATCGCTTGCTGTAATATAATTTGTTAAACAATTCCTTATTCTGAGACAGTGGCTCAATTCTTGAATACCTTGATGCTGAGCTATGATATTTCTCTTTCAAATTATCTTACACTTTCGTGACATATTACCCGGTTCGCTTTAGGTGAGAAGGAGTGATTTTGGCATACAAATTTTAGGACATTTATCTATAAAGTTATTATATCTAGAAAACTTCTCTATTCTATCTTTACTGTCTAGCTCTCTCCTCGTGACTTTTTATAAAAGGTAGTAACACGATAATAAATCTCTAGCATTTACTTTTCACGTAAAAATTCTCCTAAAGGCTTAAATCATTCATTTAACAGAACCCATAATTTCAATATGTAGACGAAAAGAAGCCCAATTCCCCTTGATATGGTACAGCAAAATTTCCCCTCTCCATTTTCAACACACTTGTATTTTACTCCCCGAATTCGAAACCCTATGGAAAAGTCACCGCCTAATTACCCCTTGGTCTCCTGAAAAATCCCCTCCCCCGCTGCCTAGCGCATTCTCCGCTCTCAATCCCTCAGTTTCGCTTCTGAGTCTTTCATTTTCTTGCTAAAGAACCCTAATTTCTTCTCTTAAAGTTGAGATATGTAATTTCAAGCCTTCTATTACAATATCGAAACATTCTGTCACCCAATTAGAACTTTCTTGTAAATATCGGAGTTGGATGGTAAGTTCCCTGTCGAAGCTACAGTGATTTGACATAGTTTTTGTGTTTGTAGGGGTCTTTGTAGGTTAATGTGGTAAGGGGAATAGGAGATTGGATGAAGAGTTTGGTCTCGGTTTGGTTGAGATAAGAAGGTTGGGGAATTGACTGTGAAATAACAAAAGGGTGGTTGGATGGAAAATAACGAAAGATTATGGGAGGGAAATGTGTAGGTTTATAGCCTTTCGTTCTTGTGACTCACCAACGAACTATTTAGATACCACTTGTATGCGAATAATATGGTAATTAGCAAACACAGATATGTCTTGTAACTGAGGTAATTATGAGTAAGCGTAGCTGTGACAACTACCTCATGTTTTCTTGGAAAGCGACAAAGTCACATAATATGAGCAATGTATCGTGACTAGGATCGAATAAGATGCACTTATCGGAGTTTGCTCTAGCAGATTGGCGAATAGCCAATTCTGTCAAAGATGAATTCTAAAAGTGTCTTATGCAGTACCTCGTGCTCTTTGGGAGAGAAATAAACGACCGATTTTAGAATCTTCACTTTCGAACTTTCTGAAGTGTAAGCAGATATCAGTAAAACTAGTTAAGTGATCGAATGCCCTACATTTAATCACCTTACGAAGAATATTCACTCCCTTAAATATCCTAAATATAATTATTGCACAAGGGGCATTTGCGCATTTAGATGTCCTATAATTCGCATATGAAAATCGGCTACTTATTTCTCTTTAGAAGAGTTCGCGTATGTTTCGCTTTGTGATATGCTTTAATTTGCCTTTGATTATACTAAACAAGCTGGTGGTTTTGGTATGAAGTCCCTCCCAATGTGTCAGCCCGGGCACAAGTTAAATCCACATTCAAGTAGATACTCCACAAATTGGTATAAATATATCATATCACGTGAATATAAAGTTCATTCTTTAACAAGTTACAACTTATTAACGCGAATTACTAAACTACGATCATTACATAGAACATACCATAATGGCTTCTAGGTTTGATTATACTACCAAAAGTAACTTTCTACTTTATTAATTACATTAGAGGCTTCCTTACTAAGCCTAATTTATTCTTCCAGGGAGAGCAGTTTTATACTCCACTGTATTGTTTATCCTGCTCTAATTTATGCTACAAGAAACCAAAGCGTGAAAAAGTAGGCTATGAACTACCGAGTGCCCTGATGGTTATTGGATATGGATCCGCTCAAGTTAGTGTTTTAGTCAACATCGCGCGGCGTCTCCGATGGATGTGCTGCACATCTAATATCAAAAACATGGGTAGATCTAAAACCTCATTCTAAAGGAACAACGCTTCTATTTGCACAACGCAAGCCCCTCCGATGCTTTATGTATAGTTGAGATAAAACGGCAGTTTATTTTGAGCTATTGATACAGAGTCTGGGTGTTTGCACCCACACTGGGCTTTAGAATCTCTCATAGTCTTGCTAACGCTGTTACTACTCATATTATCGTGATAGTTTGACGTCCTTCTCCTTCAAACCACTCCGGCTCCACACTAAATAAAAGCCCAATCCTCCGATAATGCCCGCCAACCTTCCCAGAATCTGGTCTTAAAGCAAGTCCAGTCGGCTTTGTTGCTCTCCCGTTACCCTTTGCCGGACGCAAGTATAAACACATAACCTCGAAATCCTGTTCTTCTGGAAGATCGGAATATACATCAATCACCAAATTACCTACTTTATTCTCACCGTCCCAAACGATGAGCACGTTATAACCATCATCTCGATGTCCTCTTACTTGTGCTACCTTCATTGTGCCTCTAAGTCGAAGATGTCCACTCTTCAACCTCCCATAGATGTCTCGCCCCTCAGATTGGGTGACAGCTTCTAGTATTTCAGGCTTCAACACGTCACCACTGTCTAACTCTTCGGGGCTCGCACTATCATGGTTATCGTGGTAAGATATCGGTCCAACAATACTTGCCCAAGACCAGGTTGGTGCGTAAAACTCCACTGGTCTAACAGTCTTGTAGTTACTATCCCAATTGCTCTCCCATAATAAACCCCGCTCTAAACTGCTCCTCCACAACCCAGCCAAGTAAATATCTCCCGTCGACTCTCCCACAAGCCGAGCCATTCCAGCAATTGCAGGCAAGACATCCGCACGGAAGGTAAGCTTTCGATCCATAAATTTACAAGCCATTTTTCGCCACTGTTTTGCAGTTTCAGTTTTCATTTCTTCCGAAGTGGGATCGGAAGAGGTGTATGTATCACGCCAGCGTGTAGGCCCTTGAGCGAAAACTTCCGAACTAAATGAGAGTGCATCGGACCACGGGAATCGTAAGCTAGCTTTTAAACAGGAGCACTCCCAGCGAATGGTATCTTTAGTGTAGAATAATAGTTTGGGTGAAAGTTCTCGCTCCTGGAGGGTCCAACCACGTTCGTGTAGTGGCTGTGATCGGAAATTGTAAAGGTAATGATCACTTGGGAATATCCGGATTTCAGTAGCCGACTCTGTGCTTTCTGCCCATTTTGGACATGACAGAATAGCAGGCCCTGGAGGCATTGAAGCAGGGTCAGTTCGACATCCTTGACTACTGTTAGTTGAACTTGTTGCCACGATTGTAAGAAATGCTTCGGAATATACAGAAGTCATATCCGCGGCCTCAACTTCCCAATCTTCTGCAGAATCTTGGATGATGCACATAGAGTCTATCCAAACATATGGCACTCCCAACTCCCTGGCGATCGATATTGCGTCTCTGAAAGTGAGTGGTAAGTCCGAAATAGGGATAACTTTGAGATGATTATGAAGGTTAGAAACTTTCAGGAGTGCAGAGGCGGGCATATTAAGTCCCCAGCAGTGGCTTAGCGCAAGATAGCGGTTGTCAGAGACTTTTTGGTTTTTGATCTGGACGAGTTGGACTTCCTCTTTATTTGGAAGATTTACATTGACAAGGCGGGTTGGCACGTATGCTGGGCTTGACTTCTTGCAGGCTTTATGATCGGTTTCGCAAATACGATGCCATCGACGGACTGTTTCTAGCTCCTCGGGCTTGTCGCCGTTTTTCATACCATCTTCTTCGAAATAGTGAGCCGGAGGTAATAAAGGAGGTTCAATCTGTGATTTATACATACCGAATCCATCCGGGACGATTCTTCCATCTATAATCCCGACAACCCTGGTTCCACTCTCCAAGTATTGGCCTGCAGTATCACTTCTTAATGAGAACCCCTCCTTCTGTAGCTCTTTTGTCAAACTATCAAGGTAACCCGGGAAGTTTCGCTTGATCGAGTCTAGTAGTAATACACATAGCTGGCATCCTTGAGCTCCGGACGCCTCTAGAGAACTATATAAGGGTTGATGGGAAACTTTACAGACTTTGGATCCAGAACGGTCAAAGAGATCTGCTGGAAGTGAGAGGCAGTAGTTGCAGAAGCCCATATCTGGGAAACAACCTGATTTTAGTTTCTCGAAGAAGATGAAGAGAATTTGAGAATTTAAAACTGGAGGTTGGTTGGTAGTCAGCATTGCCCCTGTCTTCGCATGGGCGATAAGGAGCTGAGGGGCTGGGGTGGGGGCTAGATATGCGGGGCAAAATTACCTCTCCTATGTCATTAGATCAAGCTTTCTCTGTCTGTAGCACAAGGCTGAATAAAAAGAAGTAGAGATTGGGGATATTCAAGTTCTTGAGTTAATACTTAGTAAGGAGGTGCTATTTTCCTCAAGCGCTTCGATAATGACGCAAGCGTAAAGAATCCAAACTCGTCGAACCGTAGATTCACAGGGCTGACCTATAGGCTCCGCTCGCTACATTGCTCGCTAGATAGTTCTGTAGTCACTATATTGCTGTCTAATACTGCCTGCGCCGCAAACTTTGAAAGGGCTCTCATTCTAATAACTCAAAGGGATTTTCAAGTCTGCGGGAACGAGAATAATAACATATATTTTATTGATACACTATTTAATCAATCCCTAAACTCCAAACCTACCACCATAAACCAAACTGAATATGGTCAGAAGTCAAACTAGTTTGATGTCAGCTCAAGTGTGTGAGTTGGCGAGGCGTTATAGTAATGCTGCTTGATCATTGTACTTTTATCAACTTCAATGCCTTAATGCTCTTTTGGGGCATGCTAAACCTCCAAGAGGTATTTCTTGATACTTAGCTATAGATATGGGTAGCATGATCATGGATTGTCTTCTCTTGGGGCATCAGGGAACTCTCCTTTGGATTAATTTCCAGCTATTCGGGTTTGTCAGGAGCGCCCGGCCATATCGTGAGGCTCCCGGGCAAGGTGGAGATTCCTATATTGGGGTCGGGCTAAGGGATATTCTCTGTTCAAACTCCTGAACTCAGGCTGAGTGAAAACCTTTGGGATCCAAGGTGTTGGTGACGGTCACGGAACATCAAGCTCAGTTAAATTTGCACAATTAAAGGGGCTTTAAGTACAGATTTAATAGAGAGGGAAACACTGTAGTAGATGAGTGCTACCCACCTTATAATTGCTGCCGCCAGTAGGATCTAGAAGCTCCGATGTTCTTGGTGAAACCTAGCGGAAATTATCCAAGGGTCTATTTCTGACTAATAATAGCTTCGAAATCGACGTTCTAACACCTTTTCTCTACCCTCTAACCTACGAATTCTACAAACGTGTACGCGAAATCACATTTGAATGGCGGGCAATATTGCTAAGGACCCGATGAAGCTACCCAGTGTAGTGACCGCCTAAACAAGGACATGATAAAACGTCTCTATATCCTTAATATTAAAGGTACCTAGAATGCTTGGGATCATGATTAATGTTTTTTGTGAAGATATTATACCTTTTATCTCAAGCATATTGGTCCAAGCTTTATTAGAGATTCCAAAAATAATTAAAATAACGCTGCAGCATGACGGTGGTGGGAGGAGGACCAAAGATCTGATCGCTATGGGGGATTATATGACGAATTATCTTGCAGAATTCGAGAAAGGCTCGTTCTGAGAAAATCTCAAGGGCAAAGTCTTTTGAGCATAACTCGTATGGAGCTAATCAAGGCATAGCTCCGTATAATTCTACATCTTCCAAGAGACAAGTCTTATCTTGTGTCAAGGAAGCCTTTAGGGATAAAGATGGAAGAGATGATAGTAGTAGGAATAAGATATAATCCGCGGAGAAAGGTAGAGATTTTTAAGACGCTAAAACATCGAAAATTAGCATCAGAAACAAGATCTGATCAATGATCAGCCTAACGCTATGACTCTCCTTCATGCTCTTGGTTATTACCAGAAAGCAAGCAACTAACCAGAGCGAATAACTGATATTGGGTTACGTGGGACAGGTTAGTTTAGATGAAGTCAGGGGTCAGAGCGGATAATATGGGGAATGCCGATCCTTCAACCGAAAATATTCCAGTACCAAAACCCCCTTATTGCATGATTATCCTAAATTCTTTGAGGTCACGAACTCAAACCCCTATTCCGACAGAATCCTAGACTCATAGCCATCAACGGTACATATGTACTGAGGGAATTCGTAATAGCTGGTGAATCAAGGACACTAATCACAGGCGTGTTCTATTCCTAGGTGCATCATAAGGATGCATCGACGCTCAATTGTATCAGCAAATACCTTGACGCAAAGAATAAGGTCGGATGATTTTCTTTCATTAGCCAATTTACATAGAAAGATCAAGGTCGCACTGAAGACGTGTCATTATTCGTGGATTGCACTCTCATTTGTGGAGAATTAGGCTATTCAACTACCGATGGATGGATGTATCAAGTTATCCCTAATGCTTAAACCCAGCATTAAAACCACTTCCATGAAGTATCAGGATTTTTTGCGAAAACCCCACTACGAGCTATGGAACACCTCTCAGAGAATTAATGTCTTGGTGCCAAGACATCAAGAAGTCCATTACGATGGCGCTTAGGCGGAGCACAGTTCTTCGCCTAAGTATCGTTGTTTTAGCTGCAACCTTATTGGTCAATATTTATCGATATGTGGAAATGGTGATACTTTCGGCAAGAATGGTCAATGTATCGCCCTCGAAGCACTTGAGACCAGAAATCTTCGAATCATTAACCCTGACGGAGAAGCAATGTAAAGCAGTTTTTCCACACCTCAATAAGGAAATTGATATAGCGTTCAATCGAGGGAAATTCGACTTGAAGAAGCGTCCCGATGATTACAAGGGCCTCGTTGAGGTCAAACTAGTTGATGGAAAGGCATGTTTTTCCGCCGTAGGCCATGAGTACTGGGACTAATTGTGAGGCGAGCTAGATTTATGTCACCTCAGCTGAGCACAAGCCCAATCGGGAGATGGGCTGGGTAAGAAATAGTCTATTCTCTTTATGAGAATAAAATATTTGTTACACTCAAAAACATAGTAGCTAACGGTTTACAGGAGCGTACTGCTGCACTCCACCAATTGCATAGAGCGATTCTCACCTCTCCATCACCACTTCCAAATACAGTACTGGCAATATCCATCATTGATTATCCACGAGAAAATACCCTATCCTTTGCCAGATCAAACAATCCCAGACTAGCCGAAGAAAGCATCTGGGTGATGCCTCACTTTTGCTTTTGGTCATGGCCTAAACCTTTCATAGGCACCTTAGACGAAGCGCTTGCCAAAATTGATGAAATAGAGCAACAAACGCCATTTGAGAAGAAAATCGACAAAGCCATATGGCGAGGGACAGCTTGGTTCAATTCCATTGGAAATACTGCTTTAAGACCAGAGTTACTTTTCATATCTAAAGGTAAAGAATGGGCTGATATAGAAACTCTGAATTGGGAGTTGAATGGAGAGGTGGCGAATAACTCGCTTAAGATTGAAGAGTTTTGTAATTATAAGTATATTATATATACTGAGGTAGGGCTCAGCTCCGCTCGGCCATTAATTTATTTGAAAAATCGGTTAATACATCACCTAGGGAGTTACATATTCAGGACGACTCCCATTTCACCAAGCTTGCGAGTCAATCGTCATAACCACGCCAATAAGCTACCTCATGCATACAACGCACTTGATGAAGCCTCTTTTTTCATCTTCCATCCCATTCAATGCCGATTCTAAAGTTCGTGGAAAGCCAGAATCAAGATGGCCTAAAGCTTACTCTCCGGAGACTGCTAATATCATCTTTGTGGATCCTCATTGGCTTGATCTTGAAGCGACTATTGAATGGCTTAGGAAGAACCCCGAAATTGCAAAAGGAATTGCTAGGAGGCAGAGAGAATCAGTTGCTCTAGCTGGCTACTTGTCACCGGCAGCAGAGACTTGTTATTGGAGAGCGCTTATTCGGGCTTGGAGTCAAGTTGTGGTTCCTGATGAGGGATGGGGTAACTGGGAGGATGTCGAAGAAGAAAGTGACGGATCACTTAGGTGGGAGACCTTTAGTCTGACTAAGAAAACTAGTTGGGCTTGATTGGTTTCAAATTAGGCGATAATGTGATTCTGTAGATTAATAAATTGAGTTAGTGCTGATATTAGAGCTGGAAATGTGAACATTTGCAGCACATTAAACTATGTTCTCTTGGACTGGCTCACTGATATGGAGAAATTCTCTTCGTCGTTTTTAAACATTCGACACCACTTTACGTATTTTTTCATGGTTAAGCATACTACTTTTTACATACTCACGTGCAAAGAAAGGTGGTTTGTTTAACACGTGACGAGCAGATAACATATATATTCTCGCTAGCTAGAGTAAGGCAAAGCTCTCTTTAAGCTTTTTACATTCTGAGCCTAGCTGCCTCTACTCCTATTACAATAAAGCCTCTTCCTGAGAGGCTACTCAAATCGAGTTTTTCTTTATCGTGGGACCGAATCCTCGACCCCACCTTGAATAAGTTCATGGGACATTCCACAGACAAGCCGGATATCTGAATTACTATCCAACTACAAATCCATACCAGCATATCCATCAACATGGAAGACCTCGTCAACGCTATCTATACCACTCCGATAATCGACAATCATGCCCATCCACTTCTCATCCCGACAGCCCAGTCAAAGCACCCCTTGCTAGCCATAACCACGGAAGCACACGGCCCCGCTATGAGGACTGCAAGATCAACATTATCTCATATCCGAGCCGTAAACCAATTATCTGAAGTCTTGGGATGCCCTCCAATTTGGGAAGAGGTGGTCAAAGCCATCGATATTGAGAAAGCCAAGCCGCATCACGTGTGGGAAAGACGTTGTTTGGAGGGAATTGAGACACTTCTCATTGACGACGGGTTAGATGGGAAATCCGACGCCCACGAATACACTTGGCATGATAAAATTACACGATCCGAATGCAAACGAATCGTGAGAATTGAGAAAGTGGCCGAAGAGATCATCGAGGAACTGCTCAAGCAAACTCAGCTCACACCAGAAGAAGTATTTGAAGGATTAAGAGAAGCTTTTGAGTTATTGATTCAAGATGCCGTGGATGATCCGGAAATTGTGGGATTTAAATCAGTTATTTGCTATCGGACTGGGTTGAACATTCCCCCACGGGTTAGTAGCAAGGAGGTGAGAGACGCCTTTGAAGACGAGATTGCTCGGCTTCAGGAGGAACGAATTACTCATTTCAGAAGACTTGATGAATCACCACTCAATGCATATTTAGTCCACAAAGCAGCTGCTATCATTTGCAAAAGCCCTTCACCAAGGAAGCCATTACAGTTTCATACTGGACTGGGAGATAACGATATCACTCTCACGACTTCTTCACCATCGCACCTTCAAGAGTTCATTAGGGAATACCCCACGTTGCCGATTGTCTTACTACACGCAAGCTATCCTTGGACAAAAGAGGCTGGATATTTAGCAAGCGTATATGATAATGTCTATGCTGATATTGGGGAAGTCTTCCCTTTTGTGAGCAAAGACGGGCAAGTTAAAATTGTTCGGGAAATTCTGGAGCTCTGTCCAACCGAGAAAATAATGTGGAGTACGGATGGTCATTGGTTTCCGGAAACATATCTCCTCGCAATAATTCAGATGCGAGAGGCTTTGGCAGTGGTAAGAATAAAATTGAATTTACTTGCTATGATCTTAGCTAATCAGTATACAGGTCCTCCCAGAGTATGTAAAAGACAATGTTTTAAGTCTCCCACAAGCCATCCGAGCAGTCGAAGACATACTATTTAACACAGCCAACAACCTCTATGATCTCGGTCTCGACCTAAAGCCACTCCCAACTCCCGCACGTCTAGCCATACAAGCACCGCCAGTAACAGACCTAGAGATTTTCAGCTCATTCTTGGAGAAAAATCCAGCAACAAAATATCTCCGTCTCCAGTTCCTCGACTATACAGCCACTCCTCGTCTACGCGTTATCCCTATCAAGCGAGTTCTATCTGTTCTTGAGAACGTGGGAACATTTTCCATCGGTATAACCAAAGCATCCTTAGGAATGCTCCAAAATGATACTCTTATCCCTGGAGTAACAGGAACAGGCGAATACAAACTTCACGCTATATTCTCCTCTCTTCGAACAGGTCCATATTATGAATATGCATTCGTTCAAGGCGAATTCCGCGAAGCCGATGGATCTGAAGTACCAATTTGTCCCAGAACCCATCTCAGACGTCAACTCTCAATCGCCGAGTCTCAAAATCTCACTTTCCTCCTCGGATTCGAAATCGAAGTTGTATTCATGACTCGAAAAACTCCAGAAGATCAACCAACAACTCTCGAACTATCGCATGGCCACGCCTGGTCATCCGCCCGAGCATTACACAACAGCAGTATCCTTGACATGTTAAACGAGATCTACGACTCCCTCGAAACATCAGAAATTCATCTCGAACAAATCCATCCCGAATCAGCATCAGGACAATATGAATTTGTTCTTCCTGCATTACCACCCGTTGAAGCCATCGATGCCGTTCTCCACGCCCGAGAAATCATCAATACCGTCGCAGCCAAATATTCCATGCGTGCTACTCTATACCCTAAGCCATTTTCTAATATGGCTGGAACAGCTGCTCATGTTCATATTTCGATTGATTCCAAAGGAGGGGATGGGAAGGAAGTTTATGAACCATTTTATGCAGGCATTTTGAAACATTTACCTGCCATTTTGGCATTTACGTATAGTAATTCGGCTAGTTACGAGAGGATGGTCGATGGGTGTTGGGCTGGTGGACGATGGGTTGCTTGGGGAACTCAAAATCGTGAAACTGCTTTGAGGAAAATTGAGGGGAGTCATTTTGAAATTAAGGTCCTTGATGGATTGGCAAATGTTTATTTGGCGATGAGCGCTATTATTGCTGCTGGTGTGAGGGGGGTGGTTGATAAGGAGGTTTTGGCTTTGGGTGATTGTTGGAAGGATCCGGCGGTTTTGAGTGAGGATGAGAGGGAGAAGTTGGGTGTGACGAAGATGTTACCGAAGGATCTTGATGGTGCGATGGAAGAGCTAGGAAAGGATGTTGTGTGGGAGGGGTTGTTGGGAGAGGAGGTGGTGAAGAGATATATTGCTGTTAAGAAGGCGGAGATGAAGCTTTTAGGTGGGATGAGTGAGAATGAG
The DNA here is from genome assembly GCA_003988965.1 of Neobulgaria alba. Taxonomy (NCBI): domain Eukaryota; kingdom Fungi; phylum Ascomycota; class Leotiomycetes; order Helotiales; family Gelatinodiscaceae; genus Neobulgaria; species Neobulgaria alba. The sequence goes on from QYAM01000037.1 coordinate 43,379, forward strand.
AGGAAGCTTTGGATTATGGAGAGATATTGATCTGAAATAGTTTTCAAAGTCCATATAGTATTAGAGATCCTGAGAGGATCAAAATATTTTCCCGATCATGACTCCCTAGAATTGAACTTCTCTTAAAGAAACCTTTTCTCTATTTTTTGGGAGACCAAACATAATGCAAGAGAGAAAGGGGACATTACCATTACCATTAGCACAACCAGGTCAGTATAACCCTATTATCTCAACATACCTTTCCAACTTATGCCGTGCCAGTCGACAGTCACAGCCGAAACATGAGTGAATCAAGCTTCCTCTCTGTGCACTGCACTTCCTCTCGGAGCTGGTCTGTGGTAGCTTTGCTAAAAAAAAAAACTCTTGTCAACGTGCTATTCGAAGCAATCCTCCGGCTCTTCGAAAACTTCAAGAATATCCATGTATTCTCGGCAATTGGGCTCCGGAAATTCCGATGGCGGTATATATCTATGTCGAAACCAGAGATCTTCTAAGGACTGTTTGAGATGTGTAAGACACTCCTCTGCTGCAAGGACGAACATGCATTTCCCGTACGAATTTCCCATATGCGAAAAGGGAATACATCACTGAGATATTCTCTCGCGCTCCTCCGAGGTATACTGCGCCAGGAAGCCATAGTTATCATATATTTTGAGTAGGCCTTAATTATCGCAATGCATTCCCGCAGCGGAAGTTTACTTTCGATCAAGTAAAATATACCCAATTCAAGGTTACTTTCTAGAAAAAGCCAGAGGGAATGACGCCACACCCAGGCGATTGGTCCTTTTATAAAGTCGGAGTCTGGTTGCCACTACAAGACAAGAATTACGAAGCTAAAGGTTTGTTGTGTATCGGGGATCGATGCTATTAACTCGGTGGCAGAGAATTTCCTTCTGGAACTTTGAACCCAAAGGTAGAGGATATTGGTGGGTCAATTGGATGTGATTTCAAATCGTCAAATTTATTATCTTCGCTATGGCTACTATTCTATTATACACTTACCGACGATTCCAGCACATCGACCCCACTAAGCTTGAGCTAATTACCAATTTTCGCGTGGGAAAAGATAAATGGAGATTCGAATCTTGATATTCAAGTCTAGAAGAGGAACACTAGAAGGTATTGAAGAGTAAAAATCCTATCTCCGCCAGAGAGATCCCAAGTGGAGGCTTTATCAACCTCATTTTGAACTTGTACTGCGCATCTGCAGTCACTCAGCTACCGCATCAGCCTTTCTCCCTTTCCACATTCTACTTTTTTCCTGTCGAAGTTCTTATTTATTAAGTTTCATTCTGAGGGCTCGAGTCTTAAGCAGTGACAGTGTTGGCTTCTGGTTGCTAGGAACTATGCTAGGACAGTTTACGAAGCACGGAATCCATGGCGGCTTTCCAAAAACTCCCTGGCTTCTTTCAATGGTCGATGCTGCTGGATATACAAACGCTCGATCTCAGCCGTGCAAAATAAAGTGCAAAGCTGGGCTCAGGGCTTTCTCGCTTGAATCTCTTCCCTGACCCAAAATTGTGCAGCAGGCTGGCGCTGTCCAATGGCGTCCCCCCTGCGTAGCATGATCGATCTGCTGGATGGGACTGTCGACCAGCCCTGTACTTTGCACCTTTTCTTCGGCGGGAGTAAGCCTCATTGCACTTTCTCCAACCCCACGCCGGTACTCGTGCTCCGCCAACGGTTGGACCTGGGAGTCGGGAAACTTCGGGCAAGCAGGATACGTCTGGATGTCGTGACTCTGTTTATTCTTTGCACTCTGCGAGATTGACTTCTGTTGAGGTTAACGGTGCTTAGCTTAGCTCCCTCCACACACCCATCATTACGAAATTATCTCAAGACCAAGCTAGCTTATATCTCAGTCGCTATTCGGCTTGAGGGGGTTTCCTCTACAATTCGAGGAATTTGGCTTTAGGTCAATTGGAGTCTGAAATCGGTCCGTCCTAATTCCCGACTAGAGAAGACTACTTAGAGATATAATCAGATCCATAGGGTTTAGGGGTAGGTCGGCGTAAGCCGAGAATCAAAGCCGGGCCGAATGATCAGTACAGAGCCTCCTAGCGAGCCTAATGTTGCACATAAAAGCCTCCCGGATTCAAGGGAGAAGGTAAAGAAACGCAAGGAGCTAGTCGAACCTAGTTTGTAGCCTCGAATGGGCAATTGTGCCTACTACGCCACAAACCAAATGACAGGACATTATGCCCTAAACCGACTTTTGCAGTTTTCCGAAAATGCCAACCCCTGGAGAAGTTTCCCGTCTACTCGACATGGAACACCCGCACCTAGGGCTGCTTCCCAAGAAAGCCATCAACCATGTCCCGCCATCTGCTGTTCGTTGAGAACACAATTGGTCCAAACCGTGACTGGCTCAAACAAACGCAGCGCCACTCTTTTGCATCCAGGGTGCACATCTAGGTGCACGATGCAAGGCCGGATTGAAGTCCTCAGTCTGCAAGGCAGGGGCATCTTGTTGCTTAATTGTGGTTATTCTGTGGACAACGCAGCCACCGGGATCCAGACACCGACTGTGTATGAGCCCAACAGAGTCAGAACATGAATGTTTCTATGCACGCATGAATTCGTAGCCACGCCCACTATCATGGGCCATGGGTGGAGTTTACCCGCACTGCGCATAACCATGTACAGCCTTACAAAGTCATGAATTCGAATAAGTTCCTTGCACTTTTAAATTCGTTTGAGTGAATTTTGTTTTGTTTTGTTGATTGTTAGCGCTGTCTTTTTTTTGGTTTTATCTTATCTTTTACAATTAGCGACACCTCCTGACCCCAGAGTCTGTTCGGTAATAGATTACACAAAGCGAGAGAGCGCCAGGGCTACTAAGTCCACGATGGAAATATCGTGCTTTTGGAAATGGCTTTCTTAGATAAGGGTGGCCTCTGGGCCTTTTTTCTTGCAATATCTCACTGGAAATTTCTATATTAAAGCCCTTTCCTTACATTCTTTCCTGTTCTCACCTTTCTTTTTCAATAACAATATCATCTTTTACAAACTCTCCCCCAAGTTCTTTTCAATATCAAACTCTTCATAGAATCGTTTCATGCTACGGGCACTCTTGTTAGAATCGCTTCTACAAACTTCCCTCAAGATGCCATCCAGATATGAACATAGTAAATCGGAAGGTCGTCAACTCCAGTACGGCTCTCATGATTCTCAAAGTCACTTTATTGGGATGATCTAACAAGCTTTCTAGACCCCCTCAAACTCCAACTGGAGTTTCCATCCGCCAAACAATTCCTCGTACTCACCAGGAGAGCCTCACTACCAGCCAAAGTTATGCTCGCGAGTCAACATGGAGTTCATACGACCCCACATGCGCAAGCACTCTCTACCAAGACCCACCACCACCATACGGTCAAAGTGCCTCCTGCTCAGTCACCTGTGATGACGAAAACCCTACCTACTATAACGACACATACCCCATGACCACTCACGATTCCACCATACCACCAACATATACTCGCGAATCACAGGGTAATACAACTTCGCCATACGACCGAACTACTCAAGGCCAACCACTTCAAGGATACTCAAGCAATATCTATCCCCAACGCATAAGACCAATTGAAAATCGTACTCACACCTACGACACAACATGCTCCACCGCTGCTCCAGAATATAACTCCACCCAGCCCTTCGACATACAAATCTCATACAGCCAAAGCTCTCGTAACAACATATCTCCCACTCCAAGACCATACTACCAACCATCCCCCGCTCACCACATCTCTCCCCAAAGCTCAACCCAAAACCCCGCGCAAACAAATTCAGACTCCTACTACGAAGCTACACCATACTCCATCCCAAGAAGACAATCCCAAGACCTCTTACATATCGGTTCACAATTCTACAGCATAACATCCCAAAATTCCTATCCCTACAACCCTTATTCCCAAGATGGAAATGCATCCTAGGATTTATGAACACTTCCACAATTCTAAGACGATTCTACTTTCATTTTTCCTACAACCTATCCCACACTCTCTATATCTTTGCCCTTCATTTATTTCATCATCTTTCTTTTCAGGCGTAGGATACGGAGGCGATTAGGCGAAGTGGAAAATATTTGTCGGAGCAGAGCTCAAGGGAGAATTTTAGCGAGGGGGGCCTGCAAACACGAGGGAGTCAGGGATTTAGAAAGGGTTTTAAGGAGCGATTTCTTCTATATATTTATACCGACGATTAGAGAGGATGAGGGTGGAGTTTTTGAGTCTATGATATGATTTTCGCACGGTTGTTTATTTGTTTTTAGCCTAGACTCTGGGGATGTCTAGCTTAACTTTCATTTCCCTTAAAGTAGCTGAAAATTCCAATCGATATCTATTGGGATAAAAAATAGGAGATAATCCTAGGTTCGAAGTCTAAGTCTAATGAAGCCACTTATTTCTAACCGTTTGAGAACGCCCTTCATCTGAAGGAGGTTTATAGGCTGAGAATAGATGTTGTGGTTATTTTTTTTGGGGGGGGGGGGGGGGGGGGTTGGTAAATATTTCAATTGGTAAGTTTAAGATATACCTGGCGAGGTTGAGAGGGAGCGGAATGAATTGGTGGGAAGAATGCCGGAGTGGTAAGAAAAAAAAAGTATAGCTTCTGGTCTCTGGGGTTGCCCTGGATTGTAAATGGTCACGTGCTTGATCGTAAATACTCCAAATCTGAAGATTTGGATGATTTTAACAAAAGGGAAACTTCAGGTCTCCTCTAGGAGATTCTCGTTTGCTCGTATGATTTCTTGATTTGTGTTGGTTGTATATTCTACCCTTCCATTTCATCATCCCAATATCCCCAATTTTCCCAAAACAATATAATATACACCTCCCTCTCCCTTCCAATTCCTTCCCCTCTCTAAGCAACTCTACACAAAAGCATCCCTCCAACCTTCCTTTCCGCACACTCCCTACTCTCCAAAATCCCCAAATCAGTACTAACAAACATACACTCCCCCACACCCGTCAACCCCTTCACACCCCCCCTCTCCCTCCCCCTAGAAATCATCCCAATATCCTCGGCACCCATCCACAATCTCTTCGTCGGTTTACTAACCATCCTCATCTTACTCAACACCGGTTCATTATCCCAATATTTCAGCCCCAGCCATAATCTTCTCGTTGAAATATTTTGAGTCGTGACAGGTTCGGGGACGTAGGAGGAGAGATCGTCTAAGGGGGGAGGAGTGAGGCCACCGAGAGAAACGGAGGAGAGGAATCCGGATTTTTGGAGGGAGAGGCTGAGGGAGAGGAGGAGAGAGGTGGAGGGGATGGAGGTTAGTCCTAGGCGCGCTTTGGAGGCGTTTTGCATGTGGGAGCAGACGTTGGCGAGGTGGACGAGGGACATGGTTGTGGATTGTGATGGATTGTGCGGTTTTTCAGAGGTAGGGTGGTGTTGGGGTAGGTTTGGAGGTTGTGATGGGGCCCTGGTGGGCGCAACGGGTTGGGAGGACCAGTGGGGTGGATGAGGTGCGGATGGCGATTGTGGCTGCGTGGATGGTTAGCGGATTTTATGGAGGGTGAAGAGGGGATGTGAAGACTTACTTTGATATAATGGATAAATCCTGAGTCGTGATATTTGGTGATCGGGGTTCAATGGTGTGGGCAGTTTGGGGTTTACTGTTCTGGTCGATGTTCTGAAGCTCAAGATAATTTTGCCGGGTGTCGGCATTAGCAAGGATTGGGCTATCTTCGATCTTACCGACTTCGCCTCGACCTATCTTCACGACAACAATGATTTGGAACGAATGGCAATTGATCAGAGCACATGGAGTTAAGAAGTAATTGGCTTCTCTCAGCATGCAGATTGAGCTTCTCACACACCTTTTTACTATTTACGCCTTGATTTTACGAATTTAATTCCCGACTTTTGGTTTCACATCTATAAACGTCTGAGGATATCAGCAAGAACAGCAGTAGTTGTAGCAGTTCCACCCATATCAGGTGTCAAAAGACGACCCTCCTCCAGATTAGCATCAACTGCAGCATAAATCTTAGCAGCAGCAAGCTCCTCATTCATGAATTCCAACATGACTGCAACACTTCTGATGGTTGCGATTGGGTTGGCAATATTTTGACCTTGGATATCTGGTGCACTGCCGTGGCATGGCTCTCCAATGGCGAATCCGTCACCGACGTTGGCACTTGGGACAAGTCCAAGAGATCCTACGAGAGCTGCTGCTCCATCTGAAAGGATGTCTCCGTACAGGTTTGGTGCAACAATAACATCGTATGTCTCTGGTTGACGGAATAACTTGTAGACCATAGAGTCAACAATTTGCTCCTCGACACCAACTTTCGAGAATTTAGGATTGGCCAAAGCTTCTCGTGCAGTGGCTCGAAAAAGTCCATCGGTCTGACTGAGCACGTTGGACTTGTGGGTAATGGTGACTAGAGGCGAATTGTGTATGCTGGCGGCCCCACTGTCGCGGATCTTCTGCCTTCGCAGAGCAATTTCCCCAGCCATGGCAGCAATCCTGAAGGATGCCTTGTAGGATATCCTCTTAATTGCTTCGGCAATCTTCCCACTGCCGTCGGGAGCATCAAATGTCCGCTCATCCTTGACGTAGAGATCCTCGGTGTTTTCTCGAACGATAACCATGTCTACGGGGCGTCCCTTTCCCACACTCTTCACTGGCCGGACATTGGCATAGAGGTCCAGACGCTTGCGCAGGGCCACAATGGGAGATGAATAGCCTTTGACGGGGTGGGAGGGCGAGCTGACCGCGCCAAAGAGGGCACCGTCGCATTCCTTCTTGAGCACCTCGACGGTCTTGTCTGGCAGAGCTACGCCGGTCTTCTCGAAGGTTTCGAAACCAGCCTCAAGGTCCACAAACTCGAACTTCAGCTTCAACGAGGCCGGCAGCGCTTCGAGAATGCGGCGCCCGGCGGGGATGACTTCCTTGCCAATGCCATCGCCAGCAATCAGACCTATACAGTGATGAGAGCCGCGCCTGTCTGCCAATTGACACAGCACTCACCTATCCGCAGAGTTCGGGCAGCCATGGTGAAGATTTTTGCAGTTGCAGGTTTGCAGTATGATGCCACTGCGGTCTCGGGCTCGATATTTCTCTGGAACTGCCGTCTAACGGGCCCTCGAATCAGACACGCTGGAGCGCCGGGCGGTGGAGCGGGACGTAGTGTCCCCCTGTCAACCCCTTATTTTGTGGCAGCTGCCAGCTGCCCAGGGCGAGGACCTCCCCCGCCAGAGAGCGCAGAGCGAGTGAAGCTTCACCAATGGCCCTGCATAATAAAACACCGCATATCAGCTCGAGACACAGGCTGTGGGATCATCTGCGAGCCGTTGCCCGTCAAGAACACCTTTCACTCCCCTCCATCCCCTTTCCATCCCATTCCCTTGGCCATCCCCAGCACTCTCGCGAAACCGTCGCCATCCCATCTCCAGCGCGCATTGCTCGTCCACGCCGACCTTAGCTCCCAGCACCCAGCACCCAGCCCATCGCGTCGCTCCGCCGTGCACATCTCGTGCACCGTGTTTCTATTTATCCGTTTGCACCAGCCCGCACCTTAATCTTAGGCGGCGCTCGTTGCACGACCCCTTAGGCGTGGTAACATCTGACTTACATTACATCTCCGACTTCCTTTTAGAATCTACCAACCGACCACAACACTATACAAGAGCGCGCCTGCCTGCATCCACGCTTGCTGCGGGAAGCACCTCTCTTCGCCTCGTAAGGAGGGAAAGAACCACCTGTCCCGGCCACCGACCTCGACCGCCAGCATGTCGGGCGGCGTCCGCAACCTTCGCGCTATGTTCGAGCAATCGAACAAGGGAGAGGGAGACACGCCTGATCGAGGAAGATCACCAGGCGGTGCGACTTCAATAGGTGAGTAAACTCTCGCTGAGCTTGGAATGTCGGCTGAGACGCGTAGCTGGTGGTAGCAGTGGCACATCACCGCGACCCCTTTCGAAGGTACGAACGAGTTTTGTCACAGTAGAGCGAAGTGGAAGCCTCCATCAAGGCAGCCAACTAGGTCTGAAGCGGGAAACCGTTGGTGAGCCCAGCATGGCAAAACGAAGGACAAGCTTCAGCCTCGATGAGTCGGAGCATCCCAAGGAGACAGCAGAGCGTAAGGAGACCATTGCCGTGGAGCGGGAGTCGAGGAAGAAAGACCCAATTGTCAAAGAAACGATACCCGCCACGGCGATAGAGACACCAGCTGTCGAGGTGGAGAAAAATTTGGAAACCCCCGTACCGAAGAAAGATACCCCGAAACCCGAGAAGTCGAGGCCAGGACCCAAAGTTGAACCAAAGGTCGAGCCCAAGAAAGTTGCAGCTACAGCTGGGCCATCGAATGGCCACACAAATGGGGCCGCGAAACCTGCACCAGTGTCGAAGCCAGTGGAAAAGGTAGAGAAAGTCGAGAAGGCAGAAAAGGCTCCAGCCAAGGTGGTAACAAAACCGACTCCAATATCGATTGCAAAGACTACCACGGCAGCCAAACTCTCACCCACCAAGACCAAACATGTTGGTCCAAGAACACCAATCACACCACATCTCCCCAGAGAGAGGGCACCCAGAACTCCGGAGAGTAGGGAAGATACAAAACCCATCATCCACCAGAAGGAAATAAAGCCTGTTCGTTCTCAATCGGCAGCAGCTAGTCATCATGTTGCGAAGCCTGCTCCCAAACCAACCACCACCCAGGCTCATGGCTCTGTTCCCAAGACTCGGATAGGAAGCTCACCCCCACAGACAGGATTTCACAAGCCCAGACCAAAATCACCCACGCGGCCTGTTAAACTTCCTGCCTCTCTCACAGCACATACTGCCTCTTCTGGTTCTAAGACCGCCGCTACGACAGTACCACCACCACGACAGTCACTAAGCCGAGCGTCAGGAAGCATCCAACAAGGAAGCTCAATTGCCTCAGCTAGATCACCAAGCCGTGCGAGTACGCAAGCACCAAAGCAAGGGCTAGTTCGAAAGACCTCTGGTCTAAAATCTACCAGGCCTTCATTAGGTCCCCCGCCGCTAAAGAAGCAATCTTCAAGACAGAGCATTGCACCATCAACCTCAGTAGATGATTCGTTCTTGGCTCGAATGATGAGGCCTACCACAGCATCTGCGCAAAAGACAGCTACAACCCCACCAAGGCGATCACAATCCTTGAAAAGGCCAACTACGCGAGACGGACCCAAGCACCCCACACCTCAGGGTAGCCCTGTACATAAGCCACACAAAGCGGTTGTCGCACCCCTTGAGGCGAAGGTGGCTCCAAAGGAAGACAAGCCTGTCGTGAAGACTGTCCATCCCGCCTCAAGTTTACATACCAAAACAAAAGAAACGACAAAGCCTGTGGAAAAGAAGACCGCTACTGTGGCTAAGCACGAGAAGCCGGCCGTGAAAAAGGCTGTGTCACCTATTAGCTCCCCAAAAACCCCCAAGGCTGTCGAGAAGCCCGTCCCAGCTTCCCCAGAAAATGAAGGGCCCGTTGTTACATCACCTGCTCCAAGCTCTGCTCCAGTAACCGAGATCCCAGAGACTGTATTGGAAGAGGCCAAGCCAGCGGAGGTTGAGTCAGTAGAGGAACCAACGACTGAGGTAGTAGAGGAGGTCGTCGTCCCTGACGTCAAGGAGGAAGAGCCCGTTACGAGTGAAGAGCTCCCAGTTATTGTTGAAGCCGCTACTCCAGTTGTGGAGAAGGAAGAAGCTCCAGCATCCCCAGCCAAGGTTGAGGAGCCCAAAATTGAGGAACCAAAAGTTGAGGAGCCTAAAGTAGCTGAGAAGGCCGAAGAGATTGTCCCCGTTAAGGAAGTTGAAAAGGTCGAAGAAGTTTCCTCTGTCATCCCCGAGCCAGAGGCCCCAATCGTTGCCCAAGTCGCCAGCGAATCAGTGAAGTCCGGACCCGTCATCTCTACCCCTCTCGCATCTCCCAGGTTCCCATTGCAAGAAGATGAGGACCCAGAGGACGCCAAAGCCCGTGCAGAAATTGCTAAGCTGAACGCGGAGTTCATGAAGGTCATGGCTGAAGAGCAAGCAAAGGCATAAACAAATAATTTTTTTTGGTTAATATTTTCACAAAAAGGAAAGTAGGGTTAGCATCTTAAGAATTGGTCTGAATTTATTATTGCTTAGCGGAGTGGAGGAATAGTTTGTGGAGCGAGCATTCTGCATTGTGGCATTCATTGGAAGCTGGGAGCGGGAAGGAGAGAAAGATTTTGTATTAGGTAGTTGAGGGGAATGTTGTCGGTAGTTGATAGTTAGCTGATAGTCAAGGAAGCATAGATAAGAATAGCACGATCTTATTAGGATGTATTAAGCAAGAAATTTTTAACTATTTTAAGTTGCCATTTGCCTTCCTGTGCCTCGAGAGTTAAAATGTTTGCATAAAATACTCCAATCGTGACTTTTTCACTTATGGCCAGAGTTTCCGTTCCATCACACCCTACTAGAGCGGACAATACCATGCAAATAAACCTGTTTTTCGCAAGCGGTTCACATTTAGAGAGCTGGCCCTCAAGCAAGATCCGGAGGTGGTCGTTGAAGCCTCAAGCGAGAAGTTTATTTTTAGAAAGCGCCTGTCAAGAGGGAGCTGCAGGTTGCCGCCGGAGAAGAGAGCTTCAATCAATCAGGATAAAGTCCAAGGATAGCCGTCAGATTCCCAGTAAGTAGCGTCTCAAGTTCGTAGCCCCCAATTCTCGAGATCTGGTATATATTTTCCCTCTCCCCCTTCAATCTTTTGCAGGCTCGAGTATTGTGCTTATGCAATACTAAGCTTACCATGGCGGCACGGGCTGGTGAAGAGGTTGTTGCGACGCTGTGAGTGCCCCGCCATGGCAACCCTCGGGTTAGGGTCGGGATGGGGATTATGCTGATGATGGGATTGCAGATTTGCGGATGTACATTATTTCTACGGAGCACCGAGTACGAAACCTCCACACCATCGATTCGATAAAGGATCCTATGTCTATCTATTCGAGAACACTGCGCAGAGAAGGGTGCGCATAGAAGTTGCGAATAATGCGGGGACATCGGATCAAGATGCTTTTGACGGATGTGGGTATCACCGCCTCTCTCAACATTGACAGTTGCTGATAGTGGGAATTAGATCTCGATGGAGCACACGTGCAGTATTCGTATAGGCATAGCACATTGGTGACGCTTACGGTTGATGGACCATATGGACAACGAACTACTCCGATTGATATCCCCGAATGGCATTTACCTACTTTCGATCCGAAAAATGAGAATAAATACATGTATAAGTTACATCTTGCAGATGTATATTTTTGGACAAAAGAAGACGCTTTGGTTTTCGTCAACGAAATTAGGAGAGTGTTACCTCAACAGCAGGTTACGATACTAGATGAGCCATCACCTCCAGCACCAATAGAAGATATGAGTGCAGTGGTACAGAAATTGGAAAATGTTGCTATTTCAGATCCATCTTATCAACAAGGACGAACTCGAGATTCGAGGACGACGACTACGACGACATTTGCTGGGCCACCGATTTCAGCTACACCTCAAAATCAGGAAGTTTCGAATTATGCTCCGTTGGCGTATAATCCTGCTGCACCAGCGGCCCCGGAAACAATACAATATCGAGAGAAAACACCCCCGCCTGAAGATGGTGCTGGGAATCCTTTAACGGTAGCTGCGGTTTCTGAACAAGGACAAACCTATGGCGTCGGAGGATTCCAACAACCAAGATTTCCAGGTCCACCTCAACAACAACAGCAAAGTTATTTCCCCACCACAGCACAACCACCACAATTCTCCCAACCCGCCCCTTCAGTAGGATTATCCTCACCAGGTCTTTCATCACCCCATGTTCAAAATTTCCAAAGCTCCTTCTTACCACCTCCTACGACGTCAACGCCAACGAATTTACCACCTGCACCACCGGTTTCCGCTCCTCCTAGTTACCAGCCACAACAACAACAACAGGGAATGAATGTACCAGTAACACAATATGCAAGTTACCCAACATCAATAGGTTCATCACCCGGTATCTCAACACCGGGAATCTACTCTCCAGGTCTCCAAGGTATCTCCTCTCCCTCTTATCCACCTCAACAAGCACCTCATTCATCTCCTCCCTACCAACCTCAATCCACCCAACAAACCCTTCCCCCCCCACCACCACCACCAGGCGGTTTCTCACAACACACCTACACCTCTTCCTCAGCAATAAGTAACACCCAACCTCTCATGACGGATTATTCTATTCACGAACAAGTCTATCGTCCCACGGAAAATGAGGCGGTGGTGAAGAAGTTGGGGAAGAAGGATAGGGCGCCGACAGGGAAATTGGAGATGAGGGCTGGGCAGTTGGAGAGGGGAATGGGGAGTTTGTTTAAGAAGTTGGAGAAGAAGATTGGTTAGGAGGTGAGGTTTAGGGTTTGAGGATGGGGATGGGGGATTTAGGATATAATGTATTTTTTTTAACGAATTATGAAATATTTTCCCCTTAATTTATACTATTTCTATTATGTGTAATGGCTTGATTATTAAGATAACCCCTACACCTTCTCATCTAAAATCCCTCTAAAGTTCGTTCTAATAAATTCCTGTATTCTTCCATAAAGCGACTTAGCTACCTTGTACATCATCTCCCTTCCTCTCTGACAATTTATCTTTCTACTTAATATTCAGTTATTATTCTTTCATTCTTACTTTTATTGTAGTGGAGTAGTAATTTATTCATTGTTAATTTCAAAAGATGAAATCTAATAAATTATGGATGTACCGCCCTTCTTGTAGATTGTTTCTTTATTTGAAAGGATGGAGGTGGGAAGTGGCTATGTTGGAGAGAGAAAAGGAGTTTGTGGTAGTGGTTGATGTTTTTGTAGCAGTGTAGGGAGTTCTGTGGTTATTCTCCTTTTAGAGGAGGGGTTGTTATTTCTAGATTTTGTTCTAGCTTAATTTTAATTCTAGTAAGCCTAGAGAACTTTTAACCTAAGATCTTTCATATGAGATATGAAACTTGTTGAAGTGAAGACAAATATTAAGGGAGGAGAGAAAGATGAATTGTTTAGTGTTTGACTTTTAAAAAGGTTATAGTTCATCTATCTTTTCTTTCTCTCTCTCTTTCTCTATCTTCTCATTTCCATATCCCTCTAGACTTTCCACTCACTTACCCCACTTCTATTCACTCTTTCCTCCAAAACTCTTACATCTCAAATGAACCCGCACCATCTTCCTCACCCCCTCAATCCCCCCCACATCCCCTCCAAACTCCCCACATTTCTTCAAACTTTCCCATCCCACCAACACCATCAAAACAGTCCCTTTCTCGCCAACCTCACCATCTCTCACAGGAAAATCATTTTCAATTCCCCATCCATAACTTACCGCTTTAACATCCGCACATTTATTTAATCCCTTTTCGATGAATTGTTCTATAGTTGAGATTGCGAGGGATTTCTGTGAGGAGGTTATAGTCGAAGGGAAATAAAGGAGAGTTATTTCCGTTATTGGGGATGAGAGGGCGAGGGTGGGGGAAGGGGTTAATTGTGCGTGTTTGGTGAATTCTCCGTGCGTGAGGATTAGAGGGAGGTCTTTTATGGCTTCGCTTCCGAATCTGGATTATTGTAATTAGTCTTTAGTAGCTAAACGTTTTGAAATGAGAACTTAATATAGTATTTCAGTTGTGGGAAATTGAAATAAAATTAGGGGCTTAAATAAAATAGACCAAAACTTACGATTTCGCAAATTCTTGATGATGCTCTAATGATTCCCAATCGAAAAAAGCCCATAACTTCAATGGATCCTCGATTTCTAAACCTAGATACGTTGTTTTTGGTCCGTTTGGAGCGGAGGCAATTGTTGAATAGCATTTGGAGAGGATTTTCCCGGAGGGGGTGGAGGGATCCATTATGGAGAGAGAGGAGGGTTTTACGCCCATGAGACCGAGTTCTGTGATTGCCATTTTTGAGGGTTGGTGGGAGGATTTCTTTTTGGAAGGGGTGTCTTTGGATGTTGAAATTGAGGGAGGGAGATGTGAGGAGTCGTTGGTGATGGGTAGGATGAGGTTGAGGTTGGTTTTATAGGGTTGGTTTATGGGATGGGGGATATGGTACACGTGATTGGGATTAGGTTGCTGTTTAATTCTTTGAAGATAATCCTATTTTAGATTTTCCGAAGTAGTATAGGTTTTTTTATTTAGTAGTGCCTGACCAAACCTGTTACTTGGGTGGAAGGTGGAGAGTACTAGGATAGTGAGAATTGCGGAAGCTATCCTCCGTTCTCCACTATTTGTGAGCTAGACATACGAAAAAAATGTTGCCTTGGAGAGTTGTGATTTCTAAAATTCAGGCAACAACTTAGCGACCATACCAGATCCTGATTTCTTTATGGATAGTATAGTAAGGAGAGGGTGGGATATTTCGGTGGTCAAAGTTGTTGGATCTAGTCTCGTATGCCTCTTTTGGAGAGACGACGAATATCATGATACGATTACTGAAACTTTGGAAGATTATATGTGATATCTCTAGGCTTCAAAGCATGAAGTATTGAATGGTTAGAAAAAATAATTACATAAGTTGGAGCAATCGATTGACTTTTTCAAGTGCTGGTGGAATAGGCAGACGAGTTGGAAGTAGAAGACTCAATTCTTGGAATTTCACGACTGTAAATTCTTCAAGTCAGATTTTTACTACATACTCAGGCTGTCTCAATCAATTGCCATATCGGTTCAAAAAAAGAAGTCCCCGGTCATGCTTTCTCTGGATAGCAGAAGCTTACATCCGTAAATATTTACGAACTTTATCCACTAGCCTACCGACTTGTTCTAGGGTTTTTTTTTGATTGAGACTCGTAGGAGATTACTCGGCTCGACTTCAGTTGAAGTAAATGAAGCTTCCAATTTGTTAAGAGAGATTTTAATTCTTCTACTAACTTTTGGTTTAACTGTAACTGGTTCTGAGTGCTCAACTACAAAAGGAAATGGGCGTTCCAAACTGCAGCTTTCTCTAGTGAGAGAAAAGAGGTATTTGTGGTTTTGACGACAACATGTAGTTTCAAGCATTCATATCTATTGCACACTTTGACTGTGAACTCTCGACTACTTTCTACAGAATCTCAAGCCAAGGTTTGGAGGCCACAGTCTTAGCAAGTCAACTTTTGGTTCTGGATAGGTGGTGATAGTGGGGGAAGGAAAGGTTTCTGAACTTCAAGCTGTTGAAAATATTCGCAAGATAGACAATATCAATACCTTGTTAAAGGTGGTGCCTTAATTACTTATTTATAAGCTAAGAACTGATTAGGCTTTAGCATTAGTAGTAGAGCTCACGGCTTTGCAGCAGGTATAAGCCTAAAACTTAGGGACGCTTCCTAAGCTTAAGAGATTGTGAAGTTGTTGACCTAAACTCAGATACTTAAATATAGAAATCCCGAGTTATGCTAGAGGGTAACACACCGGTTCATTGTTAGCAAGCGATGCCGAGGTTCACCGCTGAAGGCGTTCTCACCTATCATCTTCCTTCGGGAATTTACTTCTGACGATAAACGCCCATAAGTGGTTTTCCCATCAGCTGGAACATACATACAGTATCACTACCTCATCGGTTATCTAGGCTCGTCCTACCCTTCAAGGTGTATTTCCGTCTAATATCTATCTCCGCCTTCTTTCGTATTCCCTTTTTGCGGATATAATGTTCTCGCTAAAAACCAGAATTACACCACCGGGCGCCAAAATCTGACATCTACTGACGCCTCATGCGCGCCAAAGAAATGGTGATTGGTTCAGACGGGTCTGACGGCAGTATCCTAGTAAGAATTATGCACATTTTGTGCAGATATTTGAAGAGGTGCCTCTTCCGATGCAAGCCCGACGGAGCTGGATGTTGCACCCCGGAGTTAGCAGGTGAGCATTTGACATGGGTAACTGATGCATATTGAGGGGAGGGAATGGGGAATATTATCTTGGAGTTAGGATGGGAATTTCTTTAAGATTCCTTTGTACATCGTAGACTTCCGAAGAGGCTGGGGGAATTATTATATAAGTTTCGCAGGTTTAAAGCTATATATTGAGTTTAACTGACAGCAGTATAAGCTTGTCTGAAGCTTAGATTGGAGATACCTTAAGTTGTGGAGGCTTCCCCGCGTTCAAGGTAAGCTTGTTTCGACCTCCGCCGTCTTGCTTCCATCATAACTCTAAAATCTGAATTGTGGACAACAATACCTACGATCTAGACTCCATGAGGTTCAAAATGGAAGGCGAGAAGACTAACCCAAATATACAGGTGTATCATTTGTTAAAATGGCTTCCTCGGTCAAAACCACGTCGGTCCAAGATGCGGGAAGCGACCAAGAAACCGTCGTAGCACACGAACCAATCCATACCACAGCCTCCCATATTTCTCGTCAGATATCCCACGGCTCTCATCTAGAACGTCACCCAACAGACCACGAAAAAGAGCTCCTCGCCGTATTTGAAGGTCACGATGCAGACATCCCCTCCAACGAAGGTTACGTACTCGATGAAGCTGGTGAATTACGGAGAGTCCAAAGCATAGCCGAAAAACATCGACGAGCATCTCTTGCTTCAAAAGCCAACAGAAAGGAGCCGAAGGATGAGGAAAAAGGGGAAATTCAAGGTCTCTCTGCTGAAGAAGATGATGAGAATATTGTCTGGTGGGATGGTCCTGATGATCCGGAAAATCCTCTTAATTTCAGTGCACTGATTAAAGCTTCTAATATCGCTTTGGTATCGGCAATATGTTTTGTGACGCCCTTGGCATCGTCGATGTTTGCTCCTGGAGTACCGGAATTGATGAAAGAGTTTAAATCTGATAATATTTTATTGGGGAGTTTTGTGGTTTCGATTTATGTTCTGGGATTTGCGATTGGACCACTATTTTTTGCACCGCTGAGTGAGATTATCGGAAGGATGCCGGTTTATCATATGTGTAATGTTGGGTTTTTGGTATTTAATATTGCGTGTGCGAAGGCTACTAGTCTAAACATGCTGGTTGGGTTTCGGTTTCTAGCTGGTGTATTTGGAAGCGCACCTATCACGAATGGTGTGTTGATCCTAATACCCTTTTCTAAACCCCTTCTAACTAAACACCAGGTGGTGGAACGATTGCCGATCTCGTAACTCCAGAAAAGAGAGGACGGGCGATGTCTGGCTTTGTGATGGGCCCTATTCTTGGCCCAGTTAGTAAGTGCTATTCTCTAACCTTTCCCTTCAGCATCATCCTAATTTTACCAAGTCGGTCCTGTAGCAGGTGGCTACCTAAGCCAAGCAAAAGGATGGCGCTGGACATTCTGGATCCTAAGTATACTCTCCGGTTTCTTCGGCCTCATAGGAATCTTCGCCATCCGCGAAACCTATGCCCCAACAATAATCCAACGGAAAACAATCAGATTACAAAAAGAAACCGGCAATCTCGAACTGAGATCAAAACTCGACGTTGGACTTGCTCCTAAAGATTTCTTCCTCCACTCAATTATCCGCCCGATGAAGATGTTGGTATTCTCTCCAATCACAGCACTTTTTGCCATCTTCGTTGGCGTGATTTATGGGTATTTATATTTGCTGTTTACCACTTTTACCACGGTGTTTGAGGAGACTTATGGATTCTCCTCGGGCTCTGTGGGTCTTACATTCTTGGGTCTTGGATTTGGATCTATCTTTGGGGTGCTGTTCTTTGCTTGGAACAGTGACAAAGACATGCAAGAAAGGAAAGCTGCGAATGAAGCAGCGACGGCGGAAGATAAAAATGCGGTGCCTGTTCCTTCGAAGCCCGAGGATAGATTAAAGATGCTTCTTCCAGCTTATTGTTGCATCCCTTTGGGACTACTACTCTATGGTGTAAGTACAAATTCAACTACTCTGTATCGATTAGAATTGGGGGAAATGGGGGAACCAAGGACACAAATCACTCCGCGTTCATGTAGGACGCAGCCTGATTGTTATGTTCTTGATTCGTGGTTGATATATTACTATGCCTATGGTGTTGTACACCTTAAGTATCTAACAGTCATGGTCATGTGACTAAGCTAGTCCTAATTGAGTCGGATCGCATAGCGATTCCCGACTGTACCAACAACTACCAAAGAACTGAAACTAACGTTCAAAATATAGTGGACCTCGGAATATAAAGTCCATTGGATTGTACCCATCCTTTCGACAGTCTTTATCGGTATCGGAAACATGGCAGCCTTCATGTGCGTCTCGCTCTACTTAATCGACGCTTTCTCAATCTATGCAGCTAGTGCTCTCGCAGCCAATACCGTCATCCGTTCAATTCTCGGAGCCGTCCTCCCTCTGGCTGGGCAGAAGATGTATAAGACATTAGGACTTGGTTGGGGTAATAGCTTGTTGGCGTTTGTAGCAATTGGTATGCTACCCGTACCTTGGGGAATTTTGAAATGGGGAGAATATTTGCGGACGAGGTTTGCGGTTAAGAATTTATAGGGGGGTCGTTCATGTATGACGGTGGGGAGGTGGGAATACCTCGCCTGGCATCATCTAAGTCAGTAGGGGATTGTCGGTAAGCACATGTGTTGCGTGACGCCTCGGCTGTATTTATAAGTAATATTCTAGACTATTCAAATAGATAACTAGATATTAGGATGAAAAAAGATTTTTACTTTTCGGGGGTATTGCCATTATATAACTCCTAAGGCTATAAGAAAATAGGAAAGATGGACTTAGTTCTCTTAGTTTCTTAACTCCTAGCTTCTTTAAGCTGCCTTCGTATGGTAAAATTAAAAATGGTATCTAAATGCACGAGGGTGAGAAGCTTCAGCTTTCAGCCTCTCTAGAAGGCTATTGCAAGACCTTATAGGACCAACGAGCAGAAATGAACATTTTAGAAGGTCTCCGGGGGTTGACTTTCTATCTAGTTAGTGGGAACACATTAACCAAACATCAGCATGGCAAGTTAATGCGCTAAGGAATATATCCACTAACTTATCATTTTCGCGATATATGGAAGTGGTATATCTTACAGGTCCAAGCTGTCATAAGCGCGTACTAACAAATAAATTTTGTCAAATCTATATTCTCTCAATCTCGAAGTAGAGAACAATTCAAATATTAGACTTCAATCATAATAGGCGGCTCTTGGTGCTAAGATATTCAGCGAACTTTAAAATATAACCTCAGAGATTCAACTAGAGACTTGCTTAAGGGTAATAGTAACTCACAATTTCGAGAAAGATTTGTGCAATATTAATTCAGTCACAAGTAGACATACCCCGTGATCTCGGCCTATTCCGACATAGTCTCCTGACAACATGCCATTTCCATTCAACCTAGAAACTGTGCCCTACTAAAGGAAGAAAACTGCGCCTCTTAAAATGTTAAGCATGTTTCGCTCCTTGATAGTTGTTACACTCTGGAATGTATACCTCCGATTGGTACATTTTCCGAGGTCAGTCACTAACAACAAAATATTCCGTAGGATTTTGATGCCCAGTTTTTTCCGATCCACCTGAATTTCAGACGACCATAGAAAAGGAAGCCGGAGCGAGCCCAAGAGCCGAAATGTCTTGGTGTGGGGAAGATAGTAAGGAACCCCCGTAGTCATGGGAGCATGATCTTATTATTTGAAGGGCTAACGATTTTTAATACCGTGTGGTGTTTGTTTGGTCGAGGTCTTATCTGATGTGCTGCTTGTGTAACGTTTTATAGGAATCTTTTGATTTTGAAGAAGATGAGTTGAAGATGAGTTGAAGAAGGGATGTTTAAACTTCTTGAAGGAGATTTCTTTTGGAGTCCCCGGTTGAAATACAAGCCTTTTAAACCTTATTAACTTACACGGAGAAATAGGGGAGAATGAGAGGCATGGTAAAGTTCTGAACACCTCGTATGTAGAGAGGCAGGATGGGTAGACTATTCTTAAATCTAGAAACGAAAGCCTGGATGGAAAGAGTTATAGAATTCTTTCATACTTATAGTACATTCAAGTCAAACAGAAAAAGAATGTATAAACTGGATCCCTTTACTGAAACAAGTATCCGGATTATCCTCCACCCTATTCGCTCTACACGGAAGGATCTTGATCCAGATATCTGCTTCCCTAGTATAAATTTACTATACACGGGTCAAAACCTAGGTTTCACCGATCTCCGATGTAGAAAACATCACCACGAGAAAATGTGCCGTTCCCCCGTGTTGTAAGACTCTTGGCCAAGATTCTGGAATGTCATTAACGGTCCGAGAAATTTACGATGTTACCTAACCACGTTTCTTTCCTCTATCTGATATTAGTAGAGTTTATGCATAGCCTTGACGACAAGGAGACACTGAAAATGAGTATTCGTTTAATTTCTTCATAGGAATGATAAAATAGAATTTTAAGCTCGGAAATTAAGTTTGTTGCTTATATCAAGCTTAAGTTTAGAGATTACCGAGATGCACCTAGTCCACCAATCAGAGAGTCAAGAAGCTCTATTCAGCAACGAATGTCGAATCCACACCTCAAAAACACCCAGTTAATTAACACTCAAAAGTTCCCAGTCATTAACCCCTCTTTCAATGTCAACGAATCCCTCAAAAATGAAAATATATAAGGGGTTATCTGACCGCCCCATGACAAAGTGGCTTGATGCAGACCACGCCAAAATCCTTCGGCGATTCCTCCCATGCGGCGTGGCACCTAATGCAGCAGGAATGGAGAAATAGCCAAAAACAGAAGATAAACGAGGTTAGAGAAAACATGTTACGATGAATCAATCAGTTCTTGTCTCATGGCTATTCTTTCATTATAAAGAGCTTCATGAAGTACATCCCTTTTTTTCCAGGATCCGTACCTACCATTTCCACATCAAAAACAACCCATCTAAACCTTGAAAATGGTAGCTCTCACCCACCTCCTCAGGCTCGTTCCCTTCCTCGCAGCACTAGCAACCGCTGCCCCATCACCCGAATCTCACATCTCTAAACGAACAATAGTTCGAGTTTCCAATCCCGGATTAATCGGACAAGGATTTTACCCACGAGCAACCTACCTCAATGACAAAGCTACAATCCTCTCCTGCATCGCCGCCAACGTCGGCAGTAACAAAGTCCTTCAAATCTTCAAATCCACTGATGGCGGTTGGAACTGGTCACAAATCGGCTCTATAGCCACAGAAGTAGCAGCAACCCACGATCTCGACAATTGTAATCTCGTCACTCTTCCCTCAGGAAGAGTTCTCGCCGCATTCCGAAATCACGATCAGACAGCTGCGGGGAATAGTTCTTGGTATTATTATCGTTTGGTGGTTTGTTATTCTGATAATAATGGTGTGAGTTGGAGTTATTTGAGTACACCTCTCGTCAGCGGTACGAAGGGGTTGGGATTATGGGAGCCGTTTTTGATGAATTCGATTGATGGATCCTTGAGAATGTATTATTCTTATGAAACGAACACCAATGGGAATAATCAAAACAACTACGTCATCACTAGTACCAACGGAGGTGCCTCTTTCGGAGCACCAGCTCTTGTTTCGAGTTGTGGAAGTTCAACATGTCGAGATGGAATGGTCGGTGTAGCTCGTCTTGGATCCGGAAGCAAGAATCTCATCGCTGTTTTCGAATCCTTGGCTCCAGATTCAGGAATTCGTGCTGTCAAATCTTCAGATGATGGTGTTACTTGGTCAAGCACTAGATATACTGTTTACAAGGCTGGTTCTGGAAATCAGGGTGCCCCTCAAATCGCTTATATCAATGGTCAACTTGTGGTTTCTTTCCAGACCAACGAGGATGATGGGACTACCAATATTGGTGATTGGGATGTCAAGGTTGTGGTCAGTACCGATTTAGGATCGAGTTGGGGACAAAAAACCACAGTTCTTAACTCTTGCGATTGGGCTGGTGTTTTGACTGTTGACAATTCCCATTTGTTGGTTATGTGTACCGCGAGTGGTGCTGCTTTGTCCCAGACTATGCTGCTGTCGTAATCTGGTGTAGATTTGGATCGGAATCTTCCTGTAAATATTGGCCATCACGCCGCATACATAGCCTAGTTAAAATACATAGGGTTTGGATATCTGACAGACTTTCGAACCTTAACTCGTGATGCACACTTTGAAATTTGCTGTTGTTAACTTAGAGTTATTGGGTATTAACGTTTTGGTGGGATGTAATCCTTCCTCGTGTTTTAGCCAATCACCTCTCTCTAACAACGAGATTTAGCATTGATGCAAATGCGGCGGGGAATACAAGTACTGCTTGAGTGGCTCGTTTACGCTATTGCCAATATTCAGGGGCCTGCGTTATGCGGAGATCCTTTTAAGTGTAGGGCCGAGCTAGGCAGACGTGCCTCGGAGATATCAAGCAACCCAACGTGTTCTGAACAATAGCAAGTCAACAAATGGATGTGATAGAAGACCAGTGTTTGTAGTGCTTTCAATTGTTCGTAGCTTCTTTTAGACCTTAACACGTTTCCGTTTAGCAGTACTTTTCCCTTTTCCCTTCCCTCTTGTCTTTGTCTTCTCCACAGGTTCATCGGAAACCTCTCCACTAAGACTTTCATCGTCAGCCTCATCACTGTCGATATCAGCCGGAACTCTTGACTCTTCTCCCTCTTCAACTCCCTCGTTAACCCCATCATCACCATTATCAGCCTGAGTACCCGCCTTCCTCTTCCTTCCCTTCCTCTTCTCCTTCCCACCCCTCTTTTTCTCCCTCTCAGCCCACTCCGCAGCCTCATTAGCAAAAGTCTTACTTCCCCCGCCCACCGGAGTGGGTGCTTCACCACCTCTCTTCTTAGCCTTCAACTTCACCACCGCGTCTCTCATCCTCTTACTATTCCCCTCCTTATTCCTACCCACGGTTCCATTAGCTCCAGCCCCTACAGCCCCATCAAAAAATCTCGTAATATTACTTTGCGTTCCCTCCTGTTCTCGCCGATTCATGTCCCTAATAACAGGAACCAGAACCTCATCCGTTCTCTCTTGAGACCAACCAATTGTAGCCATAAGAAATTCCCTTAGTTGGTCGAGATCAGGTACACCCCATTGGAAAGGTTCTGGTGTTGAATCTACCTCTGGTTTAAGATATGCTTCTGTAACTGCTTCCGAAGGAAACATAGCGGGTAAGAAGAGTTTCGTAGCTTGAGAGCGTCTGAATTTCTTTCGGAAAATGGTGGGTTCCGTGTTGGGCTTTAGTTGAGGTGTAAGTTGCACATTCGTCCACCATTTTTTGAATTCTTCGAGGCCATTTGAGGATGGGAACTCGGAGAGTATTTCCACGGCTGTGACGGGTCCAACGCCTGGAAGGCCTTCCGTGTAATCCGATCCGAGGAGATGTGCAATAGCGATTAATTGATCGCGAGAGAGAGATAATTCTTTCTCGATGTCGGATGATAGATAGCATTCAACATACTTGTTGCTGTTGAACATATTCTTGTAAATCCGTGTACCGCCAAAGAGGAAAATATCACAATCATCAGTGACAACACCATCTACGAGTCCGAGTCGTACCAGTTCTGCGCATTGAGCCTCTGCTTCCATAGGCGCAGTAATATATGGTAGCCCAAAAAGTCGGAGGAGGGCTTGACATTCAGTAACCATGATATGCGATACTTCATCGGCATCTCTACGATCTTTCTTCTGTTGACTTCGTAGAGCTTTGAGTTCTCGTTCATAAGCTTCTTGGTTCTCAGCTTCGGATTTATGATTCAAAGTGCTAGCAAATCGAGCATGTTCCTCAGCTTCGAGAGCCAAATTCGCGAGTAGTTCTTCTTCCTCGGGGTCACTAAGATCGAACTGGGCATCGATTTCAGCTTGCTCTTCAGGAAGCAAATGGGGCCCAGTGGCATCTTCATTAAAATTTGATGGGAATGCAGCCGATGTATCTGGAAAAGTGACATTCTCAAATTCAACTTCTGGATTTCTGTCTTTATCATCTGCCGCCGACTCTTGAATATCGTTTTGTAGCATCTCAACATCTCCGAATCCGGGGACAGGAGAATTCGATGGGACAACTTCTGTTCGGCCAATGGCGGGGCCTTCCGCATCAGCAGGCTTTTTGGGTTTGCTTATAGCATCACCATAATCGCTCTCAGACCAGTCGACTTCTTCATCGTCCGCTTGTGCTAGCTTCGCAACTATTTCACTCTCGCTAACAGTTGGAGGAACGGACGGCTCTCTCGCATTTGGGAGATCAGTAACTGGCGGCTCAGCTCTAATATCCTCGGCAACCTCTTCAAGCGTCTCAGCAGCTTTCTTGTTGAATTTGGCGGATGCCGGAGGAGCATCAACAATCTCAACGTCGCTTCCCTCATTAGAAGAATCAATCTGGATCGGTGCGTTTGCTTCTTTGAAAATCCGCTCTGCCTCCTCCGCCCTCTCCCTATCAGCAGCATTGACTTCTTGGTCCCTCTTCTTCTGTTCTTTCACCTGATCTCTGATATCCCCGCCAGCAACTTGCATCCATGGTGGAGGAGGTCTTGGCGCCTCCTCTTCCAGTACATTGACAAATCCACCACCTTGTTCATCCTCCGTATCTGCAGCCTCTCCTACAGGCTTCGCAACTGCTTTCTTCTTCCCAAATATCGAGCCTAGCTTCTCAAATGGAAGTGGTCCGTCAAATGCATTCTTGACATTGGACACTATAGGCGCAGGCTTTCGGACATTAGGCGCTTTCTGTCTTCTCGCTTTTGCAAGCGCAGATTGAAGATCCATATCGCTATCACTGTTACTATTTTCAAGGACTGGCTTGCGCTTCGGGACAGCGGCATTTGCTCTATTGTTGACAACATGAGCAATAATGCCTCCCTTGGTTCCTGAAATAGGCTTTGCACTCTCTACAGCCTTTTGCTGGAAAGTTGGTGCTGGAATCGGGACATCCTCGAAACCTGCATCATCATCTGCTTCGGATTCTTGATGTTGCTGTTTCTGCATAGAAAGGGCGATAGCACGATTGAGATGCTCCTCATCATCTGACACCGCCGGCTCGTCGTTCTGCAAAGACATTGCAATTGCTCGATTGAGTTCTTCTTCCTCGTCATCCATGATAAGGCCACCATTGTTTGATGATCCCACCATAGGATCTTCTTGGTCCACAAACAACGAGTCAACGATATCCGGAGTATTACTGGCATATCTCGCACCCTCTTGCTGTCTCGAGGCATAAAACTTCTTTCTCTGCTCCACTAATTCCTTTGCTTGAAAATCCGCATAGGTGAAATTATGCCTATCATCCTTAACCTTTGGTAACCGATTCAACCCCTCAACAGGAACATCTTCAAATTCCTCCTCCTCCTCACTCTCCTCATTCTCTTTAACCTTCTGCTGGATGGCATCAACATCAATCGGTTTATTCCTCTCCCCTACACCCCTATCCTTCGTAACAACCCCCAAAGCCCACCCCCCATCAACCCCATCATTCTTAACCAGAACATATTCCCTCCCTCTATCCCCCGCAATCCTCCCACCACCCACCCCCACACTAGCCAACTCATCATTCATCCCATTCAAATTCATCAGCCTCTGCGTCAACTCATTTCTCTCCCTAACCCTCTCAATCTGAAACCTTGAAAAAGCCATCCTATCAGGAAACATCTCCTCCAACTGTTCCTTACTCAACCCCATTCTCAATCTACTCCTCAACCTCGCCGCATTCAAAATATTATACCTATCCCCGGCCGGCAAACTTTTAAAAAACTCCCCATTAAAATCAATCTTCGAGAAATCATAAAGATTAACATCTTCCCCATCATTAAACTGTCTCGCATATTCCTCCAATTCCTCCGTCGACATAACTCTCGGATCATCCGGTTTACCCATTCCTTCAATCCCATTTGTTAATTCGGGAAGATGATATGCATCCGTCTTCCTAAATTTTCTCGTCTCGTTTCTTTCTTGAGCGGACATTCCAACTTCGCCTACGTAGACGAATTCTTGATCTCCGGTTACAACATCTGTATCATCTTCTACACTAGGTAGTCCTACCTCCCTTCTTTCTCTATCTCTCCTCCTATTTTTCTCTTCCTCCTCGCCCCTTCTTTTCATCTGCACCGCTAGAAGCTTTCCCGCCGTGCGTACAGCATCTTCTCTCCTCCCCTCTCTCCTCCTCTTTCTACCTAGTATAGTCTGCCTCTTCAAAACCGGTGCTCCCCCATCAAAGACAAACACGGGTTTTATCCCATAAAACAACAATTTACATATTCGTCGGAAGAAACCTACGACATGAGAGTTTCGAAGTGCATTTCCTTCTTTGTCGCGGACTGCTTTGAGGAATTGGTAGATCCAGATTGAGGCGTCGACTGCGAGGCGTTTGCGATTGAGGGTCGGAAGGGGGGTTGGGCGCGCAGTGGGAGCGAGGATGGGCCAGAGGCCTGTAACACCCATTATAAGGGATGTTTAGATAGACGCGTTGAGACTGTCGTATAGATAGGTCCGTAATCTAGGTATTCGAATCGAGTCGTGGATCGGAGGATCGTGGTAATTGAGCTTAAGGTATTGAAGCACAATAAGTTAAGGATAGATCCAGTATCCTACACATACTGTCCCTATCAATCTTCTCTCCCTCTAAACATATGTCGTCGTTCTTTAATTGCCATGATAATCATTAGGCTTGCCTAAACGACGTCTGCCTCGTTCGCATCGCGTAATCACCTGACTCAAGCAATTAAGCCCCTGTCCCGAAACCCCTCCAAGGCTCTCCTCCTCAAAACACCTTTCGTCTAGGTTATGGGTATACCTAACGCAAAAATGGAGAAATCACAAGCAGAAGACTACTTAGCCTCTCTCTTAAACAAAACTCTCCGAATCCACACCTCCGATAAAAGAATGTTCCTAGGACAATTCAAATGCACTGATTCTGTCCGTTTTCCCTTTCCCCATCACATCCCATTCACTAACAAGCCCCTAGGACCAAAATACAATCCTCTCCCAAACTTTCGAATACCGCCTCCCCCCACCGTCCTCTACCATCCAAACCCAAGACCTGACATCTCGCTATCTCGGTCTTGTAGTCGTACCAGGTCAATATATCGTTAAGATAGAAGTTGAGGAATTTGAATCACAGATGAGAGGGAGGGGAAAGGGGATGGGGTTAGGGTTAGGTATGGGAGGGGGTTTATTGGGGTGGAAGGGAAAGGAAAAAGAAGAGGAATTGACTGTTGGTATGATTGGTGGGGGGAAGGGGGAGGGCGTTTGAGAATTGGGAGGGAGAAGAATGTAGTAATTTATCAGAGCAGAAAACGAGGCCATCAACTATGAGGTTTAGGAGGTGATTGAGAAGGAGCTTTTATGATTGACGATAAGCTAGAATTAAGGAGAAAATTGTCGGAAGCGAGCATGGTGCTAGAGGTTGGAAAAAAGATACCCTGTGGTGCATTTAGGAAGAGGCTGCACGAGTTGGGGTAGAGGTGGTTGTATATACAAACGAAGGGTTGTCGGCGAGACGAGACATATTCCTCGAGGGAGTAGCCAAAGCTAGGACCAAGGCATTAAGACCAGAAAAGCTTTTATAGCAGCTAAAACCTCCTATAAATTTACAAATACAATCACCTGTTCCTCCATTCACCAGATAATTAATTACCACCCCATATTCACTTTGTCGCATTTGTTTTCCCTTCTAACAAGCAAAAAAGCACTCGCAATTTCAAAATAAGAAGATCTGGGAATATCCACCGCCAGTCCAAGCCTTGACTCCACCACCCATCTCAGCCCTAGCCTAGCCTAGCCCGAACCCTTCCTTTTGTGTTTCCATTCCTCCCCAACACCACATGAGATAATCTATCAATACTATACGTTGACCTAAACACACACAGATCCATACGAATCCAAGAACAAGAAAGCGTCCGCAGTTAACGTATTAGGAGGTTTATTCATGCAATGACAGCTTCCTGACGACCACGGATCTCACTACCATTGATGTTGCTTTCTTGGACTGAAGGTGCACCGACCTCTTCCTCTTCCTCCTCTTCCTCATCTTCGTACTCCTCGCCCTTGTGAGCGCTAGCGGGAACCCACAGACCAGATTCGCGGTCGTTCAATGGAGCATCTTGGCCTGAGAGATCATGACCTTCTGCATTACGAGGAATGTTGTTGCGACGACGTTGAGAGAGAGTACGGGCACGAACAGAAAGTTTGGAAGAGACGGCAGCATTTGCAGTAACCCAGTTTGTGAGTGCATCCTCGCAGTCTTGGATGATGGCTTTAGATGCCTCATATCCATCATATGCGGCGCGAGTCTCACCTGGAGTGACTGGTGTGTCATCAACCAATTCGAGAAGATGCTTTCCGTAACCAGCAATGATGGCGAGCTTCTCACAGTGTTCGCGGAGAGCATCAAATTGGTAGGTGTAGGCAGCCTTTAGCTTTTCGCGGGTGATGTTTGAAAGTTGTGCTTCGGCAACGAGAGACTCGGCCTCTGCACGGACAAGCTCTTGCTCGAGCACGACAATTTTGGGAGAGTTTGGCTCCTTGTATTTCAGCTGAGCGATTTGATCTGTGATCTTTTGCTTGCCTATTCACGTCATAAGCACTTGTCATGTACATGCGAAGAGGAAAGCTTACGGTCCCTGCTTGGTTGGACGGAAGCCTCGATGTTTCGGATCGACTTGATAGTAACACGGTATTGATCATAACGGTCGACGTATTGATCTTCGAGCTCACCAATTTCGTAGAGCAAAACACCAAGCTTATCAGTGACATCAGAGACATCCTCGTCACATGCTTCACCCCAGATTGAGAGCTGTTGCTAGAAAAGTGTTAGAACTCGTCCACATCCGTGTCAAAATTTGTAACTTACAGCAACTTCCATGCGCTCACGTCCGACAAGCTCCATACTACGCATGACATTCTTCTCCATCTTCACAAGCTGGGAGAGTTTCTTTGCAAGATCTGGGCCGAAGCTTCCAGCGGTCTGTCGACGGATAGCATGGCCTAATTCCATACATATCAGCAAGATGACATCAAAAAAGGTATGGCATACGAAAGGCATTGGGTGAATAGAGAAATGTTTTTGGTAGCGCTGGAACAAGGCAACAGGGTTGGTGGAGGTGTGCAGAATATGAACAAAGGCGCAAGAGAGCTGGAGCCACTGGCTATTATCATACCACCCGGTGAACGAGAGACTATCTTGATATCCTCTGTATTTTGATCTGTAATATCGCGGACCCTGTGCCTGCAGTTCGTTGTGGCATGTTGCTTTTGCGATGGAGGGGAAGATAACCACGTCATGGAGGAGCTCTACTGACCGAGACCACCCTTGCCAAAAAGTCTGCCAGATTTCGTGCTTGATGGTGGTGGAGGAGGGTTCTGAAGCTGCGAGGCCTGGATAGAAGTATTAGCATATACTTGATGAGGGAATGCATGATGCGCAATCCTCTCTAGGAAGCTTTACTCACTGTAGGAGCCCGCGACTGTCTCATGGAGTATGTGCGATGCATTGTAGCGGTATTGGATTTTCGTAATAAGTGCGGAAATGCGATTGATGTTGGAAGGGGCCTAAAAGGATGCGGATGTGAAGCCCACGATGTAGTGTTGTCAAAGTATGGCGCTGGTGAGTGGGGAGGAGGAGAGCTTGGTGATGTTGGTACGAGGTAGCTGGGGATCTTTAATGACGATCGTTCCGGTAGCAAGAGTGACGTAGTACGCTAGCGGCGAAACAGTCTCCAGACAACAAATCAGCGCCACGAGGCATCCAGTTCTTGCATGTACTGGTACAAAGCTCGATTTCCGGAGGAACTATTTGTTTTCTTGTTGTGTTCTTGCCCTGCGTTCTCCCTTCGGTAACAAGCCACACCAGTTGGAGGGGTCCAGCTCATCCAAGTCTCAACGACGTCACCCATTCCCATAATCGCTCAGAAAATAAAGCCCATCTTCATTCCAAAGCCTTACGATAGTCTAGACCACATTAAGAGATGGGCGAACTCATCAGGCCTAACTCGGACCAAAGGATTGTTAGTTACTACCGCAACCGGTTGAGTGCACACTTTAGGGTGTGGCTTGGTAGTTGACTTTGAACCAAGTGCCGGATCCAGTATGTTGACAGGAAGGGAGGTCGGAACAATCCCTGTGATGAGGTGAAAAATCTAGGCAGGGAAAAGAATCCTATTCGACCCTCGTCAATCTCGTGGGACTTTGTCTTGCAGGGAATACTGGAGCACGGTTCATCAACATTTTGCAGTCTGCTATATTCCAAGTTATTTTGGCCCATTCTCTTGCACGCATCGCCTTCCACATATTATCCTGCTAAGGTAGACATAGCGTGAAGCTGGCGTAGTTGCTACAAGGTAACCACAGGACTCCTGCGCCGGCGTGTTTACCCCCCAACAACATAAATAAATAATTTTTGACGGTCTGGTGTTCTTTGCTGCTCAATCGCTTGACTAAAGTTTGGGCTGCAGTATGAACAATTTCTACAAAAGGCGGGTATAACAATTTTAAAGGAAATACCGGTAGTAGTAGTAGAAGGGAGTGCGAACAGAGCAGAAAAGTACTACTGTGAATGCAAAACCCGAGCACAGGATATGTACTGGTCCTGTAGGAATGAGCAGTCTTAGCTAGAGTAGCCTTGTGTTGTTTTTCTCTCCCTTATTGTGAATATGCTTCTTCACTCACTTCCGCAGTCGTGAAGGGGAGTGAAAATGGGAGGACAACTTCAGGGCTTATGTAAAGGATCTTGGAAGGATATCTGTTGACATCAGAATGGCTACCACTCCTATCGCACTAACACTCACTTGACCTCCTATTTGAAGGACGAATTGTCCACAGAGTGATTTGGATCACTGATCTACTTCCGCTTAGACCCCAAGGACTTACCTTTAGCTACTAAGTAGGGAACTCGGAAGACCAAACCAATTCTAGTAAAAATGGCAGAAGAGAAAGAAAAGGCGATTTAATTATTCGAATAAGAAACTATTAGATAATTTAGTTCGGGACAATAAGGGGGGGAAATAATTGGTTAGCGGGGGGGCAAACTCAGCTTTAGTGAAATAAACATACCGCTTACATAAATAGTCTTGGCGCATATCTCGAGTTATGAATTATGTCACTTCACGGATATATCGCGATGAGACGCGACGCATGGAACAATAAACTCTTCCTGCGTCTCCACCCAACTATCCAGAGCTATTTTTATTCGTTCTCCCTCCTTATTCTCAATTCTCCAACCCTCGCAAAACCTTCCCCAAGACCCAAGTCATTGTTTACAATTAGCCCCTCATCTTGACGCGTACTGCTAGTCGGCGTGCCCTCTACTTTGAGCCGTCACTAAAACGATGCCAGCAAAATCTCAACAACCCGTTGTGGTGATAGTTATTTCCGACTCAGAAGATGATGAACCAATTCTTCTTTACAACTCTCCTGATCCGAATTTAGAGGCAAATAGCTATCGTCAACCTCCAGCACCTCTTAGGTCCCATGCAACCAGAGCATTTTCCCGGTTTGATGCTAGTAGGATTGCTGCCGTACATGAGAGTCTGGCCAGCCTGGGATTACACGACTCACGAGGCTCACTAGGCCCGAGTCCTTCCAAGCAAAGACAAATCATTGATCTTAGTTCAGATGATGATGAGGAACCACCACCTGTTGAGCCCCAAATACCCCTTCGAGCAGTATCAGATGCCATACCCAAAATTCTGGAAGATTCGTCGACCGAAAAACACTCGGAACTAGAACTAGATACCATATCCGAAGTCGTTGAAGAATCAGCATTAGAACGGCACGCAGAACGAGAAGAGGAACCGGATGCTATTTCCAAAATTGCTGTAAATTCGGCATTCGAAGAGCGCTCGGAACCAGAACTAGGATCGGAACCGGAACCTGAATGGGGATCGGAACCCTTGCTGACCGCAGAGGGCATAAAGGATATGGTCATTACATTCAAAAGAGACATGGACCAAGACCATGCCTTGTCTACTCGGGTTATCTTAGAAGATTCAAGGCACGTACACCAGAAGCACGAGAAATCATTCCCGTTACAGAAGAGCTCCCCTTTTGCTTGTTTAAAATCTATACGCACAAGTAAGGATGGGCGTAAGCCAACTTCACTAGGGTCAATTACAGTGACAACAGCAAAGAGGTCATTCACACAGACCCTTATCAAAACTCTTGTCCCGGCCAGTGGTATTCCTGATGTCCCAAATTACAAAATTAATATAAGCGTCAAAAGAAACGTTATTACACCAGACGACGAGTGGGCAAAGTATACTCCAACATTAGAGGTAGATACTAAGGGCGATGCTGATAATGAGACACATGATGGAGTCCAGAAATTATTAAAAAATTACTACGTTGTCGACGTCAATCTACTGGATTTTAAAGTCGTCGAGCAGGCGTCTCAGATCAGACCCTATATAGATTATTGGATCTCCAAGGTTTTCAACAACAAATCCCACGACCTAGATACATTTAAATCATGGTTTCTAGAAGACGACATAGGTAAAGACACACTTTCTATGAGTGATCAACACAGAGACACCCTCTTTCAATACTATCTACGAATTCGAACCTTCCCGCCTGAATACCGAGTAGTAGCAAGACATTTTAAAAAGGCCTTTGGGGATGTATTCGTCGATGATCTACTTGGAGAGGTCTTATTCCCAACTTCAAGAGTAGCTGATATGGTTCGGTGGGCCGAACTTCAAATGAAGATGAAGAAGGAGGAGCCAAATCAGGTAGGAATATATGCGCAGTATTCTTGTTTAATTTGCGGCATGCTAGGATGTCTCTCTCATGCAAAACTTACCGGGGAATTATCAGCATCCCGAAAGCCTATTGTATTAGAACTTGAAAGCCTATTCAAAATGCGTTCTTTCCACGAAATCAAGAACAATTTAGACCATTCACAGCCATTTCCCCAAATAGCTAAGCCTCCCAAATGGTATGACAACAAACGCAAAGAACTCGGGAAGTCTTTCAAAATCCACCCTGGTCGAAAGCAACAGTTCTTCCCAGTAAGTCTTTTCTATCTTAAACTCCCTATCTATTTTTACTAAGCCCTGTCCCTCCTTAGTGCACACATTCTGGACCCTGCACTACCTCATGTCCATGCGTAACTTCCAACACCCTTTGCGAAACCTTCTGTTCATGTCCCTCTAAATGTCTCCGAAAGTTCACCGGTTGTAAATGCTCTACCCTTGGTAAAGGCTGTGATGCCCATTGCATTTGCGTCAGAATGGAGAGGGAATGTGGAATTGAATGTTCTCGCTGTACAGACTCTTTAAACCCCTTTAAAAAACATGGCGATGCTTCAAATCAAGATTGGGAATGTTCAAATATACAAATCCAAAAGGGAATTGCGAAGAAAACTATTCTTGGCGAAAGTAAATTTTTCGGTGCAGGGTTTGGATTATTTATTGCCGAGACAGCTCAAAAGGGAGATTATTTAGGGGAATATCTTGGGGAGGTAAATCTTTCTATTCTTCTCCTCTTCTCCCTCTTCTATTCAAAACAACTCAAATAATTTACCAAACTAACACTTCCCCAAAGGCAATCACCAACCACGAATCCGAACGTCGCGGCGTGGTAGATAACATCAACGGCTCCTCCTACCTCTTCGACTTCAACGCCGACTGGACAATCGACGGTAATTTACGTGGTTCGAAAACAAGATTCATGAATGATCCAATGGGTTTAGTGACTCCTAATTGTGAGGTTATGAATTTACTTGTTAGAGGCGAACATAGGGTGAAATTCGTCGCGAAGAGGGATTTAGAGGCTGGTGAGGAATTGTGTTTTGATTATGGTGAGGAGTTTACGGAGTGTTTGCCTGTTGAGAAGAAAAGC
Source organism: Neobulgaria alba (assembly GCA_003988965.1). Classification (NCBI taxonomy): domain Eukaryota; kingdom Fungi; phylum Ascomycota; class Leotiomycetes; order Helotiales; family Gelatinodiscaceae; genus Neobulgaria; species Neobulgaria alba. The sequence continues at coordinate 77,034 of QYAM01000037.1, forward strand.
GGTGGGGAGGAAGAGGGAAATGGGAAAGGGAGGACATTGAGTGGAGGGGTGAGTTCGAGGAAGGAGGCTATTGCTGTGGGGAATTTAGAAGGAGATGGGGTTGGGGGGTTAGAGCGGGAGGAGGAGGAGGAGGAGGAGGAGGAGCTGGTAGAGGAGGAAATTGAAAGACCAAAGAAAAGGAGGAGGCGGAGGCATCTTGATGTGTTAGGGGAGGGATTAGATGATGATGATGAGTTTCATGAGGAGCTGGCGGAGAAGAGCGTTGAGAGGGAGGGATTGAGGAGTGTGAATCGTTCTTTTGATAGTCCAGAGAGGGAATCTTCGAAACGAATTAGAACGAGGAGTTGGAAATTATGCACTTAAACACTAAAGATAGCGCAATTGTCCCTTGAAACTCTTATCGACTGCCCAGAGAAAAACGACTATCGGGAACGCCGCAAGAGCAGTTGGGCACCTACACAGGTAAGTACTTCAACGAAGCACAAGACTAGTTTATAGAGATTTTCGCTGAGGCAGGAGAGTTGCGTATGTGCTTTCAAGAGGATCGCTGAGACATACACTCTTGCACACTACAATCAAAATACCTTTACATGGATACAACCTTGGAATGAAAATGCTCGCCGAGGGCGGTTTAGGGATCCAAGGGGGGAGTATTATTTGCTAAAGTTCGAGGTTAGTGATCACCGGGTAAATGGATTGAAATGGGCGTACGATCCGCATTTAGATGGCCAGCTTTTGGTTAAGGATGGAAATGTGGGCGACTTGTTTTTGCAATAAGTGCAAACTTGTGCCGATCTAAAACTTGGATTTTGTTAAAATCTGCAACCAGAAACCAGATCTCCTTGAAAACACGGGTATCAAGATCAAATCTCAGAGAGGTGTCGGGAAAGTGGTCGGGTGGGAATGCAGGCACATCCATTTTAACCTCATCGGAAGTGGACTGATGGTCGTAAATCGCAACTTAAACGAGAGATGCGCACTGATTTATAGGGACCTCTAGCCCCCAAAGGATTCTATGAGTCTGAATTCGTGCCTGAAGCTTTGAAAACTGATAGAGCGGATTGATACACGTACCATTGGCTGAGGATAGGTACAGTTTTGGATTTAGGACTTCATTACAAGCGGCATGACACCATGGAGTAAATAGTAGAAGAAATGCTATCATTGTTAGTCAGATGCTTTTTTTAAAAGGCAGAGTGACTTCTACGCCTTTTCTCTTTTCATTCGGCTTGAGAAGAAAGTCTCCTTAGTAAAGGACTTATGTACTCCATTCTAGGTATTGAAACCCTTTTCTAATATACAAGCTAGAACTTAATGAGGGCTACACATGTTAGGCAAGGGTTATATGAACTATTTCTTTACACGATACATTTAATGCTACTAACATAGTTAAGGGATTATTGTCTTTTGTTGCACATCTGTGGATCTTCTAATCTCTCCTATCTCCATCCTTCAATTACTTTCGGCCTAGTTGCAGTAAGGTGTGAATTTTGTTGCACGTCGCATTAATATTCCGAGTCTGATAATTTTTGAAGGGGTTCAGAGAGCTCCTATGACGAAATTGACCCCATTCTCCGGAGTCTGTTATCAAAATGACTTTAACCCCGCAATCACCCCGCCAACCAGTATTTGCTTCTTCAATTTTCACTTTATTAGACGCAACATTTCTCTGTTGCACATCGCAATTGAAATTAGTTACTCCTGTGTAAGTCAATAATTCTTCCGTCACAGAAAAATAGCTCATTGTCGATGTTCTGTCGCAAATCGTGAAATTCACTCATTTCGCTTCGCCGACTCAATAGTCCGAAATTGTCCCAATCAGGAAGTATAGGAGGATGCAATATAGGAATCCAATCTATAAGAGCGAGTTTCAATTTCCTATCTGCCGAAGGATTCCTTTTACTTTACTTTTTTCTTCACTTCTTGAAGTTTGTTGCAGGTCGTAGGCTTTTTCATTTCCGGGTTGTGATAGTGGCTTGCCCGGCAAGGGCCAAGTGGGCAGATTTTGATGAAGAAACTTCTCTGTTGCAAGTAGCAGCTTTTGTACCAAGGTACCGAGAATATGACCCTTGTGGGTCTAGCCAAAGATGGAGAGAGATTTATCCAGCACTCATATCTTGTTGCAAGTCTCAAAAAGCCACACATTTCTTTTTCTACTCTGAAATCTAGAATTGTAGGTTAGACAGGTAGCTTTCAAGTCTTCTGTTGCAATTCGAACTTAAGATAGCGTTTTAATAGAAGAGCTTTTAAGTCAAAGCTCTTTTATCCTCCCCATTTCCTTTTGTGGATATATGGGATGTTTGATAATCATTGTTAACTCCACTTTCTTCTGTTTTCGTCATCGGTGACTTCCCATCAAGCCCAGAAAGGATTTAAGTACCGAGTTCTGGGAAGGAAAGAAGGTTTGTTGCAAGTCGCTAGCTATATACCGAAGGTATAAGAGCTTTCAGCTGGATACTCTCAAGCCATCTTCGGCTTCAGTTCACCAAATTCTACTTTCCAAGCCCGGTAGCTTCTTTTAGGGGAATAAAAAAAATTATGTAATTTTTGATATGGGCTCTTATGTGGATACTTCATAATGATATGAATATGCAATACTCGAGTGCTATTGTCTCTCTAAAAGAAGTGAGTTGGAACACCCCTGTAGACGGCTCCACATAATTCTACTTTCTACAATAATTTTGTTGCAACTCGCAATCTATATACCGAGGCTGTATGAAATTGTTCTGGATAAGAAATGTCTCGTCTGAAACTTTGCGGGGTAGTGGGTGTTGATAGAGCAACGACAAGTTGACTTTCAAGTATTGTGTAAGCATAAATAGAAGTGTTGTTGAAGCTTGCATTCCATTCGCCGGAATTTATGGTCCTTATATTTCAAGTAACGGGAAGATTTAGGATGTCAAAGCTGTAGCGTTTCTCTCTACGCTACCGCCCTTCAAGATATTCTGACAACGACAGAAGAGCTCGCTATGAATATCTGAGGATTTTAGTTTTTACTTCGGCTTATAAGGCCTACGTGCGTGAGTGTTAGTAAAACACTAATACAGTTAGCCAACAAACATTAAATCCAAATTCTCACCTCAGAAGGCGTATGAAAAAGGGCAATATTGCAATCCTAGGGGAGTAAAGTGGGCTCCAGCTTCTAGCCATTGAGTATCCTGCGTTGAATTATAAATACCATGTCCTCTATCCCTCATGAAGGCCCTCTTCATATTCCACCCATCCGAGGGAATTTCACGTCAAACGCCCAATTCCCCGCTTCACTAATCCTTAATCCTTCAATCTTCGATCCTTCGATGCTCGATCCCGCATTGCTCAGACCTTCTCCTGCACCAATGAGATATCTCAACTTCTTACTGATCACAATAATCCCATTTCTTTACTTAAATCACCAGATCGCGGATATCGAAAGCGACATTTGACAATCGATATTCCATCTCGGGAAATTGCCCCCTTCAATCCCCACAAATTATTTCACCCCACTACCTCGGTCCCCCACTTTGAAACTCCCACCAAATCCCCTCTATAGTAAAGCAAGATTTTGTTCCACTTCGCTCTCGGGTTCATTTCCGTGAATCGATCCCCGTGGCGGCAGGTTTCAGACTTCTACCGCTTTAGCATCGTTCCTGAGAAGGTTTGTTGCATGCCGCAACCAAAGTAATTTCAGAGAACCCGGCTCGCTTGTACGGAACCAGGACGAGAACGGAATGGCAAATGTAGGCAAAGAGAAACCTGGTGATTATTAGTACTCTGTCCAATAGACAGGATCTTCTTGTTCATAAATTTTAGGGCAAAATCTCTTCTGGATGAGAGTAACTTCATATGGAGTAACGCATTGCCACAGAATGGACGGCAACGTATTAGAATTTTAAGCAAACCAGACGAGTCTTAATAATCTTATAAACATTTCCATTTCCATGCTAAAAGAGTAAATTTTTAATTTAGTGATTAAATATGCCATCCTCATGAATTTTGGCTATTAAAAGTGCTCAATGATCTCATTTCCAATAGGACAACTAGCTTCGCTCGGTGAGACCAGGCTAACGGGAATATGTGGCATAGCTATATTAACAACGATAAAGTTTTGCTGCAAAATGCTATCCGTAGAGTTGAGCCTCGGAATCCACGTTGATTAATGCTACCCGCCTTGACTTGTTGGAAATAAAATTGTCATAATTATGCGTTCGTAACGACTTAGCGCCGGTTTCATATTATCTGTTGCCTACGGGACTTTACTTCAACACCCCCCAAAGTCTTATTGAGGGTAATTTTATATAAAATTTTGCAAGAAGTGGCCTTAGAAAATCTTTAATTTTATGACAGCAAAGACATTGTTTAATTTCAGCTATAGAAAGAAACTCTTTTAAGCGATGTAAGCTATATATGACAATAAGCTTTTAGATCTTTTGTTCATAGGTAAGTAGTTTTGAGTGCCACAAGTAATTACCCGAAATGATTGGCTATGGTGGGAGTACCAGTTTCTGGGCAAGTATTAGGGCCGAACCATATCAATGGACTTGAAGTTCAATTCCTGAATTCCTAAAAGTACCAGAGAAGGGGAGATGCTATTTTTAGAATCCCTCCGGCGAAAGGTATCCCCGGCGCGAGCTAATGTCAACGTCAATTTTGGACAACCTTCTCCATACCTTCAGCAACCACAGGTCATTTATTCAAGTTAAGTGGCTGTCATGATCAAAATAGATATTTCAAAGGCGATTAGAATTTCCAAGTCTACCGACTCCGAAGATCCCCTCCTTCCTATTCCTAATGCACCAAACCTGTCCCGCTGGAAATCATGGCAGTCACGAATAACTCAGTCCCCACGCTCTCCACTCGTCTTCTGGTCTATCGTTCTTCTTCTACCAGGATCCCCTACCGGATAGCCCGCCATATAATGTCACTGAGACAGTGGCGTTAGTGACGGAGTATTACAGGCTACTCCAAGATATGCATTATCTCGGAGGAGATTCAATTGCTTATCCCCCGCATGTAGGAAAAAATGCGATTAATATTACGGTTGCGCGCATCCTTGGGCTGGATGCGCAAGTAATCGATACTCTGAATCAACTTCCTTACATCGTTCCAACCAACGATGAAGAGTCAACTGGAGCAAAAATGTATCTCACAAACTGGTCGAAATGGACAAATAGCAATCACGATATTTTCTATCGAAATGGGAAATTCGTCGACTATCGAAACGATACCAACCTCTACCTCTCTCGCGATCCTCTCGTCAGATTTAGAATGAACAGCAATCCAGGACTATCCCTCGAAGAAACCATGCTCGAAATGGAGGCAATGCCAAATACTGCGATACCACTTTCCCTGATTCGTGGAAGACAATATGGACTCTCACTTGTCCTCGAAACTTCGAGGAATCGGATAGTAATCCTGGACACACAAGGGGGAGGAAATCATGATGACTTCATTAATAGGTTCGATTATGATAAAATACCCCGAGAATATTGGATGCCAAAAATTGAATTCTACGGCGAGGAGCCGAGAGGCGCCAGGCTAGCAAACGATATTCTCAAAGAGTTGATTGTGAAGACAGCGGGCTTAGAGGATGGATATTTGCCCGGGGGAGTCAGGTCAGACCCTCACTATACCCCTGAACTTAGTCCTCCTGCCTGGGAGACGTGGATGAGAGAACTATACAAGAAAAACCGGTGACCGCGAAAGGATGCTTTGGGGTGCTCTTATCCTTCGATACTGAAAGAGAAGAAGCACCAAAATTGCAGTTCGGATCCTTTGGAAAAATTTGACGACGAAAAGTTAAAGGCCAGCATGAGGTCGCTCCTGCATAACATTACAGTCCGCTATTTGCCTGATTGGTATTGTCCTGTACCGAGGAATAGGTCGTTTATTGAGAAGTTAGACTACTTTGGGAAATTGACAAAAGAGCAAGTTGCGTACGCAATAAGCGACGAGCCAGTTATACCATTTAATCTAGAAGGTTGTGGGGCCAGCTTAATGTTTATGCAAGACTAATCATTGCGAGCACTTCGATAGAGGGATGTAATTAATGATTTCAGGAAATCTTAGACTAATGATAATTCTTAAAAGCTTTTCCAAGACGAAATTAGTACTTTATTTCTATAAAACCTGCGATTGTTATTCCACTCCGTAACAGTTGTGGAATTGAGGCTTCCCGAAGTACAATCTTGCCAATAATTTCAAAATTTCTATTCTTAGAATAAGCCAACGGTGATTCTCACCCACTTAAGCAATCGTTGCATCCGAGGTTATTGTTGACCGATTACTGCCAAGAGATGGGTAGTCTGAAGATATTGAGCTTGTCGTTCTGGATAAAATGTCTCATTTGGTCAGCACCGTCTGGTCCACCGAGACTTGATAAAGGCTGTGTGGTGTCTTTGAGATTACAGCTGCCATCAATCAAACAGCCAAAGCCAAAACCAGTAATATTAATACCGGCTGTGTATTGCGTAAGTAGGGATTTAAGGTCTAGAAAATGAACCCATACCATATTTTGTCTTTCCAGTTGTCGGGGTAGGACCCGGCGGTGAAGATGTGGTTGTAGGTGGTGGTATGCCACCGCCAGGAAGGCATTGAGAGAAATACGGATCGCTATATGTACAAATATATCTGGAAACACAAGTGACGGTTAAGTATAACCAATACCTCCACACCACCCCAAGCACTCTGCTGGCTCTTACAAGTGGAATGTTGTACCATGTTCCAAAGCTTTATACAAAATACTTACTTCCTATCAGCATTAGTTTTCAAAAATCAACGGCCTGTTTTTGCTGAGACGGCATCAAAAGGCAGGTACGTAAATATTTCAGAGTTCGTGAAGTTGCAACTCTGTCCCACTGACATGTGAAGGGGTACAAAGTTAGCCTCTACTGTTCTCCACAAATTAAATTCTTCTATGGATTAGGCTCCTACTACGGCCAAGCACTCTCGATCTAAGGAGGTGGCTACACTCTGGAATCTGTTGAGTTTACTTGAATCCATTTTTTTATTATTTTGCAAGGAGGAAGTTAGGGGCAATTCTAGCTCCCCGTATAAGACCTGTATAAGGTCTATTAACGGACCGAATCTACTCGAATGATTTTGAATAAATACTTAGAAGCAATAGTCGTCATATTCTTCCTTGATTACAAGAAATGCTTCCAAAGTTTAACACTATGGATCTAAAGCTGGTAATAAATCAGATTTATGCGGTGTGGTGCTGTTATTACTAAGATATGACCGCAGAGGCTTATTTACAAATAGCTTCATGTTTTGGATGTATTCCCCAAACTACGAAGTATAACGCATAATGGGATGATAAATGCAATTAATAGAGCGATGGGCCATCCGGGGAAAGAATAACTGACAATTGCATGGTACTGGGAACATTTAGAAAAAAAATTTCTTTGTTCGTAACTAAATTCATTTCTAGCGATTGTAGTCTCCCACTCCCCCAACCCCCGTTGCCCCGCACCCCTATTCCTTTCCGATCTCATAAATTTAAAGTGCTTTCCCAGAAGTCCAAGTAGCAATACCTCTCCTAGAAAACGAAATTGTATATCTAGAGCCAGAAGCTATCACCGCTCTCGGCTACCTTTTCAAGTAATAGTTCAAGGTAATACAAACCAATATTTGGAGCTTCCGAAAGCTCTTCAATTTCCCTGATCAATTCTTAGACTTCAAGGAAGCCTCTGAAGACTCGCTCCCTATTCCAGGTTCTGGTCCATGTGTGGCCTGTTTTCACCTTTCGAGAAACCTTCCGAAAGAATCGTGGTCATCTTCTTCGCTATCACTATTTTCGCCGTATTCATCCACATTACTATCACTAACTAGTGAATCTAGGAAACCTGCGTCCCCAAGCTCAAATTCTTCAATCACTTTCTTCGGGTTTTCAAGTAATTTTTAGAATAAGTCGTCGCTGTCGCCTTCACGATCATCCTAGCGTGGTAGAATCCGAGATCCAGTTGCCCCCCGCTGTTGGTCTCCCTCAGCAGCCTCTGTTACCATTTCATGGCGGAGTTCACAGTTTGAAGTACCACTTACTTGCTTGTTTAAATTGTGCATCCTTTTCCTGTTTACGAAAGACGGTATATTTAAGGGATTTCGTTGAATTGAAGATTCTATGTCCGAAAGGTTAGGAATTACTAAGATTGGTGAATAGTCTTGTAGCTGAAGGGAGTTTTTTGAATAGCTTTTAGTATTTACTTATGTGATAAGGGCGCGATTGATTTGGTATGGAAAAAGTATGGCCTGAGATGTGGGTAGAAAAACAGACAGTGGAGGCTTCATGATGCAACTTAAAAAAAATCTGGTTTATTGGATTCCCTATCGCGACTCTAAACTAAAAGATCAAACCCGTCGCAAATCTAAAGGCACAAATTAAAATGAACAATACAGTTACTCCAGCTCTCAATCCGCCAAGCCGACTATGACCATGTAAAGGTTGCCCTCTTAAGAGTACCTCTCGCTATGTCCATATGTTCTAGCGTTACTATAGGCGCCACTTCCTCCCTGAGAAGCACGTCTACCACTAGCGCCAGAGAAACTTCCTGAGATCCGATTCCCGAAACTGCGAATTCCAGACGAAATACGTTCCCGAGTGGAAGGGCGATCTCGGTCATATCTGCCAGTATAATCAGCTCGATCAATCTGGTCCATGAAGTTGTTCGAGATCGTGTTCCTTGAGGGTCGTCTAAGAGAGTTAGTGACAGAATTTACTCTCTGTCTCACAGAATCTCTGAAACCAGTGCTTCCTCTTCTTCCCCCAAAGTCATAGCCTTGAGATCGAGAGGACTCTTGGCGTCTAGGGTTATTGGCATATCCACTATTGCGACGAGGAGGGGTCGTGCCGTAGTCGTCATATGGTCTGGCGCCACTACCATACCCACGAGAAGCGCTGGTACTAGGGATATTTACTGGTAGGGCTCCACTCATATATGGGCCACCCGTCCTGGAACCGTAGCCCCCAGAATAGCCTTGTCTTCCATAAGAGCGTGGAGAGCTATACTGTGGATGCTGTGAAGCGTAGTATGATGCCCCACGGTTAGGTACGCTTGGATATTGGCTCCGAGGGGGAGTAGCTATAAGTCGGCGTCTTCTGTCATCTCTTGATAAATAATTGCTTGGATATGAAGAAGTGTAGCTACCATATCCGTCAGCGCAAGCATAGTAGTCTTCTTCCCTGCCATAGACGGGATGACGAGACATTTTGTTGGAAAGTTGGTTGGTAAAATTGGTTTGGGGATTAGAATATGAAGTTAGAGTTGAAGTTGAACTTTTACGGAAGTGTGTTGTAAAGTTGCCTCGTCGAGTTGTGTAAGATGATTGGGAAGTTTGATGGCCCTCTGGAGACTTATACTTGCCATATCTATTCTACCGATTGTCTAACACTCAAATGGTAAAGATCAAGCGGCTGTTTTTCTTCTTGTATTGCTGTTCTTCGATCTGTGAATACTGTTCCACTAGCAGTTGCCCTGGGCCTTCGGATCTTGGCGGGGCTATTATTATCGGATGTGAAAAAGAAGAAATAAAGCGCAAAGTCCAGTTGGAAAGCAATTCAGGATTAAAGTTGCTTAGACAAAGTAATGTAGTTGAGTTGAAGTTATCTATCCAATATTTTCCTTTGAGGGGAACTCCGAGACGGTTTTGCTAACCAAAATACGCCCTACCAAATCATGGCCAGCACCTATTAGTCCACCGATTTAAACCCTTCAGTTACAGAATTACAGAATATACTCTAAATTATCACTAATCTCTCAGCCTTTGTGAAAACTTCGTACGATAAACCGGAGCGAGAAATCACGAAGAGAAAATCCGCTCTATGAAAGAATTCATTACCTCCCCTAGCCTTCAGCATCACAGTATAGATAATCTATCACAGCAAAAGAAAGTCTATTCTTCTTCATATCACATTGCCAAAACAACGAAGAGAAGAAATATTTGGCTTAATTATGAATTTCTTAAAGCTCCCCCGTTTCTGTGCTAATTTCTTACTTCAAAAACCAAATTAATAATTACATCCTTCATCGCACAGTATCATTAAGAAATAGCACTAGAACAAGCCATTAATAGTTATTGAACTTATTATGTTCTCTCTAGAACCTAATTTGTTTTCTTTTGGTTTCTTTTTTAGCATTCTTTGCTTCCTTCCTTTCGTCAAGAAGCTTTTAAACAAACTAACTGAAGCAGACAAAGAATTATGATCGTGCCTCCGCAACAAGTTTTTCTAGATACCACCAGAGCTTTAAAAGTTTCACCGTTTCTGCCTTTAACCCGCTATTGGGAGACATAAAATTTAATATTACCTTCACCTTCAAAAATACGAGACTACGAATATATGGCTCACTGGATGATGTTGGGGTGGGGGCAAATTTAGGTTAGCGAAACGAACAAAGGCCTTGAGTACAGACGACATTTTTTTCTGTTCTACCCTGTCTTGTTTTGTTCGCAACTCACTGTAGCTAGCTAATAACGAGACCTTTGCAGTCCAAGCTCAATGGCTAGAGTACGTATAATTTGGAAGAATGCCATCTAAATAAGAGGAGAATTAATTCTTCAACACGTGACCAGTAAGAATACCCCTTTTCTTTCTCGCCCAACATCACTGGATAGTAGAAATCGCATCTTACAACAGGGAAGGAAGAATACTTCAGCAACAGTTCAACGTGAAGCGAAGGATTCCGTCGATACCTACTGTGGAAAGCAAGGGGAGAGATTCCCTGTCCGTAAGAAAGGGACGCCTGGAATATTATCCCCCCATCTTCCCGCCCCCCCTGTTTAATATTAAGGTTATGTTAGTTAGCTTGGGGGTTGTCTCGGTAGATGATTGGCGGCGCTAGAGAACTTTATAAAATAGCTTTGCTAAATTTCTTTTGCTGAGTTTTTACACTCATGGAAAGGTAGAGAACTAACATTACGGCTCACAATTCGTATTGGATTATGTTGACCATGGTGTTGGTGCCCATATCCGACCTAATACGGCTAGTGTTTCAGTAAGCATTCTAGTTCTGTAGACCATACAATTCTCTTACATTCTGAAGTGGATGTAGAGTAGATTCCATAGCATATATAGCGAGGTTTGCTCCTTATGAGCTCCTGAATCAAGTCTCATTCATTCAGTCATGTATTAGTCCAATTCCAAGGCTTCCCAGACCAACAGATTACAGTTCACAATATGTATTAATATCATCTACTCTGATCTCTTTGTAAAGTAGGAACAAGCAGTTACATATTTACGCTCTGAAGATCGAAAAGTATGATCTAATAAGAAGGGTGTCTTCCAAAACACAAAACTTTAGCACTTAACCAAAGCCATTTACAAAACCTTAAGAGAATCATCTAAATCCTCTCAGAACCTCGGATTTATCTCATCTCATCACCATCACCTCTTCAGGGTGCATGAGAGTCGGGGTTGTAATCCAGAAATCGTTCGACTGACTCGCTTGAGTCATGGGTAACTTCGTTCCTAAGTCTTCCCCTATCATACTCTATCCTCTCGGGGAAAACTTCAAGTCGATTGCTACCGCCTCGACGATTCGAAAGTTTATTCCAATCAAGGCGACCAGATTCGCGATTCCCATAATTTCTAACGAATCCGTTTTTGCGGTGCGAATTATTCGGATTTAGCTTCCATTGACGTATCTGTGAATTTCGAGAAGTAGCAGGAGAACTTACCCCCCGTTGACGGAGCAGGGGATATCTTGCAAAGTAATTTCAAGGACCGGAACGGTGATGGGTTTAGGAGAGATATTGAGGAGTTGGTGAAAATGGGTGAGTATTGTGTGAATGAGATCACCAATCTAAAGATCTTCCGCGACTTATTGATCGATCTCGATATTTTAATGAATATTGATGAGCTGGGGAGTATTGAGGAGCGGTTTGATGCCGTTGTTCATATTGAGAGTGATGTTGATTTGGGGAATTAAATGGGATTGGTGAATCGGGTCCAAGATAATAAGTCGAGGGGTTTGGTGCATCCTCGGTTGTACTCATTCTCCTGGAGGTATTGCGAGTTCTTAGAGATACGGGAATTTCCCTTTCTTCCAACGTAGATTTGCTGTCAGTAGCGCTGGCTCGGCTACCTTGGGCTTAGTTATTTTGAATACCTTCCATATTAGTGACCTCATCTCTGCCGAAAACTACATTGGCGACTCTGAATTTATCTATGTCTATGGGTCTTCGTTCTCCTTGTTCGAGTTTTCCTCTGTTTCGTTTAAGTACGGAGCTGCTGCTCTCTATAAGGAGAGAAGAATATTTGGAATTAGCCATATAGGCTTCACCTTAATTTCTTGCAATGATTTTGGGTACAACATGTGAAATCGTCACACCAGCGGATATCGTGGCATCTGAGTCGTCTCTCTCGATGGAGTCTGGAAGGATTCTCTCAGTATCTCCTGGTTCGGAGTGGACAAGACCCGAGCATAAAGGACTTAGAAATGTATACTTCTTACCTACCTTTTAATCATAAGCACCAATTTAGGGGTTAAGATACCTACTCAAAATCCACATAGAATATGGTAGACCTGGAGATAATATCATAAAGTACATTTTATTTTTCACCTTGGTCATAGTTAAGAGTGAGTGACAGCATTCTCTTGTTGAAGCTAGTGTACACTCATCCCACCATACCTTAAAAATCTATTCTTAAAACTTATTCAGATATCAACTCTCATCCACAAGCATAAAAAAGGCTTGTTATAGCGCAGCAAAATATTTTTTCACTATCATCTCATATCATATCCCCCCTAATCACGACTCCAAAGTTCCCATCCCTCCAAAAAGTATCAGAAATTCTCTCTCCCCCCCCAACCATCCATGAACATCACAACCTAACTCTTCCACCTCCCCGCCAACGTCCAAAATTTCTTCTTCACGCCCACCCTCTCTCTCCCACCAACCCCCTCGTCATCACTAGAACTACCAACCCTATCCCCCATGCCCATGCCCATGCCCATGCCCATGCCCATCCCCGTCGGCGTCCCTATGCCCCCCTCTCTACTCCAACCCCCCGCCGTCCCCGCTCTAATCAAACTAATACCCGCCACATAAGCCGGATCCTGTTCATTCATCTTGTTCAACAATTCCAAAGTTTCCATATTAACTACTGTCTTCGGAGATGGTTTAGGTGATGGATTTGGAGAATTTTGAGATTTAGGGCTTGTAGATTTGGGGGTGTTAGGGTAGCTAGAAAGTTTGGACGAAGGGATAAGATGTTGAGATTTTGGAGAAGTTGAGAGCCCCCAATTTGCCGATTCGGCTGCGACTAGAGACGTCATACTTGGTCCAGATCGTGGCATTAATGGTAGAGGAGATAGTGAACCTGGTGCTAGTAAAGGGTTTCGTGTTTCGGGATTTGTATTTTTTGATATGTCTTTTCCAGATAGAGAGTTAAAACTCCAGGGACAACGTTCGAGTTCTACAGCAATGGCGGTTGTTTTTTGGTTGAGCGGATTGTATCGTGGTGTTGATGGCCCGTCGACTTTGAGGGAGTATGAGGAGTTGACTAAGGGGTTAGAAGTTGCAGAGCTAAATGAGGATGAATATTGACGGATCTGATTCTCTAGACTAATGGACCGTTCTTTCGCCGCAGTTGGGTAGTTTTCTGACACTTCATTTTCGGTAATTCTTGAAGTTGTGTAATTTTTCTCAATGGAGTCTTCATGTTCATCGGCAGTATTGATGGTTTGACTGGTATCGGAAGTACTGATCATTTTCTCAATCGCGGTCTCGACCTCTTCGGTAAAGCTTGGACTGTGATGGAGCGGGCTGGGGGGAAGACTTAATAAAGCTGTCATTGTGGATGTGCTTTTGGGGAGTGCTGGAGACATCAAGACAGCTGTAGAGTCTGTGACTGAGGTATCTTCAACTGGTAGGATTTCTTCTAGTAGTGGCTCCTCAAGTGACAGGGGACCTTTTTCGATTTTCCTGGGAGCAGGAGCAACCCGTAGTATTTCTGGACGTTCCACAAAATACCCGTTGTTAACGACATTTATAGGAGTAAGCCGTCGTGTTTGTGGACACCAAGCGTCCTCGTTCATAAAAGTATACTTAAACGGGGTTTTCCTTCTGACTAACAGGCCCTCAACCATCGCATGTGTGTAACCTTCTGGAAAACCGGCAATCTGGAGTCGTTCCGGTATTTCTCCAAGCTTTACAAGATGACCACAAACAAGTGTTGCTTTGTCAGGGCAGAAGGGAGTCTGAGCTGTTAATTAGTTAGCTGGAGTATTAACACTCAACGTAGGAGGTGAACTAACCATATCGCTCCTGGACATCATCGTGCCAAGGTCGCAACCCCTCGAAGCGTCTGCACAAGAGCTTTAGCTCCGCCATATGAAGACCCCCTTTACGCCTACGTAACTTCGCTATTACATCATTAAATAATTTCTCTACTTTGCTCGTATCATACCCAATTTCTGGAGCCTTTACCAGCGCACTAGTTCCAAATCGTGTACAGTCCAGCTCCAGGGTTAGACGTTGGATAATTCCCAAGTAATCTGGAAGCCAGACCTGAGAGAGAGGTGAGAACTTTGGGGCGCTGAAAGGACTGAGGGTTACATGGAATTCGTAGTTTGTCCAAAAATAAGTCATCAAATCTTGCCGAAAGGCTCGGTTGGCAGCCAACCCTCCAGATACATGGTCCAAGATGTCCCATGGTGAGGCCAGCCGCCCTATTTCGAAGACAGCTTTTGTCGCAAAATACGGAGATAGACAGATCTTTCTTGTCTCTTCCGGGAAGCAGTAGCTGTAGATTCGCTTTCGAATATGTGGATTGAGACCAAAGAAAAGATGTGGGGGAGAAAATTGAGCTGGCCGGAGTTCCGCGAAGGCGATATCTGGATTTATTGGTATGAAATCGGGAGTTTCTTGATCTGCTGTACATAGTAGATGGTATTCGTGCGCAAACCCTGGATTTGAATGCCGAATACCTGTCTTTGGCTCCTTTGGCTTTAGGCCAGGATAGGGAAATCCCCGTATAAGCATAGCTGCTGGAGTCGATGTACCCGCTTTTGAAGAGAGTTTACGTTTGAGTCGAAGGGGTTTGCGCTGAAATTCCTCTGGCTGGCTTTGAGTGAGAGTATTGTTGTTGCTGGTGTTGTCCGCTGCTGATGCTACCAGCTTGAGCCTTCTCGGTCGCGCTGAGGGATGCGATACCACCGACATGGCTGTGAAGGGTATTTTATATTGAATGAAGGAGGAATCCATGGACGCGTCTGACTGCGAGACAAGGCCGCTGTGGTGAGGCTGTTGGAAGAAGCGACCGCGTTTCTGCGGATTCCCAGACAGGAAGGAGTAGGTGGTGACCACGTGAGAGAGGGCACAAATTCCCGGACGATAACAGCCATACGATGGAAGCTAGTTGGGTGTGAAGTTGTGAGCAATACTTGGTAAGATGCGCGCATGAAAAAGAGATGTGTGCTACCGGTATGCGACGAAAGGTGAGGCTGTCCTCGTTTAGTTCTGAAGAAAAGTGTCCAACCGCTTGGGGGATACACTCTCCGAACGCCAGGCTACCTCACAAGAGCACTGGCTCTTAGCTGAGGCCTCTTTGCCTGTCCATGTTCTCTTTTCTAGTTAAAAAGGGAAAGCTTATTTGCCCACTGGGGCTCAACCTTAAGGTAGGTTCGCAGATAGTACCTTCTAAAACTAGCAACCTCTCTCTCGCCATCCACCACAAAGTCTAGGTGCAACGGTGCAACATATAGCTCACCCAAAAACATCAGTCAATAATCAATGCTTCGGCACCCACAAGTATAGGGGACTAGCCCCTGCTCCCAGCCTGGCATGGAGAACCACTTCCATACTTCGAGGTTGATGTTGAAGGCATCCTGACCAGATGTCTGGCTTACAAACTCCTTTTTTTGGCTTTTGTTTTGAAGCACTTGCAGGAAGTGAGAGGTTCCGTTGTTAAGATTCCTTGGAAGTGCAAGTTGTTTTATACCGTTTCCGCCGGTGCTCAAATCGCGCCTTCCCTCCCGACCAAAGCCGGACAGTTTAAGCTCGTGACCACCCACAAGCCTTTGATCAAATATGATACGCCCTCTCTACATTGCCTATTTCAGGCACCCCAGCACAGCTGTGTCATCTATAGAATCTCATTCTTAACAACTGATAGAAACCCTCCTCTGCTACGTCAGGTTAGCTTCAGGCCTCAGCGCTTAGGGACACTCCAACACTTTTGCAGCCTAGAGAAATACAGGTTTCAAAAGGTCCCCGAGTATGCATGAAGAGATAATAATTATAGATATCTTAATCCAACAGTTCACTATCATTTTTTTCCATTACCAAGAGAGGGTGAGTAAAAAACAGCAACGTCATCATCCACAAGTCTTTACCTTATCACTTTCAATAAGACCCCAGTACATTACACTTTTCAGGCCAGCTAGTGTAGCGGTGCCATCCATGGAATCTTATTCTTAACAACTGTCAGCCGCAGCATACGACAGGCTTCGGCGCCTGTGGCCTCTCGCTCTCACCTCAGTTGCGTTCATTCTCGGTGGCCACGTTCGTGGACCTTGGGCCCCCTCGGGGGCTCGGGAGGGGTGGATAGATACCTGTTGCGGCAGGCGTCGAGCAGTCTAGCTGATTGTTGAGCGCCATGGGTAGAAAAGAGATGAGTATAACCACGGATTCTAATAACATATTTTTTGGTATTTTTTTTGGCGCTTTTAGCGAGAAAAGGTAGGGCGGGAAGGGGGGAGAATTGACGCGACGTGTATTGTTCTGCTTAGGGGGGTAGTGATGAGATACGCGTGGGCATAATTATAATTGCAAATCTTCTATCGGTATCGGTGCTAGTTAGTCAGGTCAAATAGGTCCTAGTTTACCTATAAGAAGGTGTGGAAATTAATCTATAGGTAAATTTTTGGCTTTTCCCTAGATTTACTATGCTTAAAACCAAAACCATTGCTGCGATAACGAGGCATCGGAAAATATAATTTCAATGGATTATATAGCGAAATTATCTAAAATTAGACACAAAGACTAATACAACTAAATAAATTAAAATAATTCTTAACCTAAGAATCAACCACGGAAAGAAAGAGTAGAAGGAGCAGCCAAGCCTCTAGAAGTAGCTGCTCTCGGCAACTAAGGTAGAATCTCAGAAATCCATCCGATGATTTGTGGTGCCTGGAAAGAAATACGTAGACTATCATCTTTAACCTCCATTTTCTAGACAGAGTCTTTAGAATCAGTCTTTGCGGTGGCACGATAATTAATTATAATTAGCTGCTAATTTCGATAAGTAGTAAAGTGCTAGTCTCCCCTTCTTTCAAACCCCAAGCTCATAAATAGCTTAAATATAATTATCCGTAGATAAAGCCGATATCGCCTCTTCACTATTCTTCGACATTTTAAACTATACAATAACAATTAGCCAAACTTCTCTTATTCGTTGAATAAAGAAGTGAAAAAAAATGAAAAACTCACACTAAATACCCCTCAGCTTGTTACAATAAATGCCGTCGGATAAACCGGAAACTTCCTATACTCGCCTCTTTTCCCTGGCTGTTAGAACCTCTATAATAAACGCTTTACCAAGATCCATGATATTTATGCACTCGGTAAGTGTATTTTGAAAGCTGCTATTACTATCGCACGTGGTAACCTCCAAAAGGCAATGTCATCCTTGAAATTGGAAATTAGGAGACGGATCTAAAAATGGGTGGTAAGAGTATAGGCGATACAGGTAATCTCTTGAAGGTAAAGATGTGGTATATCAAGCAGGCGAGAGGCGATTGGAGCCTCGAATTGGAATGAAATTCAAGGAAGTGGTGTTGAAATACTTGAGTGGAGATTTTGACGTGAACCAAGAAATTGACACGTAAGGTGAGTTAAAGTTACAACAGGATTCTTAATTCCCTTGTAATTGTTATCTCGAAAAGCATTATTAAAATTTAAGAACTTCTAACGAATTTCTGTGTTCGGAGGTAAAAAAATTTTATGATTTTCAATTGCCTAATTTCTATCATGAAACAAACCGATAGCGTTCTACGGAAAGAAGACTCATATGGTATGTGCTCCGGTTAAGCAATAAGAGAGCTCTTTAGGAGAGAAATAAGTAGCCAATTCTCGCATCCGAGTTTTAGGACATTTGAATCTTAAATTATCTCAACCTAAGAGGTTTTGCCTCGGATATTCTCCTCTTTAAATGCCCTGGAAATAACGTTTGGGTTTAGGAGATTTAGATACTTAATTATCCAAACTCATAGATTAAAGAAAAGACATTCTGTCCTTTAATTGTCCTAAAACTCGCGTGCGATAATTGGCTATTTATTTCTCCGAAGAGCAGAGTCCCCATAATCACATGACTTAGATGCTGGAGAAAGCAACTGTTACATTGCGTCGATTACCCCTAAGAACATGGCTTGGAAGTAATCTTCTCACACGCTCAGTGTCATGTAAGGTGTAATTGTAAGCCTGAAATCCAAGAGGAAGGCATAGGTTCCGTACCACTCCTTCGTAGCTCCGCGCCTCGGCTCAGCCACTACTCCAATTCGAATACAACCCGGAGGAACCGCAGACCGAAGACCATATATGCCTAGTTAAGGCCATAGATTTGAGATCTGATTCTCTTTTCTTCTCCCTTGACTCAAAATCACACTCAAGTGGTCTCGAGAAAAAAACACTCTCAAGATGATGATGGCACAAGCAACCGGCTCCTCCAAATTCAAGGAGTCGCTATCTTCCCCATTTCCCGCATATTCAGAAGTTAGTGAGCCATCTTTCCCTTTCTATTTGTATTCCCCTCCGTCAAGTTGGCTAATGTTTCATTTTCCAGCCATCTAATATGGCTCCACCACCAACATATCATCCCTCTCCCCTCTCAACCTCCCATATCCCTCAAGACTCAGTACAGTCGCCATTTCAGGCTACACCATATGGCCAATCCCCTCGTCACTATGGCCCCTCAAGCAGTTCCGCACAATTCAACAACCATAGCTCCAATCCATCAGATTTTCCTCTTTCGTACACCGTCGTTCCAATTCCCGAAGGAGCATCCGATGAACCACCATCAGAAAAGCAATACTATCTAGAGAAAAATAACGATAAGAAGAGGTTAATAATTTGTGTCATATTTTTCTTGCTGATTCTGATCATCGGGCTAAGCGTCGTTGGAGGAGTTTATCATTGGGGACACAGGAAATTTTGCATCAGGTGGCCGGACGGAACTACAAATGGACAATGCACGGCGTGAAGTGTTAAGGACTTGGAGAACTTGGAATGATTTCATTTAGATTATGTGTAAAAATATTGGTGCATTGTATTATTGGCGTTCTGGAATAGGACTAGAGTTTTGGGGGAATCCACGATTAGGATTGAGACCGTTTGGAGAATTTTAGAGCATTCAAAAGGATTCGTAGAGGCTGGAAATTAGCATCATCATCTTTGAATGTGAGAGTGGATAGGAATCGAAAGGAATATGAGCTAAATGTGTTCAACTGTCTTATTGGCTTACCCAGTCTGATCGGAGATGTTGTGCAGGTAGGATCATCCCAGCCCCAAATTGGTGGTGGAGGAAGAGGCGTCTGACAGCAGGAGGATGCGGCACGTGATACTGATTACGACGACTTCCCCAAACTCGGAGATATGCGTCTCTCTGGATAATGGAGGCAATGAAACACAATAACAACAATAAGGACTTTGCGAATCATCACATTGAAGAAATGTATGGCCAGGAAGCGAGAATCAACGAAACACCAACATAGTCACGTGCAAAATACACCCAATACTCCCCATTTTTTGGCCCCATCAAACATATCGCCCCCGTAACCAACAGTTGAACACCAATTGGGCCCGCATGATGCGTCTTATACCCGCTCGGAAAGTTCTCCGGCCATCCAGGACGCATTCTTTTTTTGGGGTCGTCTGCACACCAACTAATATGCTTCGCCACCCCCAGTACAGCTCGTAGGATTCGTCTAGATATACAAAGCGTTGGAGCTGCTTCAGAATAAAGATGAAAGGTAGGAGGGTTTTTGGGAATCATTTTACTTCCCAGTCCCAAAAGCAAATCTCGGAAGAAGGGTCAATTGGTGTGTTGGTGTGTCTTTTATTTACTTCACGCTACCACTGAGAGGATCTTGTTTGCAATCCTAGTTGTGGGGCTATATCAAAGTAGTTTTCTGTCGACAGTAATTCGACAAGACGGATTCAGAAAATCATCATCAAATCTTTAGGCCCGCGAACATGGCCGACGATAGCAGGCATCCTCCCCCGCTAGTAGGTTCCGCTTGTGCTTTGAATGCAACCGTTAACTAAGTAATTTCACCAGCTTCCCCTCTATGTCACAGTCCCAGAAAAAACATATCAAAATCAACCACCACCACCATACTCACCACCCATTCGCTTACATGTATACACCTCGGACTCAATCCTAAAACCACCAATTATTCAAAGTCCTCCAACACCTGAGAGACATTACCGAAGAAATTATTATAAGAAATATTTACTTCTCCGAATAGTAGTTGCACTATTTTTCGTGGGGATTCCTTTGCTGATCTTTGGGGTAATTTATGCTCATGATCGGAAGGTGAATAGCGAGAATTGTGAAGCGCTTGAAAAGATGGGCATGCTCAGGAGATCTGAATCGGGGTTTCCAGATGTAGCATTGTGTAGTTGAAGAATTACCTTTCTTTGTGGGGTTTTTTTTGTGCTGGTTCACGAGACTTAGGATGTGAAAGCCGAGTATGTTGGGATATCCTATTGGTTTGAAGAGGCAAAGCGGAGTTCTTTGGAAGCAATTGTTATTTAGTTCGCAGGGGCAATACGAGAATATTAGAATAAAAGATAAAATCCTTAAAGAAATATTTCTCCCATAAGCTAGCCTTCTGCAGATCAACCGCGAAGAATCTAGTTGCAAGTGAACATAGAGACCTTGATTGGATGGCCCTTTTTTGGAAAAGAAAATTCAAGGAATTTAAATGCCCAAACACGATAACAATTTCTTGGAACGGTTTTATGAATCATGAAGACACGAGAACTTGGGATGACATGCATTATAGAACCTTCTACATCCTTAGGCTCATATAGAACCACGTTATAAATTAATTCGAAGGAGATGGGTGCCAAAATTATAAAAAATGTCCATTAGCAGTTTATAATTCCTCAAATGGCAGAGTTTGGTACTCCAATAAAGAATATCGTGTGATTGGATAGATATCTTCCAAACAGGTCTGGTTTCAAAAAGCACATTTCGAGCCTGCCTCAAGTATGCACCCAACCGCTTGTGCACTGAAAACATCCACGTCAACTTAAGATTACCAACATCTAGGTCATCAATGTGACGAGCTCCGGGGTTTAAAAAGCTTGTGCTCGTATTCCTCAAATCTTGCTGCTATTCTTATGAGTCAAGAACTCTTTCGGAAAGAATTTGGCCTCAATTGGCGGAGCGAGCAAGCAGAATATTAAAAAGCAAACGTTGGATCTATTGCCAGAAACCCCCAAATAATTGTCATCTGAGGGACTTATACCGTGGATAAATAGTATGGACCATACAGCAAACGTGCGCTTGGTAATTATACCCCGTCCCTTTGCCTCGATTGCTACCAACTCTCACTATCGTTTCGTAGTTGCCCATGGATAATAGACATCATATTTTCCCAGAGAACGGAAAATACCATCTAACCGACCAGCAGACGTCATCACTATCTATTACCAATTCAAACAAAATGGGAAAACTTAACGCAGTGGTGTTCAAGCCGGATAAATATGATGATGACACAGGCTCTAATCTACTGAGTTGATAGATTAAAGCTATGATCTCTTCTTAGAGCTGCATCCGATGCCAGATGCTCCATCGTCCAAATTTCGAAAGGGCGTTCCGTGAAGATGGAGGTCTCTATTAATTTTAAAAGAACAAGAAGGATGCAAACATCGAAAATAAAGTCAAGTCAACCTAATGCTTCCCAATTCCTTCAGTTGTTTCAAAACGCGCTTGAGCGGCTATAAATTTACGCGAACCAATTAGTGACTCCCCGTGTTTACTGCCACTCCCAAAATAAACGCCGCTGACATGTGGCCCCTATCAGCCGCAGAAAAGACTGGACAGCTCAAATTGATGCTCGATGCTTGTCCTCATTTTCGAGATTTCGGATTTGCTAAGCTGCATGCCATACCTTTATTGCTATATTACACTCTCTTTAAGCAGATTCGGATTGGCCTCTTTCACCCCTACATCAACTGTCAAGTTAAGGCACAATTTCCTATTTCTGGTTTCTTCCACATATGAGGAACCTAAATGAAAATGGAGGACCCGAGACAACGTTTCACAAGCATCCCCTTGGTTATCCGTCAGCCCTGCAGGGAAACATTTTATTTCCAGCTTTTTTATCTGACGGATGTTTCAAGAGGTTGTAAGCTACTATTCGTGCATCTCCCGATGGATACGTAGTAGACATCAGGCGCATTTGGGCCTCTACTGCTTGTAATAGATAGATTTATTTTAGCAGCGGATTTCATCCATCCGAGTGGATGAATGAAATGCGTGTTGATATCGGAAAAGAGGAGCATATAATGAGAAAGTGAAGTACAAAAGGATGGGATATCTCAGCGGATACTCGCTATCAACAGCCCACATCACTTCATCCTTTCTTACACCAACTTTGTGCCTTTTATTCTCAACAATTATACTCCATAGACACAACAGTTAAACTCTAAGACATACTTTTGTTAACCAGCATTTCTTCCTGGGGATCCAACACCTTTATTTTTTATATCCATTACCTCATTTAGTAAGCTTTGCCTATTCTCATCAAATAATTACTTTTTACTAATCGCCGGAAGCCATGTACTTTAGTCAAATCATTCTCGCCACTTCCTTCATCATCCCTTTCATCTTTAGCGCACCTATTCCCGTTCCCAACCCCAAACTAGGCATTGCTGGTACACCTTGTTTTGGTTCAGCGGCAACAGGTTGCACTTTGACTTATCGAGACCCAAGACCCGAGCCAGTTGTTGAGCCCCCTAAAAGAGAAGTTTCACCTGAGCCTATTCCGGAGCCTCAACTTGGAATTGCTGGAACCCCCTGCTTTGGATCTGTCGCTACGGGATGCACTCTAACTAGTCGAAAATCCGAGCCAGAAAATGAAGTTGAAAGCAGAAACGCTTTACCAGTTGCCGAGCCAGAACCTGTCGTTGAAGTTGTGGAGAGAGAAGCGACCCCGGAAGCAGACCCTCAATTAGGTATTGCAGGCACACCATGTTTTGGATCCGCTGCTACAGGTTGTACTTTGTCCTACCGAAAGGCCAATACGATTGACGAAGCTGCTGCTTAAGCGGAACCTTTTTGGGGTACGCGAGGGTTCGGACTACCAGCACTGATGGGGTGTGTCTTTGGGAGATGTGAGCTTTCCTTGTGTGTATATAGGAAGGGTATAACAGGTTTATTGCGATTGGATGGATAAATTTCAATTCTCTTCTGTTGATAGAATTTAATTTTAAAGCTCTTGGTTTCAATTCTTACCCCCCTTTTTCAGAGTTTCAAATACTTTCTTGTAAATTAGAAGAAGAGACACGGCTTTTAATGAATTAAAAGAGAAAATTTCTTACAAGCTGCCACTTTTGATTTTCCAGTATCCGGACTAATAAAGCGTATTCCGTCCGTGATTACAATTCGCAAGGTGTTCAGATCCTTCTGAGAAGCTGATGAGACTTTAATCTAAAAGTTCTGGTCTGGGTCAAATTAAGAGCCATGAGGTATAGAAATAGGAAATAGTCAGTGTGAGTAACAAATAATCAAGAGCTATGACGCCAATAATAAATTTTAAAAATTATAGATAAAATATATTGAAAAATTAGGACAAAGCCGAGAGAGAAGAACATTACAACTAACTACTAACTTAAATGTTGCTTTGATGGAGGTTAACTGCTACATCCTAGTCTCAAAGTTAAGTAGCTAGCGAAAACGCCTTGATCGAGCAAACTATGTGAAACACATTTACCTTGTCTCTCCGAACGATATATTGAGCTTGAAATGCTGCACTATTCACAAAACATGCTCCTCAAAGTTAAACGTTTCTACTTCCACATCTTGTTTTTAAATATCTGAACATCCCAAGGTCGCACATCCAAGAGAAGATTGAAAATTCATGAGGGCGACTCGGACTCAAGAGCTACGACAGATTGATTTTGAGGATTCTCGGATCATTAGGGGGTATATTAGAATCCAAACCTCAGTCTGAAAATAATATCCGGTGGTTCCTCCAAATCAGTAAAGCTAAGCGTACATATTTCTGAACACATTCCCTGGGGTATATCCCGCCCTTGCAGCCTGAACAATGGCCACTACTAACGTTGGAAGTCCAAAGCCAATTCCAACACCCAAAGCAATCCTATCAGACGTAGAGAGTCCTCCTCCACCAGCATTCCCACTGGTGCTAGATGCTTGATTGGTTGATACTCCTTGGGGATAAACCGTCGTATATGAGTGAATTGTTATTGTAGTTGTTGGCGAGGTAACAGTTTGGAAGCTCGCTAGAGGAATAAAATCTCAGAACCAGAGTATTAAGGGTACTATTGTTGAGGATAATAAGATCGAAATGCGAGTGAAGGAAGGAGACTGACTTGTTCCACTATTTGCCGTTGGTCCAGTTGCCGTTGTAGTCGTTATTATCACTTGCGTTGCTACCCCACTGTTCTCTGTTGTTGTCGCTACTGCAGCTCCTACTCCACCATTTTCGGAGAATACACCAGCGCAATAGTTACTATAGCACCCAATGGCTGCGGAGGGGTCCGCAGCAGCCGTACAGCTTTGAGTAGACAGACAGCTAGAGAGAAAAGAAGTAACCGAAGACGAGAGATCAGATCGACAGTAGCATCCATTAAGCCATGGGGGTGGGCAACCAAGGAAGTCCACTATGTCCTGCTTGCCTTGGAGACCGTAGTCTAACGCGTCGTATAAGCATATCTGTGCACAAGCTCGTTGTGTAGAATAAGATGGCACCGATTGAATTGATACAAGGGAATTATCGTAGTTTACAGAAGATTGCGAGTATGCGAGGCCGATGAATGCAAAGCAGTGAAGGAGAAGGGCGAGGCCATGGGGACAGTGAGTCGCGCTTCGGGATGACCTGCTAAGTAGCATCGGGCCTGATCGGAAGGAGTTCTGGTTTGTCCTTTTTCACGCGATAGGGAGGCAAGACAAGTTTGACAGGAGAAGATGAAAGTGAAAGAAAAGTTGGGGACAATGCTCGGACCTATCTTCTTTGGAGTTTTGGGGTTTTCAGCCGCACAATTTCCATTTATGGAGGCGGCAACCCATGTCCTGTCCACCACCGAAAATGCAAGCCACAATCTGTACGACCTATACTTGTCCAACCACCTTCAACAGATCTCCGTCAGAAGACGCGATGTGAACAGAGGATGGGTAGTGTTGCACCCAAGGCTTTATTGATTCCCTTTAAGGATCCCGATGGCTCAAAATTCATAGAATCAAGCTTTGCCCGCATCCTCTGTGGCTTGAGACCCCAGATGTCATGGTGGTCCGAACGAAATACCAGAGAGCCGCCTGTTGAGAGGGATGGCTTGCTTACGTGCTTGCTTGAGATACGTTACTCTAAAATCTCAAACCCCCAGCACGAGTAAGGCTACGAATCTAATACCAGTTGAAGCCCGACGTCTTGCTTGAAATAAGTCCGAGAATGGTATACATCGTGACCAGCCCTGTCTGACACCTTTCGAGTTAGGGGGTCAGATGTATACCGGGAAATCCTTATCACGTGGATTTCCTTCGTGTTGTGCTTCTCAGTCACTCCAGACGCCTATGAAGCCTTTGAGCATCGAGGGAGGGAAGATTCATGAAGGAAAAGAGTGGCTACGGTGATGTTTCCAAAGGCGCAGGCTCCCGCTGACGAGTGAAATACATAATTGACAAAAGGGGATTTTCCAATCGAGATCTCAGAAGAATTTCATCAGAAGGCCGCTTTGAACATAAGATTGCAAACATCGCAAAGGATACTGCTAAGAATTGAAAGCTTTCGCCTTGGAAGCATTGGATTGGATTAAGAAGGCATTGCCAATGCTAAGCTTTTAGACTTTGTTAACAAGTGGGTCTAATTACTGAACTCCCGGGGAGTCCGCTTGGACAACCATGCAATCGAAACTATGGGGAAATAACCCTAATTGGAGTGTGCAAAGCTTAACCAGAAGAAGCTTCGAGGGGAGTTGCATTCTCCTCGCTTGACATGGGATAATTCAGGGGGTTGAAATTACATACCAGGATAACGAAACTCTATGCGCTTTGCAGAAGAATTGGATTCAAAAGCGAATCGACTTCATCCTAAAAAGAAGACGGCGTAAACTTTCGAGATTCGCTCAGTTGGATTTGATCGCTTAGTGGGAGCCAAGGAGCCAAGAAACTAATCTGATGTTGATCAGGAGTAATCAGATCTTTGATCGATTAGATTGGATGAAGATTAGATCCCTGTGATATATTTCCCCGAGATCTACGATCTGCCTTGCTTGAATCTCTGGATGGGAGCATTATCCGTGGATGCATAATGCCTGAAGAGGGCCGATAAGAAATTTAAGGTTTTCCTAAAGCTTTGGGGTAAAAGTTCATTATTTAAATATCTAGATATCCACGTTTAATAAAGGCGACCCGAGAATTAGCGCTTGGAGTAAGCTCAATTTCCAACCTTAAAAAGCCGACCACTCCATTTGATTCCCCAACCTCAACCCCCGTTCTAGCCCCTACAAAAAGTTGGATGAAAACTATCCAGAGACAGGTAATCCCGACCTCGTAACAGTAAATAAGCAGTTTGTCCAACAATCTAATACCAGTAGGCTACGACAAACTCCATTCACAACCTTCTAATATATTTCTTGTAGTTCCCCTTGGCTTTGAGACAACCCTTTAATAGTTTAGTAAGCAGTTTTCGTCTCATGGCTCAATTTCATACTCTCCGTTATCTTGTCTATATTTAAATAAGCATCCTCGAAGCTCCTTAAAAAAGAGATGAGAATTTCTTCCCTAATGAGAGATTTTAAATATTTGAGAAGTAAAGATTAGAGTAGGGATACCAATATTAAATAGGAAACTATGTTCCCGCTCTATTTGCTGCGCCCGGCTCTGCCAGGCTAATCCTATGTATATTTTCGATTGATATATCGTCATTAATTTCCTCGGTAACAAGGTCGTTTCTGTTATAGGTTATCTTGGAGGTATACCGTAGCAATAGAGTACAATTAACTTTAAGATTGCAGCTCTTTAAGAAAATGGTTCTAAGTACAAAAGGGAGTAGTGCTTAAATATATAGGTACATAGGTCACTTGATATAACGCGGGACATTCTCTTCCTGCAACATATTATGGTTTTTCCTTTTCTCACACACTAACAACAAGTTACGTCTCAAACTCCTCTCAGGTTAGAATAGATAACAAGTTATATTTAGATCCCCTTATAATCCCGAATTTTTATAACTATACATAATCCCATAGTTACCGAAGAAATGATCTTCTAAAATGCTATAGCACATTGCAGTCTCGTTTAAATGGGACGTTTGCTGTTAAAAAATCAAAGGTGCATCAAAGCTCTGCACGGAACAAAAGAAAACAAACTCTCGCATCGAAACTCTCAGACATCAAGTAAAATTTAGTGAGGACCCGACTAGGACACTTCGCTAAATAGTTCATGGCATGGCTTATTCTACTTTATTCACAAGATTGATAGAACGAGAAGGGAAGAAGAGAATTGCAGCTTGAAAGTGTTAGTGAATTCTAAACAATCCCTCCGGCAGCTACAAAATACTTTTTTCTCGAGCTTTCCTTTCCTCTTCCAGGCAGCATACAAAGTTGAGATCCTGCCCCAGTGGTTCCAACCATAGCCCACTATCAATTCAAGCCTTCGCTTTCTCAACCATCTCAACCCTTTCTTCAAAATATTTTTGAGAGCTTTTCCACATCCCGAAAAATTCCTCCCATCCTCACTATTGTATCAACAGCTCTAAATTGGTCCATTGGATCAAATGAAATCCCAACAAAGTCTACCGTCAATTTGGCTTCTCTTAGCCCTTTCAATTCCCTTAGCAAAATTTCGTGGAGACCTTGCTGTCGTCTCTCCCACATGGTGTGCTCCTCACTAGTTTCGCTAAAATCCTAATAAATAACGACTTTTATCGATTTAATTAATGCTCTTGTTTGTTGACTGCATTTTGACAGGAATGTCGCGATAGAATATTGGCAGGAGGAGTTGGGCTATTTAAAGGTAAAGTCCCGGTTTCCATACAGAACTTGTCTCGCTTCCAGTCTAATTTGGTGATTGAGAAGTAATAGTGATGGTATAGGACGGGAAAGAGATGTAGGAGTTTTGTGTGAGGATGAGAGGTTTCCGAAAATTATCTTGATTGTAGATTTAGCTGTTTGATCCTTTCGATAAAGTAGAGTTAAAGAGTTTTAGTGTTAGGCCTTTTTATATCTTTATCTTTCAATTCCATAAAAGTTTTTTCCAATTACATTAGATTATATTATCAAATTTCCGTTTCGTACCTAAATATTTCAAACGAGATCTGATTTCAGAGTTCTATGAGCAACTGTGAAAGTGCCTTACCCGATACCAATATCTCGTCTTGCTTCATAACATCCATCTCAACCTGCACATCTTTTGGACAATTCGTAGCAACTAAATAATTTCTAACGAGGTGCAATGGGCTCTGCCTTATCGGAGATTAGGCAATCAGATTACTGTTAAGACAGTACTAACTGGAGATATGTCAGAGGGTTAATCGCAAAGCTTTGAGAACAAGCTGTTATTTATCTAGCAATTTAGCCTAAGCTTTAAAACCTAACCTCCCCAATTGGCTTCGGCGCTTAGCATCAAAATGCATCCTCCAACGAAAAGATGATTCTCCAGTGACTTTTACCAACATTCTGGGACGAGACGTCTAGAGTAGTGATCATAGTCCTTTGTATTGATTTGCGTCACACAGCTTCACGATAGCTTCCTATCCTCTGAAATCATATCCCCTATAAGTTCTAGGCTCACCATAGCCGTATAATCACAGGATCCTATGGTGCCATTGGTGTCTTCTATAACTCCTTCAGTGGAGCTTCGCATATTTTCTTTTCCCCATAAGATATTAAACCCAACGATTGCTACATGGAGGAAAAGGTCTGTGAGGGAGTAAAATATAAGGAGAAGGCTATTATAAATAGCGGAGAGGAACTGATAGCACTAATTTAAGACATCTGGGCGATAGGAGCGGGCATGACTTACCTAACAAGATGCTCGGAAACTTAATTGCCGACTAAGTCGACTTTGTAGCTATCACTTTAATGTAGTGTTGGAGTTGCAGTTTTCATTCGGCATGGGGTTGCAGGCAGAGTATATAATAGAAACTTTCGAAAACCAAGGTACCATCACAACCTTCGAGTATGAAATATCGATCCCGGCGCAAAGAACCTTTTTAAAATTTACCCAACATAAAATTAGCAATCCCCCGAGCAGCTTTCTAAGCCTCATGTGCTTTTCCCAGAATTATTCCAGCATTTTGAGAGAGTGGTCCCGTCTTTACCCTTGTTACCATGGAAACCCCCACTCGCTTCCAGTGATGTTGTTACCCTGGCCCCTTGTCCCAAATTACCACCAACCACCGCATTTCGACCGCTGCAGCTCCCCGGCCTCCTCAATTTTCCCATCAGACCGCCCCCCACCTGCATACAAGTGTGCGGCATCACAAGTAGGGATGTTCTCGAGTAAATCACAAGAGTAAGATTCTTCCAACCTCTTCTCTGCCAGTCTTCGTCCATTCCTCTCTTCACCGCATCTCCTCTCTGCAGACGGTGAATATCTTCATCAACGTCATTTACACGTCTCTATTTTAGATTGGGCTTCATCCTGGTCAATAGCAAACACAGCTAGATATATTGAACAGCAAGACTGGGCCCAGCTCTTCCTCGCTCTGTCAGACCTTGGCGGTAGAGCCTTATTCATCTGAAGACTCGAGGACTCGAGCGCATCCGTTGTACAACTCTCGCAGTCTCAGAATCCAGCGCATCAATCAATCGATTCTTGCGCAAGAGAGAGGGTCGTTGATTACGATTGCGCATTGACGACAATCACAAGCTTCCGATTTAGTATCTCGAGCTTTTTGCGACAACAATACAACAGCTGCTGCTTCGTCGCACAACGTCAAAATATTCAATCCCAGGACTGAATCGGTTTCGCGCATACTGAATTAATCCGCCAAGATGATTTTCGGTATACTATTTGCCTCATGGCGATTTTTGCAGATAGTCACTTTGGTAAGACTCCCCCAAATCCTTCCTTCCATCCATCTCCCCAACATCACACCAACGATCAATCAACCAGATGCTAACCTCCAATCTCTTTCCCAGATCCCTATTATGGGCATGCTGGCGTACTTCGTTCACATATACGCTTCTAATAACCTTTTAACACCGACCTACATCCTCATCCTTTTCATCGTCTCTGTCTTGGGCGTAGCTTGGACAATCGCAACCCTCTTCACCTACCACCGCTCCAAATCGAATGCAACATTCGTCGGCGTAATCGATCTCTTTTTCTTCGGGACTTTGATTGCTGCTGTCTACGAATTACGTGGTATCGGCGGTGAAAACTGCGCTTCGGTCAATTCGAGTCAAGAATACATTGTTAGTTTCGGAATATTCGGGACAGCTATTATCAATGGAATTACATTCGATGTTAACAAACAGTGTGCGATGCTTAAGGCCGCTTTCGCTTTAGGTATCATGAACGTTGTATTCTTCTTCATTACAGGCCTATTGGCATTGTTCCATGGAAACGATAGAATTGGAGGAAGAGAGAAGGAGAGAGTGATTGTCGAGGAGAGATACGTTTCTCGACATGGATCTAGACATGGTGGGTCGAGACATGGAAGCAGAAGGAGCGGAAGCCACAGGAGTGAACACTCGAGGAGAGGCGCCTATGTGTAAATACCGGGCCTTATTGGGAAAAAGGAGGGACAGAGATGTGCATATGGGGCGGTCAAAATGGATGGGTAGGTTTATTGGGCAGGAAATGGAGGTAGGAATTTTTACGGATCTCGGGGAAAGGATGGGGGCTGGGCTACGGATCACGACTGTGCGATATGATTGATGATTGATATCTTGCGAAGTGGAAGCGAGAGCGAGATGCCAGCAAGTGTTCTTTATGGTTTGAATACGCTTGCTGTTGGACTACTTTGATCTTGTATACGCCCAAGTTATTGTATAGCACTTAGTAGAAATATACGTTTAGATTTCACATCCTCTCTTATCCACCCTCCTCCGGAATATACAAAGGAGCGAACAAAGCAAAAGATAGAGGCGGATACTCTTATTTCGTATATTTGCGTTAAAGGCGTTGGAGAAGTGGATGATAGATCCTTTTCACAAAAGAAGAACCCTACAAGAGCTTAAAGAGCGATATAAACCGTTA
Organism: Neobulgaria alba; assembly: GCA_003988965.1. NCBI lineage: Eukaryota > Fungi > Ascomycota > Leotiomycetes > Helotiales > Gelatinodiscaceae > Neobulgaria > Neobulgaria alba. Next base: position 108,406 of record QYAM01000037.1, read on the forward strand.
ATATTGATCCTCCAAGGCGGAGAGAGCATATGAAACTATCTGACCTCTTTTCATTTCCAGGGACTAAGACCTCTCACCTCACAGCATTTCCAAGCAAACTACCCCTCCCGGGGTTTCGCCGACAACATAAAAAAATATTACCCCACCAAGAATCTCCCCTGGTATTCCAACAACACAAGCTCGCCATGACCTCTTCGATTCAATTAACACAAGCACCCGTACTCTCGACTCCCGAATCTCAACTCTTTGAGGATCCTACACCGCCCTCTAACTCTGCCAATGAGCCACGATTGACAGACGAGCAAATATGGAAGGTTTACGAGATTTCGAGGACGGCGAAGGAAATTGTGGAGGGAGGGTATAGGAGAGCTGCATTACAGTTCCCAGATGAAATGTTAAGAGATGCGCCGAGGATAGTGGAGAGGCTAGACGAGGAAATAAGGAGGCTTCAAGAAGAGGGAGAAAAGAAACCTGAGAATAGCAAACCTATACTTTCAGCGGCGACGGAAATCGATATACAAGCCCAAACCGCCACCAAAGATTCCACCACCGCACAGCCGCCCGAAAGAACTCGACTCTATATCCTAGCCGATACATCTTACGGCTCTTGCTGCGTCGACGAAATCGCCGCTGAACACGCCAACGCAGACGTAGTAATCCATTACGGACGTTCCTGTCTCTCCCCCACATCCCGCCTCCCAGTAATCTACATCTTCACCACCCACCCTCTAGATCTCCCCTCCCTAATATCCACCTTCACCGCCACCTTCACCCAAAAAGACGAAAAGATAGTCCTCCTAGCCGATATAACCTATCAATCCCACGTCCCCGAACTCACCAACCTCCTCCACACCTCTGGCTACACCAACCTTATCTCCCCCCCAATAATCCACAATCCCTCCTCATTAATCCCCAACCGACAACTACCCCCAAATATCGAAACCGATCTGAGGAATTATGAATTATTCCACATTTCCAACCCACCCACCGCTCTCCTCCTAACGCTAAACTCCCGCGTTAAAAGTCTATACGTCTATCCCACCACCACCACCCCCACCGCCCCACAAGCCACAACAACCGCCCTCCTAAAATCCAACACCACATCCCTCCTCCGTCGTCGCTACGCCCTCTTAACGAAATTAACCACAACCCCCATCCTCGGCATCCTCCTTAACACCCTCTCCGTATCCAATTACCTCTCCACCCTCTCCTCGATCCAATCCCTAATCACCCTCTCCCAAAAGAAATCCTACACTTTCGTCGTTGGAAAAATAAACGCTGCCAAGATAGCTAATTTCTCGGAAATTGGAGGTTGGATTGTCGTGGGTTGTTGGGAGAGTAGTTTGGTGGGGTATGGTGATGAGAGGGGAGATTTTGGGTATAGGCCCGTTGTTACGCCTTTTGAGTTAGGACTCGCGTTAGTGGGTGATGGGAGGAGGGTTTGGGATGGGGGGTGGGAAGGAGGGTGGGGAGGTGTGGAGGAGATGGTTAGGGTTGCTAGGGAGTTGAAAGATCTTGAGGGGAAAGATTCTCAGGAAGGGGGAAATGAAGATGGAGATGAAGAGGAAGATGAAGATGAGGAATCGGAACCACCGGAATTTGATCTGAGGACGGGAAAATATGTTATGCATTCTAGACCTATGAAAATACATCCTATCACCTCCTCCTCCTCCCCGGTACCGGACCAAAATCAATCTAACAATACCACCAACGCAACATCAACGAATCCTCCGGAAGAGACAGCAACGTCGACGACGTTGACGAAGAGATTGAAAACTGATCTGGCGGTTATAAATGGGACGTTTAGTCCTGGGGCTGAATATTTGAGAAATGAAAGGACGTGGATGGGATTAGGTAGTGATTTCGTTAATGGAGGGGAGGGTGAGGGTGAGGGAGAGGAAGCGGGAATTATTGAGGAGGGGAGGAGGGGAGTGGCGAGAGGGTATGTTGTTGGTGATGGGGTGCAGGAGAAGAGGTGATATGTATGTATAGTTATAGATATCCAAATGAAGAAGAAAGAATGAAATGGAATGAAATGAAATAGAAGGAAATTTAAGTATATAGATAGGTGACTATGAAGTTCGAATTGAGGGAAAGGGGTAGGATATATTTTATGTATGAAAGTATTTTTTAGAATTGAGTATACTCTATATAATCCCTATCTATAGGATCGCTATATAGATATAATTCTTCTTATTTCAAAGCTAGTTTCAGACAATAAGTTTTTAATCGAAAGTTTCATTTATTTATTTAACTCATTATTTTCTTTTATCTTTATCTTTATCTTTATCTTCATCTTCATCTTCATCTTCATCTTCGTTTTTAAATACAATTACGCCTACCCTATTTCACCCCATCCCATCCTATACTATCCTATCCCATATTCTTTCCTATCTTACAGAATCAATGTTTCCGAACTGATCTTAATTAAATAAGATCTGTCTGGTCTGGTTGAATCTGAAAGAGAGAGAAAAAAAATATATACTTTACCACGGGAGGGAGAACATATGTATATCCAGTCCAGCACCATCCATCCATTCAGAAAGAAACCTGTGAAATCAAATCAACCACCCATCCCATCCCATCCCATCTCAATACCACAAAGAACAAACCCACTGTCCCCAAATCAAGACATAAAAGTCGAGATCCCGCAGTAATTAGGTTTGGTTTGGTTACATATCCACCTCACATCCCACATACTACAAATCCAAATACATCATCATCATCATCCCTCATCTCATCTCAACTCGTTTTATCGAAAAAAGGAAAAGAAAGAAAAAAAAAACATTTACATCCCATATCCATCCCATGCCCATCCCATCCTATAGTCGTACAGAAACCCTCCTATCAACCCCTATTGTATCATCCCTAGTATCGTAATATTTGTTTATCTTCTGAAAGAAAAGTAAACAAAGGAAAAAGAAAGTTGTGCCGTCGCATAGGCATGTCTGGTTCTTCAAGTTCGTGTGCGTGTGATCGAATCAGAAATTAAAATATCGTAGCTGGCCACGAACAAGAACCAGGAACATTCTTGTTTTTTATACGTTATCGCGCGTCCTCAGCCTCAAAGCATCCTTATGTCGACAATCCTATGAATCGCTGAACAACAAGACCCTCAACCTCAAAACTCCCTCCCCTCAAAATCCCCGCCATCAAACCTCCCCTCCCCAAACCTCAACCTAGATCTCGGATCCACCACCGCCAGATTTGCCAAATTATGATCATCGAAATCCTTAATCACAAACTCCTTACTCGTAATCTTTACCCTCGCTTTCCCCTCTTTCTCTCTTACAATATTCTCCATACTATTATTACTAGGTGGTTCATTCTCCTTAATCGATGCTTGAGTTTGAGGAGGTGTAAGCCGATACGAAGCTTTCTTTCTACGTGGTTGTTCTTGAGGAGGTTCGCGCATCGGCCATTCTTCGGGGAGTTTTTCGATACCGGCCGCATATCCTGTATTGCTTACTAGAGTCGTTTCTCCTAGTTTCGTTGTGGTGCGGGGGAACGTTGGTTGTTGCGAGTTGATGCTACTGGCATTTGTGAGAGTTCCAGATCGTAGAGAGGATCCGGCATCGCTTGAAGTGATGGATGGTGCGGCACTCATTTGCATTGGACGCAAACCCGAGACGGCAGAATAGGTTGATGCTAATCCCGAGGTTTTTCGATCTCGACGTCGAATGACCTTCGGTTCTTGAAAGATTTCCTTCCATGTGCTACGAATGGTCCAGCAATAGCTGTGGTGATGAGCCGCTCCGTATTTGTTGAGTTCGGGTGCATCTGCGTCGGAGAATGGATCGCGTTTAATGGGGCTGCTGAGGAAATAGTCGACCCCGTCTGTGTAGGCCATTTGACTTGCATCTGCAGAGAGAGATGCCAGGACTTGGAGAATGCCGTAAATTGCCAACCATCTTGCGCGCCGTGCTGCGTGAGGGTCAGCTTCGCCTAGAAAGTCTTTCTTCTCGAATTCCAAAAATGCCTCGACTAGAGGATTGGGTGTGAAATTCGATGGCATCAAATCCATATTGGTGCAAGAGGAATAGGAGACGGCAGCAACACGCTCAGCCATCTTCTTGGTGCTACTGCTGCCATGGTAGACTGTCGGGTTTGGCGCAGGAACGAGAGGATAGGGATGGGGAATGTGAGGGTAGCAGTTAGCGTTGTCGAAAGCTAGAATTGCCTTGGTTAGGGGTAGGTCTATGTTATCTGGCAAGAACGACTTTTCCGACTTGCACACCATATCTGCAGTCCATCCGATCTCCTCGTCTGGTCGGTGAGAGTCCCAGAAAACATCGCGGTCGACAATATAGTTGTAGAGAGAACCAAAGTCACCCTCCATTTGCTTCACCAACCTTCTTGTTACCCACGTATCGAACCCTGTAGGAATAGGAGGAGGCCATAATCCATGGAGTTCCTTATGGTAGTTGAGAAAGAATTTCAAGACTCGTTTGAAAGAGCCCTTGGTTCCATCTGATCCCTGGACGTCGTCAGGCCACAGTCCTTCCATTGTAAACCTTCCAAGAAAGTCCTCACAACGCGCAATGCGAACGAGTAACAGTTCATGAGCTTGACGGAGATATCGTTTTGTCAAGTTCTCAACGAGCTTCATTTCCTCAATCTTTTCACATTGAGGAAACATACCGGCAGCGTGGACATAGGCTTCCTTCCAAAACAACTCTTGACTAATCTCGGGTTCTTCGCTCCAACTCAAGAGAGCACAAGCTTTTGCAGGATCGTTACGACAGTCATGGAGCCCCGAGTCTTCAATCCATTTGAGTAGACCTAAGATTGGATCGTACTCTGAATCGGACCAGTACTCTTCCATTCGAGTTTGTAGGTCTGTGATCGCCTGATAAAAACTGAATCCAACGAGGGATTTCCCGATGAGATATGCAAACACGTTTCGGGTGGTCATTTGGTGGGCCAATACATCCTCTCTTGATGTTGCATCTTCAGCGGGGAAATACATTCTGTATGTTAGCGAATTATCCCACTGGGCACCTCCACCTCCACCAAATGCCGGGGATTTTGAGAATTGTCGACTTGGGATGCCTGGATGAGCTCGAAATATTGGACTTGTTGGGTCGGAATGATCGTCGTGCACATAGTCGAACTCGCCAATCTCACCCTCGCGAAGTAGTGCCAGAAGGAATTTAGAGCCACAGCTTTCAATAACATGAGACCAAATTCTAAAGGACGGGTTTCGACCGCTTTCTTCATGCTCGTGTCCCAAAAAGACAAGAGTGTCACCACTTGGATCCCACAATTCAGGGTCCTTTCGGATCTTGTTCCATTGGGTAGCCGATCGACCTGAGTCTGACCATTTTTTCATCTGTCCTTCGAGTGGAATGGGAGGAAGGCCTATTTGTGGAGGTCCTTGACGGATGAAGTCTGGCTCCTCGAATTGCCGTGCAATTTTGCTAGGAGAACCAGCTTCGGGGGGATCCAAACTACTGTTGCTCGACCCGGGTCGTCCACTTGACATTGATGTTTCCGTTCTTAGTTCGTCACCGTTGTTCTTCTTCTTGCCAAATGTGCGTGCCAGTCCAAGTCTTATATTTTCGCTTTTGCGGTCCATCATAGCACGGAAAGAAGACTTCTCGATCCCAGACACTTCGAGATCCGGGAGTTTTGGCCGCCTAACTCTAGCGTAAGCGGGGCCAAGCTCACTGCTAGAAGAGGTGCCTGTCCTGACGTGCGAGAGATCATGGTTGATCCTGATTTCCCCCGCCTCGGGGCTGGTGACGTGAGCGTGAGCGTATCCTACAGGAAGGGGGAATTGTCCCAGTAAGGAGGGCGAATTTTGGGACTTGAGAGATTTTTCTGAGCCATCTTCATTCACCAAGGCTGACGTAGGATGAGTAGACCCGTGGCTGCCAGCTGAATTGGTTCCATTGGCTCGGGTTGGGGCTGGCGGATCTTTGACCTTAGTCTTGGCCTTTCGCACATACGCGCTCCTTCCTGACATGTTGGTGGTTGTTGATTCGCGTCTTTATTTTTCCATGCAAAGATCGCAGGATGTTGTAGGCACGGTTCCGGTCGTCAATTGATCTCCGTCGAGGTCAATACGGTAGAGCGCACCCAAAATTCTCGTGAAGGGAGATGCGGGTGACCCGGAGCAAGATGAATGGCAGATTGGGCTGCCGAGAGGATATTCACAATGCTGTAGACCGGCTGCACCCTGATACCGAAAAGCGTCCCGGGAATGCTTCCGCGGGGGATGGGAGGAGTTGTGTGTAGAAAGAGGGGGAGATGTTGCGGGTAGGTTTTGCAGAAAATAAGTCGCGCCAAAGATGAAGTCGACAAGGCCGAGGCGGGGCCCCTGTATGCACTCGTTGTGTTTTGGAGTTCACCTTTGGACCTAACTTGTTCCTGTCAGCACAATATAAAAAAACTAGGTGGCAACCCACCTACCTAGTACCTCCTTATATGACAACTGCCCGGACGACTAGTTAGCGCATAAAAGCCAGAAAGGGGGGTAGTAAATCAGCAGCAATTGAACCGACTTGTCGCTGGCGAGGGGGCAAGACTGGTGAATATTCAAGAGCAGGAGGGTCGGAGGAGTCTAGAGGCAAGAAATTGAGAGAGGTAAATTACTTTTTCCTATGGGCTGATTGTCACTCTATCGAATCTGGAGCGTGGATTGGAACATGTAAGTCGAGAGGCGGGGCTTGTATGGATATGAGGGAGGTCCGTAGGGCAGGGCAGGGCAGGGTCAACAGGCGTGGGAGATCAGAACCGTGTTCTTGTCTGGGGAGGGAAGGGGATGGTATGCTGCGAAAGTGCAGCCAGCACTGGTGGCCGGCTCCAACCCAGTTGACGGGACTGGGCAAGAGACGAGGCCAGACAGTCCGGAACGGACTCCGTCTAAATGCTGGACCATGGTGGCCATGGCCATCTTCATGGTTCGTGGGCCTGAGTACTGTTGCCAGTGGACGTTGAAAAGAAGTTGGGGGTTCGGGGTGGGCTTGGGTCGCACCGCATGTGCGTGGTGGAGAACGCCTCAGGGGTCCGTCCCGGCCTGCCCAGCGATCTGCATGGGTGTCGCAATCAAGCAGACCAGGGCGCCCGACAGCGAGATAAGAGCCAAGTCCGCCAGTTGGAGCTCGAGGGCAGCATGGCGAGGGCCCTTTGACTAACGAGAATGGCAACAGCATGCGATACTGATACTGCTGGTGCCCCGTGAGGTCGGTGACGGCATGTGGCAATATTGCCGGCGGGGGAGCTCCTGGAAGGGCGAAAGGCCTGGACGTCGACAAGGAGAAGAACCGAAAAGAAAAGCAAGAATACAAAAGATGTTATCAGGGTCGCGATGGCGCAGGTATATAGAATCGCAGTGCTCGACTAGATGCGCCTCGTGCCGCACGCCTCTAGAGCGACGCCAAGCTGTCTACAGCCCGCCAATTGCACCTCCCCTTCTCCGCGTTTGGCCCAAGTGACGGGCTGGGTATGAGGTTTTCTCATGAGCTCGCCTGCCGCTTTTCTGGTCCATCCCACTCAGCCAATTATTGGGTACATCGAATCCAGCCTCATGGGCTGAGCAGGCTCTCGGATTCTGATCATAGCCTACCATTTACCAAACCATAAAACGGCCCTCGGTCCTCGGCCCCCTCACACCTTCGCTCCAAGCTGGTCCACCAACCTCACCTCCGCCATTCCCCCCCAACTGCTGCCAATCTGGGGTGGCAGAAATGGAGCTGGATACCTGGGTCACTGAGCGAGGGCTGACAGGCTTACAACATCGATCTTGCCGAACGATCCGCTTAGTCGTACATGCCCGGGTACTGGAACTATCCCACCATAAAGTGTTTTCCAGCTACCCAGACCCGAGGGATAAAGGCCTCTCCAATCGCAATTCAGTCCGGCCGTAGATTTCCAATAGCTCAACCTAACAACCACTGTTATAACAGCTCACCATGAGCTCATATCTCCGTCCAAGTGATGGAAGCACGGCCATACAGGCTCGGTTTCAGGTACGCACGCACTGATCCAATAATCGCAATTCCCAGCATCTCGGCATGATGCACCAGACCCCGGTTGCTCGTTCTGACTTCAAAGATAACGGTGCCGCCATCTTAATCAGTTACGTGCTCCGGCACGCGACATGCACCCTTAGTCGCTAACTTTCCACCCCCTGAATCTGGCAGGTGTCAGATACGCCTGGCCGTTTGTCAGCCTGTACACAACAAAATCAGCTGCCAATCGATATGCCATCTGGCCCTTGTCCCGGTCGTATAAACCAACAATCTTCTAATCCATCCTCATCGATATCCTTCATAGCGACGTGGAGATCTTCCCAGGAAAAACCAAAATTCAAAATGAAAGATATCAATTGCCTAGGCCATCACAAGCGAGGGGTCAAAGAAGCAAAGTTTACACCGTTTGAATTCTGACACCTTGGCTGGATCGCCACTGGAGAAAGGGCGATCGATCTGATTCATCCCCAAGCTTTAAGTCCTAAACACTGCGAAAAGAACGATGATCTGGATCCTTTTCGTTTGCTTCCAGGGGACTTTTTCTTGTCCTTTCCACCCACTACGAGGGACAAAAGAAGAAAAAGGAAAGTCCCTCATCTGAACAATTCATCCACATGCAGGGTAAGAAGAGGCGGGTTATTTTCCATCCCCTTCCTCCTTTCCCTGCCTCTCGACTGAATTAACTTTGTAGCGTTACATCCAACATCTCAGCAATCCCTCCTCAGGGAGAGTTCAAGGTTTACATGTCTTACCTGTCCCTGTGCAGGTACGAAATGCATCAATGTACCATACAATAAGGTCTTACATCCGTACTAAGGAATTCGTTGCGAATATCCTACCGAGCATACCTTACCTTAGCTGCAGGCCGCGTCAAACTTAGTTTCTCACCTGCCCGTAAGATCCGTCACTTTTCAGCCCAATTCCTCGTCCCGAGGTGAAGGAGCTTGTTTCATGCTAGAATTACGGAAAGCTCCGCAGCGGGTAGTTGACAATAGAAATTGTACCTGTATCTCCCGCGTCTTCTACCTAGCGGCCCCGGCTGGATTTCTCGATTGACGACGATAGACGATGTAGAATTCCTGACTCATCATTGTTGCTAGGACCAAACTATGAGTCTCGAGGCCCGCGACAACATCCGCCAGATCGAAAAATCCCTCATCAATCAAGTAGACGAAACGGAAAATAAGTAAACTCTAAAGGTTTCTTTCATGTCCTACCTAACCTAAAAACCCCCCACTTTCCTAATCTCCAAAATGCCAAGACATCAAAACTCTATGCTCGATAGAGGAAGATCACGAAGGTATAAATAATGATCTCTAAACAAAGGAAACATAAAGGAAAAGTCCTAGGTTTTCTAAATTCTTAAATACTAATGTTTATTTTGATACCCCTCTCATTCGAGGTTCCTATATGTGGTTGAACAGGGTAAAAGTGAAAAGGAAAAGGGAAAGTCTAAATTTTTAGATTCGGCAGCCGTGAAATATTTGTAAATATTTTCCCTAAAGAGAAACACTATCTAAATAATCTTACTCAAGAAAGGAGGATAGGGTTGTGGCGGTTCTTTGGGTGAGGAATGGTGAGAACGCGGTTTTCGGGAATGGGATGGTTTAGTTGTTGATTGAGATTAGGTATTAGTTTTAGGTGTATAAGAAGAATTGTATTAAGGGAATAAGAGAGAAGATACAAGTAATTGTTTCTTATTCCTTTTTTTTGGTGATAATAGACTCGAAGATACTCCTCCGAATATAAGATACCTCCAGAGCGTAAGGTAACAGGAAAACATCAAGTTCCGTAGAGTAAGCAGTGCGAGTTATATTGAAAGTTCTTTGAGTAGTTTTTCAATTTCATTAAATTAATTTGAAGCCACGAATGACTTACTCCAAACCAAAAGAGAATGTCCAGTGAAGTCGGTACATGTACCAGATCGGACCTGCTGCTTTGACCACAAGCTGAGTCATCAACCGACTCTCAACAACCACCAACAGCAACCTCACTTCATACCATCTCACATGAGATGCCAACCACAAAAACCCCTCATGTTCATAAATCCATCTCCTCCATTCTAGAACATATAAAAACCACCATGTCCGTCCCTCCCAAACTCCACAATGCAATCTTCCCTCCCCCCACCAAACCATCTCAAGAACCTCAAATCCCATCCCCCCCTCCAATATCATCACAAAACACACTCAAACCCACAACCTTCACCCTCTTCCCCCACCTCCCAACCGAAATCCGTCTTAAAATCTGGACCCTTTCCCTCCCCCACCGTCTCCTCCCACTAACCTGTCAAACCCTCGATCACTCCCCGGACATCACCCGCCGCATCTCATTCTACACCACCACCGCACCCCCATCCCTCCTATCCGTCTGTCGAGAATCCCGACGTGAGATCTTACCATTTTATGTTTTGATTTCTGAATTTATGGGCGAGAGGAAGTTTTATTTTAATGAGGAGTTTGATACTATTGTTCTTGAGAGACCGACGGGGTTTTGGGTCGATGTTGTTAGATGTGTTGATTTGGAACTTTCGAAGATTGGAATTGGGATTGGGATTGGAATTGGTGGTGGTGTTGTTCGTGGGAAAGGGGAGAGGGTGAGGGTGAGGAATGTGGCGGTTTGTAATAGAATTTTGGTGAGTAGGTTTTGGTTGATGTTTCCGATGTTTAATAGGGGGGTTTGTGGGGTGAGGAATCTGTGGGTGGTGGGAGATATTGATTTGGGAGGGGAGGGGTTGGGTGTTGTGGGGTTGTGGCCGAAGGTTGAGGGGGTGAGGGATAGGAGGGGAGTGGATTATTTGGTGCAGCCGAATGTGGAGGAGGGGATGGAGAGTATGAGGGGTTTCTTTGAGGGGGGCGTGTTACCTGTGGTTAGGGGGGTGCAGAGGGAGATTTGGGAAGAGAGGGGGAGGGAGGTTGTTGAGGGGGTGGTTTGTTTGGGGAGTGGACTGAGTGGGGAGGTGAGGGGGGTTGTTGGAGCTGAGTACTCGCTTTGACGGGCTGTTTGAAATGGGATACGTCAGGACAGCTAGGGTATATACTATCCCCTTCCTTATCATATTTCTCACGAGCTAGAGAATTAACGACAATACAATACTAATTCCAACATAGGATAAAACCTAAACGAACGAATGAAATCTCCAAATTTTTTCATGCTGGATAGAAACGGCGATACACCGAAGTTTCTCAAAGTTTTTTTAAAGTGCTTTTTATAAGTGAAATCGCATCCTAATCCTCAGAACATCGTTCGCTAATTCGAGCCCTGTCGAGTTTTGGGATTGAGGCGGAATTGGAATTGGGGTGAGGAATAGTTGTTTTGAAGAAGAATTTGTTTTTAAAGTCTACAGACTAGAAGACCTAGGTAATGTAATTTGGAGAATTGGAGTCGAAGGGCTTGGAAGCTATATTAGTGAGAATAAACTGCTGGGATGTATTTTTGGTGGTAGGAGCATGAGATGGATGAGGGGAGGGTGATTTTTCGTGTTAGTTGGGGAAATGCAAGGTTTAGGATTTTGGTGAGGAGTTCGTTTGGGTAGGCTGGAAATTGTTGTTTGGAGATTTAGTGAGGGAAGTTTTATTTTTTTTTTGGAATTTTTTAATTTTTTTTATGACATCGTGAGTATATTCTTGTACTGCCATTTTGAAAGCAGTCTAGGAGTCTAAATTTCTTTCCTTAGCATCCTCTCCAGATAAGATCCGTTTTCATATTTGAGAAGAGAATTTAATTAGCACGAGGATCCGGTGGAGGTGGATAAAATGGCATCGGCTATGTAGATTGTTAGTGATATTGATACCGATCTTTAGTTGAAGGTATATAGTCACTAGAACTAAATCGTTCTCCATAATTCCTATACTCTTAGTATCCCTATTAAAAGCAAACCGGGACTATCATTACGTGTATTTAAGTGAAACTTCAAAAGGGCATCCTAGGTAGGAACTATAGCGAAGCTATGTCGATTACCGCTCTTGAATGCTATGCGTTTGCTATGTCTAGGTATTATCCACTCCCTTCGGTTTCTCGAGACTAAGGAAGACCGTTCGGATATTCGACCGTTCCTCGAGTATGAAGGGGTTTAGGGTGAACCGCAGCTTGCTTCTCACTTGATTTATAAAAAGGCTCTCAGAGCCTTCAGAATTTGCGTCATCGGTTGGTCTTCTCGCCGAAGGACACCTTGATAAATCTTGATTCTATAGTGGGCTTAGAGTGAAGCTTGCTTTGCAAAAGTTTTAGCTATACCTATTCTACTCGTGTTAAAAAGGAATGATAAATCTTCACAGGATCGCTAGGTGTATCGTGTACTCGTATTCTGCGTATTCTTAATAGAGTAAGATATTCTACGATAAACCTGTAAGAGAATTTTAAAGAAGAGGAGAGGAGATAGAGATGGAGATTAAAGGTTTTATAATGTTCGACTACTTTCTTTAATACTTAGAGAGTCTATGGCCAATTATAACTTATAAAGTTAGGCTTAGAGATTAATATATGGGTAAAGGAAGGTGACAGGTAGTGAGTCTGTGGAGAGAGTAAAGATAGTTAGATCACCGTAGTTATATTAACACCCCTGACAGTTTTGATTTAAAGAAGCGTATTAGCTATTCTCCTAGGTTGGAATGATAATCAAGATATCAAGACATTAGCGAAAGATAAATGATATTACCGTTCTATTCTTTTGATCCTTGTAGCCTTTGATATAATATCTCTAAAATGATAATATTAATCGATACTAGAAAAATTATGCATGAACATCCCGGACTGGATCGAGAAATAGAAGAAATATATCTTCGAAACCTTAGTCAGAGCCCTTCCCCTCTTGTTAAAAAGGGCGCTTGCTTGCTCCCGGGAATAATTACCTAAATATAAGTGGCCGCAATTATAACTGAGTTTGAAAGATAGAATCTAGTGTAATTATGTATTCCGCGCTAGTGCAGTAAGAAGAGAGACAACTAGGTCTTAATCACCTAAAAGTGAATTACATTGGCTTTAATGATTAATCGCGATGGTTGGTGAGTGATTCGCAGCAGAACTCACGGGCGCTAGCAATAAATAGCAAAGACTCTGAATATCCCCCGTTTTTAATACTTCTACCAGTGCTGCTCCAAAGCTAAGCTAAGGTATCCACCTCAACAGCTAAACAACAGCCAACCCAGAAATCAAGGAATTATGGTCTCTCCGCCACCTCAATGTTTTATACTCACTCCTCTCTCAACATACACACAACACCACTACTCCGATGCCCTCCATGGAGAAATATTCTGGCCCCCCTCGGAACCACAAACGCCTAAACCAACCTCAGAAAACTCCCTCATGTCAACAATAACCTCACCACAGCCATCAAACCTATCATCCTCAAAGCTTCCACAAGCGCATCAAGCCTTCCTCCGCCTCCCAATCCATATACAACGTACTATCGCCAACCAAACATTCATCCCCCAACCTCGCCGCCTCCTCGTCTCCTCCCTACATCCCTGGGCCCTCCAAACCGTCCAGCTAACCCATCACCTCCCCTCCTATATCCTCCCGGAAGCCGCCTTCACCGACAAAAGCCACGGCTACTTCCCCATCTTCCACCCCTTCCAACCCCTCCGGTCCCTCCCCATCTTATTTAATCCCCGCATCGACCTTCTCTACATCCCCCACGAAACTGCAATCAACTTCCTCCCTTCGGAAAAATATACCTGGCGCACAGCACGCAAAAATGAAATAAAGCTCCCCTCCTCTCTAATATCTCTGGCCATCACTCTCAACCTCCGGAAACTAGACGAAGAGTTAAAAGATCTGAGATCTCTACGTTTATTTGAGAATTTGGAATTATTATTGGTTGTTGTTGACAGATTTGAACTGGGTCCAATTATGAAGGGGTTGGAGGGATATGCGTATACGTTAAAGGTGACTAAGGACGATCAATGGATTTTGGATATGACAATGCAGAGATTTGATAGGGAGAAGTTGATGAGGGAGATTTGGCAGAATGTTGGGAGGAGAAAGGAGGGGGAGATGGTGGTGCCAAGGGTGGTGTTTATGGGGGAGGTTTGGAGATCATTTGGGAAGTTGAAGGAGAGGTTAAGTGGTGGGAAGAAGGTAGATGAGGCGAAGATAAATGAAGAGGAGAAATATTCGAGCATTTTGTGGAAGTTCTTTGGAAGCAACGTAAGAAGAAGTAAGGAGGTATATTAGTGGGGGAAAACTTTGTTTATGAGTCGTTTTCTCAGTGGTAGACTCTCTGCATTCTGAACTTATGTTAGGATTTTGACTAGACTGCGAGAGCTACGGCATCTGGATTTTGAGATTTCAAAGAGGGATTAATAGATTGACCTTGTTTCTGGTGGGCTTTGCTCTTTGATAGTTGAAATTAAATCAAGGTTATACGATTCTTAATACCATTTTAGAACTAATTTCGTGAGCCCGTACCGAGATTTCAAAAAGACATAGTTCGCTCTTCCGGAATCAGAGAGCTAAATATGACCTTTGGGAAGGGGAAAGCGTAGAAGCTTAGCTACGAGGAATCCCTTTCAAACTAACATCGAATTAAAGACAAGAACTCTAGAAATATCAATCGCACTCTTTAGTATTAGAGATAACTTCAAATAGTTTTACGAGTTGGAGAGAGTTAATGAATGTCGCAACCCTTTCCCCGCTATTGCATCAGAAATTGATTGAAACCCTGCATGCAGTTGAAGGATGCACCACACCCCAATTGGTATTTGCTTACCTGTCCGAATTTCAAGTAATTCCTACTAAAAATACAGTACTTTTGAAGCTATTCTCAATGCCTCGACCTCGACAGGAAACCTCCCCTCAAACGAGAGCCCGAATCTACGAGATCTCTTCAGATTAATTTATCCTAATCAATTATTACACTGGAAATTTAAAGAGGCTAAAATAGGGAAAGAGATGTAGAAAATAGCTAACCCCAAAATTATACTAAGGTGGTAACCTCATAGACGAAAAGAACAGAAACAAATGGCTAGTGGAGTTTTCCAACTCTCTTTTCCCTGGCCGACATCTTACCTACGCATTCTCACGCTTGCATATATAATCTTGGTAGATGCATAAGTTCAACAAAAGTGGAACATTCTAAGTGCTAATGATGATAGTCAGAAATGATCGATATTATGGCGCGGCTAGAGAGAAGGATGAACCCGCTCAGTGGCTTTAGATACTTAACTCTATGATGAGCAAAATCTGGCGATGCAGACCTCACCTGAAAGCGAAAGCTAAAATGAGATTACTAATAACGCTACTAATAATAAAGTAATACGGAAGGAGCTTAATACTCTACTAGTAGACTTTAAGAATAATAAAATATTGACTCGAGAATTGTAGGTAACTCTGCACACGTCTCTTCAGTGCTAACGATTGACCTCACGAGAGGAGTCATCACTTATTGGATGTTGACTGAGAGGAAGCAAAGCAACAATCGAAGGCAGCCTAAAGCTATTGGCTTCATAATTGTTAATAGCGGCTCATATCACATAAATATTGGTCGACTGGTGTAGTGGTTATCATGCCCGCTTTACAATTGCATCTGCAATTCGATCGCGGTAGGTCGCCGGTTCGATCCCGGCGTTGACCAAACGACTATTTTTGGCGTTTTTGCCTACGTTATAATAGAAGCTTTTCATCTTGTTTGGATGTATTTTCGTTTCGCCCTGCTTGTGGATGATTCAGAGATGCAAGCGGTTTTCCTCTGCCGGTTTTCGGCCGATGTTCGAGACAATCTTACCGCCGAACAACCGGGTGAAGTTACAACCTCATAAGCACAGCGCAGGCTCCGACCGTTAGTATTGTAACAAGCGCAAGACCCCCATTCACTGCTTAGGAATCTACATTCCCCGTGCTCTAGTATGCCGTGGAACAACCCTGAACAAACCGCTGTGGACGACCATGGTTTCTCTGATGATGCTGCTGCTTCAATCTACCCCGCCAGCCCACCTCCGGCATTCATCTCGTACAAACCAAAAAAGAAAGCTCGTCCCAACCGCTATTCGTCTAAATCCATCCTTCTATCGATAGGCTGCAAGGCCATCCCACATCCGCCCTAATCCTATAAAGCCATGCATTGGCCTCTCTTGTTTTCTCTCGCTATCCTCGAGTCCATTGTACAACAGCTGGTCTAATCGCCGATCCGACCCGCCGAGACTCATACTGTAGCGACGAAGAGGTGGAACCGAGAAGTCCCTGAAAACAAAATACCTAGCCCACCATCCCTCCATCACCTGCTCATCTCGAATGCTTTGCTCCTCACGCTGTCAACTACTACGCTTTGAAAGTGCAGAACTATGGACTTCAATGAGTCGTCGCCGTTCCCTGAGGGGGTCATCTCCTTCCTCGACACGGATCTGTACAAACTGACTATGCAATGCGCCGTGTTGAAATACTTTCCGGGTGTACAGGTGACGTACGCGTTCACCAACAGAACCCCCGAGAAAAAGCTTTCGAGGGCCGCATTCCGGTGGCTGCAGATTCAGATCAATAGTTAGGTCTCAAGCTTTACCTGTAATTTCCCTGCTGATCTTCTATATAGAGCTGGGCAACATTGCTCTTTCGAATGATGAGCTGCGCTATCTCCAGACGACTTGCACGTACCTCAACAAACCTTACCTCGATTTCCTCAAGGAGTTCCGACTCAACCCACGAGAACAAGTCATTGTATCTTTCACACCAAGGGAGGACACTGGCAGCGAGGAAGATATTGGAGAATTCCACATCAACGTCAAGGGCTCATGGCTGGAGACTATTCTCTACGAAATCCCTCTACTGGCGTTGACAAGTGAAGCATACTTCCGATTCATGGACACCGATTGGACATACGATGGACAAGAGGAGAAGGCCTATGCGAAAGGAATGCGACTTTTGGAAACTGGCTGTGCTGTCTCCGAGTTCGGAACAAGGAGGAGGAGGGACTACCATACGCAAGCACTAGTGTTCCGCGGCTTAGTCAAGGCAAAGAAGGAAGGGGAGAAGACTGGCTTACCAGGCACAATATCCGGGACGAGTAATGTCCACCTTGCAATGAGATTTGGCATGCCCCCAATTGGCACCGTTGCCCACGAATGGTTTATGGGCGTGGCTGCTATTACTGGAGACTATGAAACGGCCACGAGAAAGGCTCTCGATTACTGGATTGGATGTTTCGGAGAAGGGGTTCTAGGAATCGCTCTCACTGATACGTTCGGAACCCCTGCGTTCTTAAAAGCTTTTGCCCAACCCATTGGAGCTACCGTGGAAGCAAAGAGCGGAAATGCCGCTTCAGAACCGGGTGTGACGAAGGCCAGAACATTTGCAGAAGTGTTCACAGGTGTTCGACAAGATTCCGGCGATCCAGCGAATTTTGTAAAAATGATGAAGGACTTTTACGACAAGCAGGGAATTACTGACAAGAAGACGATCGTATTCTCGGATTCTCTTAATATTGACCTCTGTCTTGAATACAAACAGATTTCTGACGCAGCAGGTCTGAACTGCGCCTTTGGTGTGGGAACATTCTTTACTAACGACTTCGTCCATCAAAATACTGGTGAAAAGTCTACGCCTCTCAATATTGTCATCAAGATTAGTTCGGCTGGGGGGAATCCTGCAGTCAAAATTAGTGACAATATTGGCAAAAATACCGGAGACAAGGCAACCGTAGAAAAGGTTAAGAAGCAGCTGGGATACGTTGAGAAGGAATGGGCGATGGGAGATGAAGCACATAGATGGGACTCAAAGGACGGTTCTAGATCACAGTGACCGCAAGGTTTTATCCCTATATTCGATGACAGGTGCATTGGGTAAGGTAGCATGCATGCATGGGCGTTTTTCTTTTGGGCAGAAGCATGCTGTCTCATGATGGCTTTAGGATATCCACTTAGCTTTAGATTGGTAGACTTAAGCTACGAAGCACTGCCTTCTAAATTTGAGGGCAAATAAATCTTTAGAGCACTGAATGATTATATCTTACTAGTCACCTAACCAAGACAAGAGATGCTAAATACATACATGTATTTTGGTATTGCCGGGTCCGAGGCCCTACTACCCGAACCCCGCATTGACTTTATTCATTCAACAGCTGTTGTATATATCTTTATCAAACCCAAATTTAATAACTCCTCCAACCTAAATCTTGGATTGTGGGAGTCTTTACCTATAACAACAATTTATAATTCTCTAATTCCATCTCGTAACCATATCTCCCAACCCCATCGACGACACAATGAACTTCTCGACATAATCTCCTACTTCTTAGATCTAGATAACTTTATCGCTAGCAAAATCACACCTCCAACGAAAATGAACACTTCTTCGACTATTAGAGAGAATATGTTCGTACTGTCGGTACAGTTACCAGTGGCGAATTGCGACCCAAGAACACTGGTCACTCCGCGTCGTGTAGGACGCAGCCTGATTGTTGTGTTCTTGGTTCGATGGATAGTATATTAGGTCTATGGTGTTGTTGCACCTTAAGGGTGCAATAGACCATGTCATGTGACTAAAATAAACCTAATTGGGTTGGATCATGTGATATGATTCCCAACCATACCAACACGTACTGACTGGGATAATCAAGGTCTTCCTCGTAAAGAATGGGAAGAATGGCTTTCAAAATCAAGAAAACTCGCTGATGAAGCTGGGTTCTATAAATTTTGTATACCGGAGGAGTTTGGTGGGAGGAATGGAGGGGATTTGTAGATAATGGTTATTAGAATGTTTTCTTGCGAAGAAGGGGTTAGGGTTATTTAATGATTTGTAGATCGGAACATAGTGTTGTAGAGATTTTTTCCGGATGTACTTTTAGTTAAGGATTTTGATAATTTTATCCTCATTTTATTTTTGTGAAGGATTGGATTTTAAGAGGTTGGGTGGGGTTAAGTTGGAATAGAATAGAAGAGGAAAATTCATAGGTGGGAGATTAGATTGGAATATTGGATTTTCATTTGGATTGAAGGAATTGAATTATAGGAGTGATGCGATTTATATGTTTACTCAATCGTCAAGATGGAAAGGGATGGGATTGATGGATGGGGAATTAACGGGGGGGAAGATGTGGAATATGGGTATTTATAAAGTTAGTTATTGTTTGGTTTTTGCTAGGACGAAGTGGGAAGGAGAGGGATGCGGAAGGGATCACGGCGTTTTTTGTGCTGAAGGATGAGGAAAGAGGGTTTTCGTATCGAGAGTTATGAGTAGAACTTACGTAAAGCCTAACCGACCTGAAAGTCCGACATTAATACATGGTTCTAAATTATAAATTTGGCAGCCGAAAACAGTACTATATTAAAAGCTTAGGATATCATAGATTTATAAGAAAATTAAGGGAGACTTGGGTAGATAAGATATAATTAATAGAAGTTTAACAGATTCGGAAATTTATTTAGGTATCTGTTTTAGAACATAATTATTTAAGTATTAGTTCAAATAATTAGAATCCTATGCATCCCATGGGGCCCCTTATGGGATAGGACAGAAATTTTCCCCGTCCTATGGGATTCTATCGCGCAGCCTATAATCAATCCCCTTTTGATTTATTAGGAGAATAAGTTAGCTATATTTTTAGAGTAATTTATTAGGGAGTCATTAGTCGACTGGCTAGCATATGATATAGGTATTAATTGGCTAGCGAGTCGAGATTAGTTATCAAGACCTTTTTTTTCTACCTTTATAGTATTATTCTATCCCGATAATTATTCGAACTAGTGCCCAAATAATCGTACCCTTCGCTTCGGGCACTTCCTATTGGTTGCCAATAGTTTTTTTAAAAGGTATGAAACGAACAGGACAGAACAGCGGGGAGGATTAAGGAAGCAGGACGCCCTGGTCACTGCGCATAGGAATATTCATAAGGGTTTCGAGGAAGCTACTTTAGAAATATACTCTCGAGAGAAGAATATCGGAGCTAGTAGAATCAACCCAGAATGACGACATGCGTAAACAGACACACCGAAGAAACAGGTCTCCCTCACCTGGCACAAACTCTCCTTGTCGAGCGTGAAGATCAAGCGCGATCTTTGGTGTGTTGCCGTGGAAACGGTCGCGACCCACTTACCTAGTATTCATGGGTCCCAACCTCTTGAATAAACACGACTTCATCCATCTCGCATCTCAACCATCATCGCGTCAATGTCAATAAATCATTGAAACAATCGAACCTTTTTTTACTAACATCTAGCGAAACAATGGGGGATCAATCTCCTCCGAAACGAATTACACGCGCCCGAGCGGCTGCGAAGACCGACACGGGTGCCAAGAATGTCAAAGTCGCAACTGCCTCGGCGAGGGCAGCAAAGCCTCGAGTTTCTCCTACTATCACGAAACGCAGTCTCAGATCCGAGGATACACACGAAGACGAAGACGAATTGTCTCAAGAACCAGAACAAATAATAGAACCAGTACACCACCGAGGTCGAGCTAAAAAGGTCGTCCATCCGGAACCAACAGTGGAACCCAAAATGAACGAAGCGCCAACAAGATCACGCCGAGGTCGAGCAGCTGCACCAGAGGCCAACACCGAAGAAGACATTGCAGCTCCAGCGAAGCCACACCGGGGGAGGTCCAAAAAGGTGGCTGCTGATACTCCTGCGCCCGAAGCAACGAGAAGTTTACGTGGGCGAACTGTCAAGATTGAGGATCATGTTGAACACGCACCTGTTGCAGCAGAACCAGCGAAGAAAACACACCGTGCCCGCACCGAAGAGCATGTGGGGGAAGAGCC
Source organism: Neobulgaria alba (assembly GCA_003988965.1). Lineage (NCBI taxonomy): Eukaryota > Fungi > Ascomycota > Leotiomycetes > Helotiales > Gelatinodiscaceae > Neobulgaria > Neobulgaria alba. The sequence goes on from QYAM01000037.1 coordinate 129,070, forward strand.
AGTGGTTACAGCACCTGTAAAGAAAACTGCTCGCGGGCGCGCTGCGGCTTCTACTAAACCGCAAGCCACCAAAACAACAGCGCCGAAGAAAACCGTTAAATTTGAAGAGCCGGACAAGGAGAATATAGCACCACAGGTCCCCAATCCAAAAGGGAAAACGAAGGCCCCAGAGACAGCTACTGGACTCCGTGCGAAACCTATCCGGAAATCAGCTACAACAACAGCTCGGGCAACTCGGGGACGCGGAAAAACCACAAGTGAGGAGACCCAGATCAAATCTTCCCCTCTCAGTCCAAAGAAAGCCACACAAGTTGCAACCGCAAAAGAGGCTGTCTCTGACGATGAGCTTGCTACTACCGAAAAAACGCCAATAAGGCCATTGATGAAAAGCCCCGTGAAGCCAGCAGGAAGCATCTTCAACGTTACAGCAAAAAAGCTTGACTTTTCAACATCCCTCAACGCTCAATTGGCCACAGCTTCGTTAACTCAGAGTCTTGGGGAATCTTTGATGGCCAGCCCTGCTCGCAGGCTACCACAGTCTCCATTCAAAGATTCCATGAAAGCATCAGCTCAGACGATTACAATGGGAGGCTCAAGTCAAGCAACAACTTCACTAGCACAAAATCTCAAGGACTCACTTATGGCCAGCCCAGCTCGTAGGCCACCAAAGTCACCTTTCAAGGATTCTATGAAGGTGTCAGCGCAGAAACTTGGCCCAACTCTTGGGAGCTCAATGCTCGGATCGCCCTTCAAATTCTCCTTTCCAAGCAGTGCTGCAAAGCCAGCTGGGAACAATTCTCCCTTTAAAGCCTCATTGATGCAAGCACCACCGAAAAGACCTGTTTCTCCTACAAAAGTATCCGATAATGGTTCTCCAAGCAGATCTATATTCAGTAAACCCGCCGCAGAAGCTACTCCTAGCCTTAACACGCTGAAAATATCAAAATTTGCAACCCCTAAAACGGCTTCTAAGAGTGTTATGCGTACTGGCCAGATGCCACCCCCAACTATACAACTGAACACTCCTAGTGGAGGCCCACGGAGATCTACCCAAGTTCTAGAGTCCACCTCTCCAGCAGACTTCCTACCCGTCCAACAACAATCTCCATCAAATGTTTCCCAAGAGGGTGCTACCCAGCTCTCCGCTACCGAGAAGTCTATCAACAATGAGGCAATCATACCAAACGATAAACCAGAGGAGATTGCGCCAGTTGCAAGTTCGGAAACCCTTGTTACCCTCAGAAGTTCTTTGTCATTAGATGCTTTGGCTGATGAGACTATGGAAATGGATGAGCTTGCTCTAGACATGGCCTCGGAATCAATTCCAGGAGTAGTGGAAGCCCACACAAGTACCCCGCCATACTCTCCTCCCCAAAGAAATGCCAGGGCATTTGGACTTCGCAATATTGACGATGACCCATTCCAAGATTCGGACTCCGAAGACGAGCTTGCTTCAGATTCTTACTCTCCCGCTTCCCTGGCCGGCTTCAGGACCTTTTCCCACGACTTTACATCCACACCGGCTACACCAACGCCATTTGCTGCCATTCCACAGACTCCTAAGACGGAATCAGCTCAGGCTCGCTCAGCTCGTCGGGAAAAGATTGGCTTTACTCCTCTGGCTCGCCAGCTAAGCGGTTGGATGGCTGCCAGCCCAAGTCCTGCAAAATCTAACCACGAAAGTATACGCAACCTCCTTGCGTCGCCTACACCAGGTACTTCCACACAATTAGTATGGCCAGAAACTTCAAAAGCTGTTGCCCAGGTATCACCCTCAAAAAGCACCTTCTTCGATGATGAGATGACTGTCCGCGATGAAATTGCTGCTGGAGAAGATACTGAAGGTTCGGAAGTTGATATTTTCGAAGAGAACTTTGAGCCTGCGGTTCTTGATGAAGAGGATTTCGCTCTCGCCAATGAAGCAGATGAGCTTTCGCTTCTCGAGCCTAATGAAATTCTGCCTCCTCCAGTTGGTGATATGTTCGCTGTATCCGAACTAGAGTCAACCCCATCCGAGGCCAGCCAAGAATATGGTGATGAGAATGCGATCCCAATCGACCCCCAAATTCTCTTTTCGGGACCTCCTGCACCAAGCACACCCAAGTACTCAACTCCTAAGCGTGTTCTAGCTGAGCGAGTCTGCTACACTGTCTCAAAAGTTCCCCTCAAGCCTGCTGCAAATGACAGTCCTATGAGACCATCGCCAATGAAGAGAAGTGTTAGCATCTCGCGACTTCCTGTTAAGAGGCCAACAACATCCTTGACGAGAAACAACACAGTTATCTCATACTCACCAAGAAAGCATACCCCTGTTGGCGCGCCTCAGAGACCTAGTCTAGATGAGTTCGATGTTCAAGTAACACCTCAAGGAGTTGTGGAAGTGTGGTCAACTGTTGGAACACCAGCCCGCACACCTCGACGTGATATGAATCCTGCACTTCTGAAGGGTGTTGTAGTGTATGTGGATGTGCACACTAGCGAGGGTGCTGATGCAGGTAGTCTTTTTACGGAGGTCCTTACCCAGATGGGTGCAAGATGTGTGAAGTCATGGACGTGGAGTGGTAATATTGAGGACAACAGTAAAATTGGTATTACCCACGTGGTCTTCAAGGATGGTGGAAAGCGTACCATGGAGAAGGTCAAAGCTGCTGCTGGTGTTGTTAGCTGCGTCGGCGTTGGATGGGTTTTAGAGTGAGTTTCTTGATTTTAATTTGTTTAATAATGAAGGCTAATTTAATGTAGTTGCGAACGACAAAACACATGGGTTGATGAAGCGTCTTACGCCATTGATACAGACTTCGTGCCTCGTGGAGGTCACCGCAGGCGTAAGAGCATGGAACCACGTGCACTTGCAAATCTCAATGGCACTTTGGTTCTCTCTAATACTTCCTCTCGAAATTCCAGCATGAGTCCAACGAAGGAGTTCCTCAACCTTCCAGAAACACCTTTTACAAGCAAGAAGTGCAGAAGGTCGAGTGTCCAGTGGATTCACTCACCTTCTCCAGAGGGCGCTGCAGAAGAAGACGCATGGATGCTTACTCCCGTTCCTGCCACACCGGCTCCAGAGGTTATCTCTGCTTATGGTGAAGATGGACTGTATGGCATGGACACTCCTGCCGGCCAAACACCATACTTTCTCCACAAAGAGCAATTGATTCAGAAAACAGCTCCTGCAGGAAACAGATTTGTTGATCTCAACGAAGAGGATAATTCTGATAACACTATCGTCGGAGCAGCTTTCCTGCCTGAGAGGAAGGACGAGACTGTTATGATGAGGCTGATGGCTGCCAAAAGGAAGAGTTTGCAGTGGGCCCCGAAGGTCGGAAGTCCACTCGCTAGAGGACACAAGATGTTCTAAATAAATTCTAGCATGTAATTATTTGTGGTGTTAGAAGACCATTTCTCAGGATGGGGGTTTGGCTGGATGAAGAACGATTATTTGGAGTATACTAAACTACCTTTTTCGTGGATGATTTGCATATCAGGGGTTGGATTGCATGGGATGGGCCGCAGGATTGCTGAGGTATTGTGCTTTGTTAACTACCTCGACCACGCCTGTAGGGAATCAAAGATCTTGTAATAATACGATGCCTATTTATACCTTATTGTAATTGATAGCAGACCTTACCACTGTCAGACAAATGGGGATGGTTCCATTTATTCGGTCCCTGATTCCTAGGTCGACTGCGATGCTATATCTCGGTTTTGTAGCCCACTCGTAGACGTGAGAATTATTGCCTAGGTATAAGAAGCAAGCAACCCTTTGAGCTTCCTATTTCAAAAATAACAGTTTTAACAATTAGGCCACTCTCTTAATATTCATCGGTAATAATAACTATCACCCCTGGCCACCGATTGTTCGGGTTCAGGCCAGCCTGCTTGTTGCTCTCATTCCCGGCTCCAGTATCATTTCTAATCTGCTCCTCGAAACTTTCAGACTTGATATAACCTCAATTGTTTCGCTTTCGTTCTTGATTGTTGACCTTATTAAATGATTGGCCTGAGGAATCTCTAGCGACTCGAGTAAAAGCAGGATAGATTATACTAAGATATCTACTAGAAATATAAGTATAGCGCGTTCAGTAATCAAATATAGAATTTAGTAAAGTACTCTTGTATTCTTAGTGAAATTAGCGTGAGAATTATTAAGGCTTTTACTTTACCTCAAAGGGAAATCTTCATCTTGCGGCATGTCATTTATCACTTATAGCCTTAGTAGGAAGAAAATAGTTAGGAGAGGAGTAGCCCCGCTAAATACTCCATTAATTGTCAAGGTAAGAAGGAAGTACGGAACGGCACCGGACCGTCCTTAGACCCAAACCTTGAAAGGACGCGTCCTCTCAATATCTTCAGATTGGTTTTTTCATTCGCGGGATAATATCTACCCCTGGAACCCGATCGGTCCTTAACTGCCGCAATCTGGGGGAAATGCGATCAGATCTAAGAGATCCAATGAAGCTCGAGAAACCTCATGGTGGGGCATAATGTCATAGAAATCCGTTCCCCGCGCTTCCGCCTTCTAGATGTTTGCTCCGCAAGGAACACGACTGGAACATCAGATAAATAGTTTCTCCGATGTTAAGAGATGTATGATCAAATTTTTAGCTAGATTAGAAAGGTTGAACAAAATTGTACATACCCCCATTAAGGCATATATGCCGGGAGATATATTCTGCAAGAGAGGGTTTTCAATAAATGCCGGGGGCTTCAAATTATATCATCAGCAGGCTTCCCTCAATTCTAGCGTTTTAAGGAACCCAATTTCTTCGTGTCATGATGCTATTTTCCGCACAAACAATCTGGTTGTTACTGCCAGTTCTGGCTGGAGCTGCCACAGTGACTTATGTAGTTCCAACCACAGCTCCAACAAGTGCAGTTGCTCTTGATCCAGCGCCAGTTGGAATCTCGTGCGTAAAGCTATACCAGTGGAATCTCACTCTGCTTACTCCTGCCATAGATTTGAATTCTTCGCCTTCCCATCTTACTTTACCAATGTCACAGCTACGAATCAATGTTTGAAGAATTTCCAAGCGTTGACTGGAACATGGCCTCCTATCAGAATTGGTGGGACAACACAGTAGGGAATCCTTGGAGGAAAGATAAGAAATCACTCTCTAACATGGCCAAGGGACCGAGCTACATATGACCCTTCCACCACAGCAAAAGTTGTGTATAGCGTTTCTGCAGCATCAGCAGCACCCACGGCTTTAACCTTCGGATCCTCTTTTATGTCTCTTGCAGCAACATATTCTGGAAGTGTTGTTCTGGGACTAAATCGAGGACACGACAACATCTCTAACACCATTGCCGCTGCAAAGGTTGCAAAGAGTACAATGAGCAACTTGCTCGCACTCGAACTTGGAAATGAACCCGAATGTAAGAAAATTCCATTTACCTAAAATACCCCCCTTTTTCTAACTTCAGAAGATTGGGCCAGTGCTGGCCAAGCAATTGTCACCAATTCCGGCGGATCATGGACCCCAGCGATAGATGCAGCGACTCAAAACAATTGGGATATTCTAGTCGGAACAGCACTCGGAACCACAGGGGTTATCCAAGCAGGAAATTCGAATTCACTCCCTCCAACATGGGGAGCAGAAGAACTTATTGCAACTGAGAATGCCACAGTCATGACTTATGTGAAAGATTATGCTCATCATAATTATCCTGGCGGAACTGTATCTAGCCTCATGAGCCACAGCAGTATTGTCACTAACATCAACCTCTTTGCCGCAGATGTAGCAGCTGCAGCGACTACTGGCAAAGATTACGTTTTTGGAGAGACAAACTCGGTATCTGGAGGTGGTGCGTCGACTGTCAGCCCATTGTTTGGTGCTGGACTCTGGACTATGGATTATGTGATGCGAGCCTCTCTCATTGGAATCAAGAGGACCTATTTCCATCATGGTACGATCGGTACTTGTTACTACTGTTTTTGGGGCAGATATGATATGGGTACTCCTTATTACGGTGCTTATGTTGCTACAGCGGCCATGGCTGGGGGATCATATATGTCTGCTCTAGATGCTGGGACCACTGCGTACGCGGTATATGTCATTTACAACTCGGCAGAGAAGCCCCTCAAGGCTTTGTTGTATAATTCGGATTATTATACTACTGGTACCCGGGGTAGCCAGGATTTCACTCTCACAGGATTGACAGCGACGAGCGTAAAGGCGAAGAGATTGACAGCTGCTAGTGCTTCGAGCAGAGTTGATACTGGCTCTAACCCTACTTTTGGAGGCCAAACCTTTGCGAATGTTACATGTGTCATTGGTGGGACAGAAACATTTGAGACGACAGCTGTGGTCAGTGGTGTGGCTACATTTACTGTGAAGGCTACGGAAGCATTATTATTGTATCTACAGTAAATATTATAGCTTAGTAGAAACATGGCAATCTTACCATATTTTCGGCTATCCTTCAAGAGTTGCCTTTTATTTCATCAATTTGCCCAAGAAATAAAGCCCCATAGTCAAACAGAAACCGCTAATTTCTAAAAATTCCTTCAGTACACCTAATTCATTAACTTCATACCCTCCCGATAAATTATCCGAACCACCCCTACACCACCGAGGAAACATCCACTTCAATCCCACCTTCCCATTCGACGGGGCTAATCGCGTATCCCAGCCCTCATCCCATGATTCCAAAATAACCTTAAAACCCTAAATACCAACATTCTACCCGCCAATACTGCCTAAACAGGAAAAGCCACAGATATATACTTGAATAGGAAGGAAATCAGATGGTGGCGCATGATTGTTGGAGGGGTTGAAGAGTGCGGATTGCGGGGCATGGCCGGGAGGACGGGGATGTTTGTCCCCTTCATTTTTCTTTCTAGCTTGATAATGGATAACTCGGTACTTGGTCGGACTCTGTTCATTGAATAAGGTGGATGGAAGGACGAGGGGAATTATCGGGGGAGCTTTTTTCTGTTTAGGCTTGTGATGTGTGGAGAGATGGGATGGGGAGGGGAAGTTTAGGCATTGAGTACCGGATGTGGAGATTCTCGGTTCCTGAGTGTTCATATATTCCTTGTTCCCTTTTCATTTCCTGAGAAATTCTACCTAAGAGAAATATCTTGGTACTTGTGAATATTTTCAAGATGTACTCGTTACGTCGAATTATTTTTGATCTTTGTGTGGTGGTGGGTTGTGTGAAGGCTTCAATTCAGATTGTATGTTCTTCTAAAAATATGTGTTCGTTTACATTGGAAGACTTGGTGATTGAGATAAATGAATAGGTTCCTGGAGCGACTATCACGACAAGCGGAACGAATCAGCATATGCAAGCTCATGGCGGTGGAATTATTACCGTCGGAGGGGTGTATTATTTGATGGGAGAGAACAAATTGAATGGAAGTGCATTCCAAAGCATAAATTGTTATTCTAGTACTGTATGTTATCCTACTCTTAGAAACCATTCCTCTTTATCCGAGAATTTTTATTATCAGGATTGTACTGATGGGAAGATGTCAAGGATTTGGTGAACTGGAAATTCGTCAATCAAGTTCTCAAACTTCAATCATCAGGTGATCTCGGCCCAAGCCGAGTGGTGGAGAGACCTCATGTTATGTTTAATGATGCAACACAGCATTATGTTATGTGGATGCATATTGATAGCTCGAGCTATGGGGAGGCGAAGGCTGGGGTTGCCTATAGTTCATCGGTTTGTGGGGATTATACTTATTTGTGAGTTATTACTCCCACGCGTGAGACTAGACATATAAAAGAAATGGACGTGGGGAAATATAGAGCTTTGAGTGGAGAGAGGAAGAGATGAAGGAGCTGATGGATATTTAGAGGTGCTGCTCAGCCTCTAGGATTCCAGAGTCGAGATTTGAATGTGTTCAAAGGTGGGATTGTGCTAAAAAGCGTCTAACATAGGATGCTGACTACAAGTAGATACTGATGGAAGTGGATATCTGCTGACTGAAGATGTAAGTTCATTCTTTTCTAAAATGAATTGAGTCTAACACAAAGCAGCGTGCAAACGGTCTTCGAATCGACAAACTCTCCGCAGACTATCTCACAGTCGAATCTGTGGTGCATCTTTATGCGGAAGATTACGAAGCCCCGGCATTGTATAAGAGTGGAAGCACTTACTTCATGTTTGCTTCTCATATGAGTGGATGGTGTAAATATATCTTGAGAAGGCTGACAAAACCTATATTGACATGAGGACTAGCACCAAACGATAATCTTTACAGCACAGCAACAAATCTCAGTGGACCATGGTCATCATGGGCGTTATTCGCTACTTCAGGAAGCAACACTTTCACCTCACAAACTGCAGCTGTAGTTTCGATAAATGGTGTCGTGATGTATTTTTATCCCCTTTCTATTTCTCTGTAATGACAGCTGAGTATCTAAAAGGTACATGGGTGATCGTTGGCAATCTTCCAACTTGATGACCTCGACCTATATCTGGCTCCCTCTCACCATTTCTGGTACAACAGCAACTCTCCACAATGAAGTAAATTGGATCATCAACATCTCTGCCGGAACTTGGTCTGTAGGACCTAGCGAAACAGTCCCAGAAGCCGAAGCCAGTGCCAATACTCTCGCTAATGGAGCAAAATTTTTATCTTGTTCCGGCTGTTCTAATACGACAGATGTCGGATATATTGGTGGTAGTCCAGGTGGAACTTTGACGTTTAATGGTATTTCAAGTACCATAGCTACGACAACGACGATCAGAATTCATCATATTAATGGTGATTCTACCCAGAGATATGCGAATGTTATTGTGAATGGTGTTAGTTATGTGACGGCATTCTTGCCAACTGTGGGATCAACGCCTGGAACCAGTACTTTGACTGTTCCGTTGAAGGCTGGAACAGGGAATGTGATTCAGTTTGCAGCCTATAATGGTGGTTGGGGTGAGTTTCCTTTCGTGGGGGCGATGATATGTGCTGATATTTTTTAGGTCCTGATATTGACCGCTTGATGGTTCCTGTTTCGTAGAGGAAGAAAGGAGGGTGTATATAAAATGAGAATTTGTAGTGTTTGGATGGAATGATCAAATAGTCTTTCGAGTTCGAAGTATGGGGACCCTGGGCCTTTGCGGGCCCAGAATTGGGAGGCGTCCACTCAGTAGATCCATTGAGTCGTGTTGAGATTGGCTGATACATCGTATAATGCGTTGCGGCAGCGAAAATCTTCTTCGCAAGATGGACTGCTCCCTCCATAATTGCCATCTCTTTGTAATCATTGAACGTGATATTAGTGAAACATCCGATATTGGTGGCATTGGTGCATTTGTGCAGACTTCTCTCAAAACCCCGCTGAAATTGTCAAATAGGCCAGGATCGACTATTTTCAGTGGCAAAAGTTCTTTGCGGCTCTGTTGGATTGCCTTTTCCGCCGCTTCTTCGTATTGTTGTCCTATCATTCTTAGCCGAAGATATTTTGCAAGAACTGTTGAGCAGAGAAGGGCAAGTTGGCCGTCTAGGGGATCATCCCGGCCCGAGTATTTGTAACGGCAAGACACTTCGGCAGTGGTGATGGCCCGAGCCTTCAGGGCGAATGTCCCGATTTGAACCTCGACATCTGAGAATTCTTCTCGGGACCTTGCTTCCCTCAAAAGTGTTGTATAGACCCAGATGTATCCGGTTGCACATGTGCACAGAGAGTAGATGGTACCGTTGGAGAGGTTTTGATTTTGGAAGAATGCTTTCGATCCATAAGTCCTGATGTCTGCAAAGTTGGCAGTGAGATCCGATCCATATTTTTCCAGGATCTTTTCGTCCGTAACAATAAGATCTGGTAGATCAATGCCAGAATCTGTCCTGGATGTGATATAGAACATAGGCTGGGTCATAAAAGGGGCGTCAAGCTCAGCCTCGGAAGGGACACGACTTATTCGAAGCCTCTGGTTTGAAACTACTCCTCATTAGAAAAGCATTCTTCGTGTAGATATTCACTCACATTCGGTAGAAACAATAGCCTCTTGGATCAAATCTGGAAGTCTGGTAAAGGTAATTTCATTCTGGGATTTTACATCAATCATTGATGGTGTCCTACTCCGACTGGTCAAATACACCTCATTGTCTAAGCTCATTTTGATGTTTGCGAATCCGCAATGATTGTATACCCCACCGAAGATCAGACTCGAAACGAAAGCTTATCAGTAACAAAGAACAGCACGCACAGCGTCTTATCAAAAATCCAACGCCCTCGTGTTCCTGACGCTAAATTTGGAATACGATAGGCCTAGCTGAATACGAGCCGACAACGAATTGAAGTCGCAGGAAAATGTGAAACAAGATATAAGTTCTCGAAACGTGCGGGACGGGCCTTAAAGGCACGAATGGGAGGAATCCCTCCCTCTGGATCAGTCTCTGTACTTGTTCTGGGTCTCCAGGACCGAAATCCCGAGAATTGGGATGTAACACGTGACTTACAGCTGGTGTTGAGACTTCTAGATTTATGAAGATGTGAGCTGTGTAGGAGGCACCCACGTCCCAACATGAACTGCTCATAGAGGGACCCGGTTTCAGGCGTCAAAAACTTCCTCTCCTGTAGGTCCATTGGCCAGTGTAGCCCAGGCATGGGGTCGTAGCACTGGCTAGGTATGCACAGCAAACGTTCGTTGCGGCCTATCCTGGGCGTCTTCTCAAATCTTCCACTAAATGGCATCAAGATAGAATCTTCTCAGGTATCTGTTGTTGGTATAGCAGGCCAATGCCTGCCATATATCTCCTAATCATCGAGGTGGTGAAGAGTCACTGAACTAGCCCCGCGTCAATTTCGTGGATTCATGCGAAGACTTGCTCAATATAAGCAGATGAAAGGCGGGTGTAATACCCAAATTTCATTCTCCCAGCACAAACCCTTTGAGCCAGCAAGAAATGATTCTTTGCCGTTTATTGTTGAGATCAAAGTAAAGCCTGCGCTTGTCGAAGTTGTGTTTGAGACTAGGACAACCCCAACCTCGGAACGCGTTCAGTATCCGAAAAAGCGCGCCAGAGATTTTCCAAACTTCGTCGTTGATCCCAGAAGCCCATCACCCCACAAACACAACTCGTCGCAGGCCAATTCCTTCTCCACAATGTCTTCAGAGCCCCCCAAGAAGAAGGCTGCGACTAAGAAAGCCCCAGCGAGTGCTTCCAAGGCCGCAAGTTCAGCATCGGCAAAAACAACTGCTGCTGGCGCAAAGGCAACGAAAGCTGCGCCCAAGGCGACAAAGACAACGAAGACGAAAGCTGGGACAGGTACGAAGTCTGCGAAGGTCGAGACAGAAGTGGCGACACCAATTCAGAAATCCTCACCGCCTACTGCGCCATCAAACGCAATTCCGAGCCCCCCACCAACGACAGCAAAAGCTGTGCCCTCCAAACCAACAGCAAGTGCGAAAAGAGCTGGAACGACTGGCAAGACATCTCCGCCAGCAGCTCAAGAGCCATCCAAGATACTAGGCCAATTAAAAGAGCAATCTGCGAAGAAGGCAAAGTCATCGAAGCCTGCCTCTCCTCCGCCAAGTCGATCCTCTCCTGCAAAGCCTCCTCCTACTTTAAAACCATTGCCAACCCCACCTAAGCCAATATCTATATCAGAATCGCATGCCTCCACAGCGGCTCCGTCAGGAATCAGCACAAGGATGGGCCAAGCCCCGGTTGCGAATGCAGATATAAGATCTACGCCGCGATATAAATCTGCGTCTAAGAAAGTCACAGCAGCAATGGTAGCTTTACCAATTGCTCTTGTTTCAGGCTATTATCTATATGAGAGACGTAAGAATCCCCCCTAATTACCCTATAAGAAACATCACTCTACTAACTAGAACCTACAGTCACAGGTGAAGGGGGAGTAATGCAAGCCAAAGCTCTACCCCTGATCGAAGAGCCCCGCCCTTCAGATACAAAGACAGAAGAAACACCCAAGACCGAATAAAGCAATAGACTCTATCTAAAACACGGATGAAATAATGGTATATGTATATGAATATGTAAACGCCCTTAATGAGGGTATGTGTAAGAAAAAAACTCTTCAATGTTTGATACCCCCCTCTTTGCTCTAAAATAATGCAAAAGATTTAACAAATATCCGTATATTCTACCCGTGCCTGATCGGACACTGTTTCTTGGCACGTTTTTGAGATAATATGTGCCGGTTTAGCCTCGATGTAAAGTTGGGTTTTTTTCATCCGATTTTACCCATCCGAGACGATGAGGCTTTTAATCCTCCTCTGATATTTGGAGGAACTCGTTTGTTGCACGTCGCTATTCTCCGAATTCGCAAGGCCTTCATTCGGATGATAGGCGGATCGTCATCTAAACCTCAGGGCATTGACGTTTCTTTATAGTGCTGAATTGTTGGGGGACTAATGAAAAAATATGTTCTGAGCTAAAAAATTTCGTTTGATAGTTACTTTACGTTGTTTGATTTGAGACTATTCAGAGAAGTAATTAGTATTAAGTACTATAAGTTTAACGTTTGTATATTATTCTCTCCCTGAGGTTGGAGATTCAAGATTTGGTACATATGTCCGTGGGTTTGGAAACCTATAGGATTTGGTTATCTTTAGTCTTTAGTCTAAACGTCCCCCGAGTACATAGGGCTGATCTAACCATATTAAAAGAAGAGTTGGCAAAATAGGCTAATGAAGCGTAGGAGAGGAGGTAGGCTATTACTATCACGTGATTAATTATCGACCCGCGGTTTTTGATATTCCAGATGCTTAGGCTAGGTCGAAAAATAGGAAGAATTCTAATTTACGTACGTGTGAGCGGTTGGATTATAGGACTCTCACGTGGAAGAGAAAGTTTAACATTCTTCCGACTCCCACCATGGGCTTGAGGCTCAAGCTTACAAGGGCATCAACCTTTATTTTCACAGTTTCCATCAAAAGATCTCGGCGTTGGCCTATATATTCTTGAAATTTTGTCTTTTGCAAGGAGGGAAGCAAAAGGAATTTTATGCTGATACTATATTATATCACATATCATCACTCAAAAGATGCCATCTTTTGTCAAACCGTGGTCAGCGCCAGCAAATGCGGATTCCCTAATTCAATCGATGCAATACTCTATTAGGAACACAGGGATGGGGTCAAAGGGGAGAAAATACAAAATATACGACAGCTGGTATTCGCTGGCGGTCACCTAACGAGTAACTAGAACTACTAATTTGCCGATGATCCTCTGAGGATCTCGTCTACTCTCCTATTTATTATAGTTTCCAGGGGTAAGAGAACGGATGGTATCCATTGTTCTCTGCAGTCTATCACCGTATGTGATGGGAGCACCAATATATGGCATTATAAACTTGATGGAATTTTCGGATGTTAGTATTTGAGATTTTACGAGAAAACGCAAGTACCTAATGTTTCGACAAATATAAGACTCAAATTTGCAAGTGAGCGCAGTCACTGTACGTCGAAAAAATAAGAAATAATAGTATCACGACACATCTGACAGTTACATAAGCTGAGATATTAATTTCTACACATTATATTCTACAAGATCTAATACATAGTAGCTAGAGTAAGTCATTTCTTCCTACAAAGGGAAATATTGTTAGTACATGACCAGTCCAGCTGCATCTAGGGAACCCCCCCCCCGAGCCCAAATTCTTCAAAATCCTCTCTCAATAAAGTTCACCAAGATTCATCTCATTCCAGAGGTCTCTTCCGTATTCCTCCAAATGCCTATAAACAAACTCAATCGCCTCATTATCTCTCCCCAACTTCGCATTCCACCTAAACACCTCATACTCCCTATCCTCCTCTCTCTCTATATGTACTTGTACCCAAACCTCAAACAGTCTCCCTTTATTCAAAACCACATCCTCTTCATTCAGACGATTAGACTTCTTCACAAGAGGACATAAATACAACGGCTTCTTAGATAATTTTGGTGAACGATTTCCTAATTTCCTTTTCTGTCGTTGTTCCACAGCTCGTTCGATAAATTGATCACAAGACATCACAGGTTGATCATTAAACTTAACGCCTGAAGTTTTGGCTATATGTTTTATTTCTGCGACGCGGAGAAGGAAGTCGATTTCAGATAGTCTGCATTGTGGATTATGGAGGAGTTCCTGGCGTCTAAGATCGGAGAGGGCGATGCGTTGGGTCCAGACTGACTCCGCAAGGCATGCAATGATATGTTGTTTTGTCTCCCGGGTTTTAGGAGGTTCATATTCGATTTCCCCTTCGTCTTTTGGCTCTTCGAGAGGAGTTTCAGGTGGTGTTAGGGGGTCCGTCTTTGGCATTGCTTGCTTCGATGCAAGCTCCGGTTGTGCGCAAGGAGCTACCTCTGATACCTGCGTTATAACAAGCCCTCCTTGTGCGAAGAGATGTATTAGGAGATCTGATTGCTCAAAATCCACTTTCAAAGATGATTCTTGTTTGAAGGAAAGACTCGGTGGTTAAAACCGTTAACAAATGCTGCGTTTATAGATCAGTGGTGCCGTAGCTTTAGATTTGGGAACGATCGGTGAGTGATGATAACATGAGCGATTGGGAGTCAGGAAAATAGACCACGTTTTATCCTACCTCGTAGTGCTATTTGGGAGTCAACGCTGTTGTTTGGCTGGGTCTAAGCGTAAACAAACCCCCTCCCTTAATTGGATGACGTTGAGAACAAAGAAATTTTTGGATTGGTGGCTGGGCACAATAGCAATAGCGTTGTTTTCGAACTCAAGTGGTTATGTAAGTAAGTGTAGAAAACGGTGAAATGATAAATTTTCTTGTTTGATTCACCGCATAAAAATGGAAGTGAATGTTGGTGCAATAATATAACTTGAATTTGGGGAGACGTATTTCTAGAGCTTCTATTCTGACTAAGTGAAGTTGGAACTGTCTCTAGCTTTTACTTATCATGTATTCCTGGCTCACAAGTAGTCCCTCTATGTAGCTAAAATTGTCGTTTTGACATGGTTGGCTCCGGGTCACAGCAGATAAGAGGCTTCCAAAGACAGCTCTTAAGTACCGACTACGGGCCGTTTGAACTTACTTAGCACACCTCAATACTCGCCATTATCTAATAACTATTACAAAGCTTAAATCTCGACCATATGATTTATTTAGCACTTCCATCGTCCGGATGCACCTCGTGCACAGCCTCCTCCATCCTATATCTCATTAGCTCTACAACCTTAAAAAAATTAGAAAAAAATAGTCGTATCTCTTGACACGTCTACAATTCTAGGGTAGCAATTAGAGGTATTAAGACTCCTTGGAAAACAAAATACAAATTTAATTATCCTGATCGCTACAGAGGATGTGGCCAAAGGTCTTGCAGAACCCTTCTGAAGCGTAGCTAGAGATCATTGCTTAGGTAGCCTGAGCAACGTCTACGGAACTTTCCCTTTAGCGCACTGATGCCCTAAACTAGCTACTATAGGGCCTGCGAGGTGCCTAAGAGCGAGTTGTAAGACTTTGGCCGCATCCTTCCTACTATTGACGGTATATAATCTTTCGTGCTTGGCAATTTCGTTTACTAGTAATAAAGGGAACTTCATGCCATCCAAAAAACAACTCGTTTTTTATCGCAACCACTTTCATGCCTCCATCCTTAAGATGAAGAGGGAGAGAATTCGCTAGCTA
Organism: Neobulgaria alba; assembly: GCA_003988965.1. Classification (NCBI taxonomy): domain Eukaryota; kingdom Fungi; phylum Ascomycota; class Leotiomycetes; order Helotiales; family Gelatinodiscaceae; genus Neobulgaria; species Neobulgaria alba. The sequence continues at coordinate 144,625 of QYAM01000037.1, forward strand.
CATGCGAAAACTGGTCTGTCAAAAGTTTCATAGCCCGGTCACCCCCATGGCTCGATAAAAACATCACAACTTCTCGCTCTTTCTCCATTATTGCCCTCCTCCTTTTCCGAGCTAATTGATGTTCACCCTTTCTTTCCTTTTTTATCTGATTGCTCACGGTAATTACCCTAGGGTGTTGCAGGGGAGTTTCAATCCCATTTTCCACTTTTTTATTAGGTGTTTTACTTTTTTGACATCCTATTTGGGAATTATAATTACGAAATCCCAAAACCCTCTCATGGTTTCCGAGATTTCTTTTGACTCTTTTTCCCTCAAAGGCAAGCGGTGATTTTGCTCTGTGCCATATTTTCGAAAGTGCTGCTCTAAGACGGCCGCATCTTTATGGATGAGAGATATTCGAGGAGTACTGATTTCTTCAGGAAGTGGTATTGGTTCTTAGACCTCTATTGGCGAGCCTTGGAGGAGATCAAATTGTCGTTTGGAAGAATCATGGAGTTGGTGTGCCCAGATCTCTTCCTCGATAGGTAGAGATAGTTGTGTGGGAATATGGAGGTAGCCAGGTGTTTGATCTCTTGTGAAAAGTAGAGGCAGCGATATCTGTGGGATCTCTTCTGAAAGCGACGGGGTGATTTGTGATTCAGCATCTCCCTCGGAACTGATGTTTGAGTTGGAGCTATTCTTAACTCCGGGGAGTTTAGACGTTGAGCTAGTGTCTGCAGGTGCACTGGAAGTTGTGATTGAGAGTCTTCGAGAGCGGGTATCTCTATTATTTGAGGGCGGTCCTTGTCCCTCGGTTGTGACTGGAAAAAATCATTGGCAGTGTTTGGCGAGCTGGTGATCAGATTCGCTTTCCGTTTCTTCGAAATCCTCCCATCTGCCACCCCTATACTGGCCCCATGTTTTTTAGTCCCATATTCTTCTATAAAATCCATCTGCTTTTTATAAGTAATCTGATAAAGTTCCTTCTTTATATTATTGGTTTCCTAGATTGATTAGTGCCATCTATTTTCCAGGATCAATCCCATCAATAGGCTGGATAGACTTATATCCAAAAGCCGAGGTAGCTGTTAATATTTTGCCACCTTTATCACGACTTAACTTACCAGGATAAATATTTTCGACATCGTCGCTAAGACCCTCACAGCCACAAGTTCCCGAGTGTATTTTTGTGATTGTTTGGGTAGTGGAACAGGGTTGTTCTTTGTGTATGGATTCTTGGCTGGCGATCGGTCTGATAGTTGATGGGAGACATCTCCGTTGTCTCGCATGATGTGAGTACAGTTTGAAAACGAAAAAAGAAGGTTGACACACACTTGAATGAAGGCTGACAAAACGATAACTTCTATGTTATCAACAGGATTTTGTGTGGATAGAAAGGTTGTATGACTGAGTCCCAAATTATGGTGCAACGTGATGGGGATACTTATATAGAGCGAACTATTTACAGCGTCTATTCAAGACTCATGGGGGGAAGGTGAACCCAAAAATTAACGGGGTTAACTAGTATATTATTTACTATTGAAACTCTAAGGAATGGGACCTCATTGGGTAGCTTATATAGGCTATGAAACCTGAGCAGACCCACTGTCTTTCACCCTTTGAGAACGCAAGTCGGTGAATGCACTAGCTGTTGCGAAGCAAGTTTTCCATCGGAACCAACAGCATCTCTGTTAAGGGTAAGCTTCAGTGAATTCCAGATCCCGGAGAGGCTGCTATTATTGAAGGGTTAGAAGTTGGCACAAATCCGGCGAGAATCACCTTTCAAAAAGAGATCCTGATAACGGCTTATTAAGCGTTATCAAATTTGGCTCGGTTTTTTTTAAATTGTAAGAATTTATGATCTTTCTAAGGTAAACGTCTTTATAGTATGTTTAAGTGTTTAACTATTAACCATTTCAAGGATCTTGGAATCTCCAAACGGGCTTTGAGAAGGGCTTGTACCTGCTTAGATGTTATCAATAGCATCGATTTAGGCATAGATTTAAGTCTTTCTTGCCGCTCTATCTTCACCTCTACTATTACACTCAGCTGTCAATTCTCATGAAGATGCTGTGTAGAAGCCGCTGGTATTGCTTCTCAGCATTTATGTCTTTGAATTAAATATACAGTAAACGTGGAAATAAACTACGAAGCGTATAATATCGGCGATTTAGTTCAGGAATCAACTACTACTTGAATGAGGCCCAACTTTGCACAATCACTTCAAAACAAGCATATTGTACTTCTAAAGTTTGATTTATGTAATTTGCTAATCTATGGCATATTCTATAGTGCCAACATGCCCTAGTTCCTCATCTAGACTCGCCATATCGTACATAAGAGCCTAACATCTGACTCTTGAATTCATTTCCAATCTGTGAATCCCAGGTCATATCCCCGTCATTCTTCTAAAATAACCCCACCATCTTTTGGTAATATGTCCAGAGTTCTTTGGAAAAACGCATGTATTGCATTTCCGACTTTTCATAACGTAGCTGTATCGAATATTCGGACAACGGCGGGGATCTCGGTATTGCTGTCTTCTGCGCTGGGTTCTGCATTCAGTGACTTCTTCGTGTTCATGAGAGCATTTGGAGTGTCGGGTTTTTTTTATAACGCACATCGTCGCAACAGTAGCTGGAGAGGAGCAGGAGTGTGTTGGTAGGTGGCGTATTGGTAGGTAACTAGTTGTGTCGATCTATGTCGTGATAGATCGTATCAAGAAATATTAGGCAATTTCGATTATCTGATTGTTCACGACAATAGAATTGTGTGAATGGTCAACAGTGCTCTAGTCCCGTTAGTCAACCCCTTTGTTTTTCCGGAAGGACAACGTACTATTGTATTAACCTCCCGCAAAATTAAGCGAAGCTTGCCCTCTCTTCTGGTTTAAAACGTCCCGGCAGAGGCCCAAGCACGGGGATTGTGGGTAGGCTTGAGGTTTGTAGAGTATGATCGATCTGCGATGGGAAGAATTTTGGTTGCTGTATCGTCGCATCCAACGACTGATGCAGGTATTTAAGTAGGCACGGGATTGCCTTGTTCTATTCACTCATCATGTTTCTGACAGCAACAATCATGATTAGCAAGAATGAACTTTCATCGTTCCTCTCCTGTAACAATCCTCTTCTATAACTAACCAAGGGTTTCTTCACTGTGAAACACTCTTCCAACGGCCACTACACTTATGGCCAAATTTGATGCGAAAAAGATTCTCAATATTCTCAAACTACTATCCTAGATTGAAAGCTCGTACAACAAATCCCCAACTTCTTTCTTGAGGATAATTTTTGTTTGAGAAAATAAAATTCTTTAGGCGTTATTTTCTCCGCCATCTTTATCCTCTCCCTTGGACTCCTTTTTATCCTCTCGATCGCCAACAGAAAGAAGAGCAGTACTCCTATTCTTCTTTAACATCATCTTTCAAACGAAGGAATTTCTTGAAACAGTAATACCCACCTCACAAACCAAACTACAAGTAAATAATGCTAAGCTCGCCATACTCAAATTCTTCCTCAACCGCTTCCGTGGAACCTCAGGTTCCTCATTAGGAGCAAATTCGAACTTTTGTCTCATGTCGGAACGTTTTCTAAATTTCAACCTCCCTCTTTCAAATTTAACAAATCGAGCATCTTCTTGTTCACAATCTGGACACTTCCAGGTTCGTCTAATCTCCTTGAATTCGGCTTCTTCAAAACCGAGGTCGCTACGTGGACCACGAAAACTTCTGATCTCTCTGTGGTTGCAAATGTAGATACTGACGATGATTTTGCATTGTCTTGAGCCCATTTGAGATTTTTTTTTCTTTTCGTTTCAGGGATTATATACCCACGTTTGTGAAATGTGAAATGTGGAAACTGTTCAGAAATCTGTTTGAGGGGGGAGGGAAGTTATAACCAAAGCCAAAGATAGACAGTATGAGAGAGACTGTATGATGAGCGATTTCGAAAACAATCACACTCTATATTCGCCCGATAAAGAATTATTCCAAATAAAGGGCTTGTAAATGGTCGGGCGAAGGCTTTTCCGTTCAATAGTGCAGTCTCGGTCTCTTACGTGTTACCAAATCCATGCTCTTGATTCTGAGAAATAGCATGGCATCCACGCAGCACCTTCAACTTCTAATTTTAGATATATTCCACAAGGGGGTGGGCATTTAGCACGATTAATAGAAATCACCTCTGACTTTCGAACAAGGAGGATCGTGAGTAATAACCTTTGCTTTCCCCATTCCATCCGAGAATGAATATGAAGAGAACAAATAGCTTGCTCTCTCTTGCACGATCAAACACTACTAATTTATGACCACAGCATTGCAGTCTTATGTCACAATTACTCACCATATTCTCTACGAAAACGCAAAGCTTAAGAAAAAGAACTCCCTATGTTAAAACACAAATTAACGTACCACTACCCTAGCCACCCTTCCTCCTCTTCTAGTTTTCTCCGCCCTCTCTCTCATTATTTGATTTCACAACGGGCAAAAAACCTCCTCAACTTCCTAGTTCTTATGTGACCAGCACACATCCCAATCTTGATCTCCTCATCCATCTCCAACTCCTCACAATTTATCATCCTCTTCAAAGACCAAAATCGTGTTGAAAGAGCACATCGCCGTACTCGCAGATTCTCGCAATTGCAATGCGTATATGTCCGCTGTTTGATTAGACACATCGGTTCTGTAGTAGTTTATTAGCACCTTGCATTTTAACCATTGTTTGCTGTAGTGCGTGTTGTTTGTCTTTTGAAAAGAGTCATACGATTTTGGGAATCCTGGGCTTGCTTGCTTGCCGGGAGGGAAGTTTGGGAAATTTCGTGAGTATGGAGAAGGTGGCTGATTTGGAGAGGGAGAAAGCTACTTCTGGAGATTCTGTCTGGAGAAAATTGTTTGAGGGAAGATAATTGCCCTGTGGAGACTGGTCGCTGTGGCCTTGCTCTACTGTCGTTGAGAACAAGGAGACTGTATTAGTCTGTTGTTTATCATAATTCCTGTCGTTTTTTCCGCTGTTCAAAGAGACAAGAGTCGTAATATCAGCGTGGGCACCCTGCCTTGGTGTTCATACAGTGAATTAAAAGAGTTGCTGGTGAGACTATGGAGTACCTCAATGCACGTCAAGCCTTGTTCGAGAATTCTAGTTGAATCTCTGTTAGGCACGATTTGCGAGCTCGAGAGCCTCCAAGAGAAGTTTAACAAATCGACGAAGTAAAAATGATTTACATGATAACAAGTAAGGTGAATTCAAAAAGACAGCATGTCAAGGCTTGCTAGCACTAATTTTAGTAGGCTCCAAGGCTGGGGGGATTATATCTAAAAGAATTAAATATAATTTACTATAACAAAGATTCTAATATTGTTAACTCCAACTTACAGCAAATTCTAAAAAGGACGCGTTCAAAATTGAGAGTAGTTTAGACATACAAACCTCAAAGATGAAATATGCCCTACTAGTCGCTATCACTTAAGAACAGATAACAGTCTGATACAGCCCCACGAGCCCTATACATCACCATCAACTGTTCTGTAAGCTGTTCCAGGCTGCTTGCGATCTCATCAATATACATGCCTCTCATTTCGTCCTGTTGAACTAGAATGATAGGACTCAGAGTATTAATCGTCATCAAAGCGGCTACATAATCGCCCATGTCACTTAGGACTTCACCAACCCTAACTTTAAGTTTTTCCCCTAATTCTTTTAATATACTGTCGGGAAGAGCATCCGGATTAATTCTAATAGTAACATCAAATAGATCTTCTCCAGGTCCCACAACATCGCCCGGGAAGGTTACTATTCCAACTCGGATTTTTGGGTTCGATGTATCTCTCAGGGAAACAGCTATTTGAAACCTCAGTCTTATCTGATCAAAATCGATTGAGAGAAGATTATCAAGTCTGGATTGTTCTTCGTTTTGAAGATCGTTCATAGCCTCGACTGGTTCATCATCTTCGTCAACGGCAAAACCAACAATCTCTGGTAAATAACACCTTCGACAAGAGGGGCAAGTAAAATTTTCCAAAAGCCATCTGAAAATACACCCTTTTCCGTAGATGTGCCCACATGGCAATCGAACCGGATCATCTCGCTTTTCTTCTTCTTCTTCTTCTTTAGTAACCTCGCCTTGGTGAAGTTGAGGAAAAATACTCCTACAAATACTACAGTTGCGATCGAATTCATTGTTCGGTAGAGCCATAATTTCTGCCCCCGATAGTGGAGTAAGTAGGCTGAAAAGTGACTCTCGAGAAGCCTCTTGGTCATCTAATCTATCGATTAACGTATGGCGAAGTCTGATAAGGTCAATTCGAATATCAGTCATAGCAACCTCGTAATCATCGCCTAATTGAAATGTCATTAGAGCCCAGTCGTCCTTGGGAAGGTTCCGGTACCAAGCTAGTCGAGCATCAATAATGGCCTTAATCTCATCGACTCGATAGCTCACTACTTCGTCAAAGGGGATACGGACAAAGGTTGAAATGAGGCTTAGGAAAACTCCTTGAATCTCGTCCTGTTCAACCCCGCATAGGTTGATGAAGTCGGCCCATTCTTCGGATTTTTGGTGCTCTTTTAGCTGCTGATATATGACAAACGCGCGTGATATTTCTTGCTTATCTTGTAAGTTAATTATCAAATCCGCGTCATCATACGTAGCTTGTGCTTCTGCGTAAAGCATAGCAATCTCTCCGATATCCTCTTCGAGATTGCTCCATTCATACAGACGTTCAGCATAGGTCATGGCTTTGAATTGTGCCATCTTAATGCTCACAACGAATCGGTTTCGATAATGTGCTTTGTATGGATTTGGGTCCCCGGAATCTTCGACGCCTTCTTGCTCGCATTTTGGACAGTTTCCATACACAGAGTTGACAATAGTAGGAGGGCAGGGACACTTGGGTCCCGGGGTGTTACAAGCTTTGCGCTCTCGAGCTACATGGCAGCATTTGCGATACCAGAGTTCGGAACGTGGGCCGCACATTTCGCAAATTGAAACTCGCCAGATGAGAGGATATTATTGATTTTTCCAAAGGAATATGTTGATATTAATATCGAAAGCTTGTATGAATGTAAAATTTGTATTTGAAAAGAGCATAGTTGTTTTTTAAAAAATTAGAATCAAGTGAGTAGCCTATTACTTATAATATTAAAACTACGAGACAATTATTACACCAAAGAGATTAGGAAACAATAAGCATTGTGTATTTCTTTATACTGGCCTCGCGCTAGTTAGATGGAACAATCCTTCTTTACTACCATACAGAGAACCTCAGACACATACAAAGAAACAAGGAAGGGAAGACAATAAGTACCAGTAGAGATATAGGAAGTGAGTAAGTACCTTCATCTTAGGGGCTTACCCTTACAATGTAAGAAACATTAGAGGGCATTTAAAAGGAATAGAACAACGAGTTAGTTAATCTTAAATATTTCAAGGAGATATAATATATAGATTTACAACTCTAAGACTATCACAAGTCCAAAATCTATACTAAAAAATAAAATAATAAAGATACTTACAATAGAAAGGAAACTTAAAACAATAGCTTTATATATTAACAGCTATTTAATAAAAACAATTAAAACAAAACAATCTTATCTGCATTTAAGAGTAGACGAAGACAAAGAAATAAACCCTTACCTTACGCTATAGGATTCTTGTCACGGAAGAAAATCACGTGTACCACGTGATTTAAGTTATAAGGCACTTAATCCCTAATAATGCCGTAGAATCAGCGGCGTCGCATTTTTATATAATAATTCTTATTATAAAGCTCCCTTAAGTTATATATATGATTACTGTCGGTTCACAAGGCCTTCGAGGGGTGCATGCTTTACCACGGGGCACGACGCCTAGTGTATACTAGGTGTATGCTCGTTGTGGTGTTGATATGCTTGATTCTTCATGACCTGACCAATACGTTCCTTATATAAGGAACGTACTAATAGGTCATGTGACATGCTACCAACAATTACTTACTACTAATATCTAATATCTTAAATAACAAGTAATTTCAGCGGCGACTCTACTACATACACTAACCCCCCTTAGACATATATTAAACTCTTATTAATATCTTTTAATTCTCTTTTCTTATATAATTTCCAAGGAATCTATTTACCTCCTATTTAATTTAGTACACCAAAACTATAAAAGAAGATAGACTTTAAAAGACGGCAATAGCAATTTATTAAGTTATAAGAAAGGCTAAGTCTATAACACCTATAAAATTAGCCACACTCGGTAATCTCCAGCTATGAATCCCGAAAAAAGTCTCGTATAACTCCACCTAATCTATATTTCCCTTCTCTACTACTTCTCCCCTAATAACAGCCCTAACCACACCCCCGTCCTTCATCTCCGCAACAGCTAGAGTTTCTGGAATGTTAGGGGCAATGGGTGCTGCCGTGGGCTCTGGTGACGATAGACCAGATACCGCCTCTCTCCTAACCTTTGGCACCCTAACTAGCCAATAAAAGAAGAGTGCCCCAAAAACATTAACCACAACAAAAACCCATAGAATTCCCCAATCCATCCATCTCTCATCATAATTACTACTGGTTAGCTTCAAAAACTGGTTCGTATTGGATAGCTGGCAGAAAGAACAATTCAATACATCATCAGGATTCGTAAGATAACCACCTGCCGCTTCGATGTAACTTTTCATGTAAGTGCCACACGTCTGGCCAATAACCGGATCAAAGTGAAGGAGTTCGATGGACGAGCATTTGATAGCTGCGTTAGCGAGACCGACTGAGAGGACACCGCTAGCGAAATATGTGAATGGTGAAACGCGATACATAAAGATCCAGAATCGAGGGAGGTCATTTGGACTAACTAGTACCCTATTGATTTTCAGTCAGTAGTGAGCGGTTGGGTAATGAAAGGCACGACATACCCGCAGAATATCAAAGCCAGCATAAGCAATAGATTAACATAATTTGCTCCAATCTCAGCGAGATCAACTCCAGCTTGAACCATATGCCCAAGCGTACTCATGAATAGCATGTATACCCACAAGAAAAGAAACATCGTGACACCTCTCTCAGCTACAGCGTTTGTCTGTGCAGCGTATCGATAGAAGCCTATGGGATAGTACCAAGAGACAAATGTGAGAAGTGCCATCAGCGTGTTCCATGGTATTTCTACGAGAATGCAGGATAATATAAATGCTTTCCATGAATACGTCTTCGCAGGTCTTTCTCGAGCCTCGTAGATAGAACGCTGGAGAACAAAAGCTGGGAGGATTTGAGGCACGAAATTTGAGGCTTGTGATCTAAAGTTATTTTTGTATTAGCTGAGAAAAGGAGCCAAGAAAAGGTGGGAGGTCTCACATGAGCATAAAGATGCTGAACGACCGGCTCTGGAGGCCTTGCAATGAGTTGTCGGTCATGTAGAAGCTGAAACCAAGCAAAAGACCCTGGTAAAATGCAGTCAATAGCTAGACTTTAGTTACTTTAGATTAATAGGATTGACTTACGCAGCCAAGAGATAAGCCAACCTTGGAGTAAATGTAAACTGGATCTCTCCAATATTGTTGGTTGACTCTCTTGAAACATTCCCGAAATTGAACACTAAAGGGGGCCGCAAATTCTGTTCCATTGGCGTCAGCGGTTGGCAAATTGGCGGCAGGCTCCAGCAATCCTTTCTCCTTCAGATCCTCCAATTGTTTATGGACTTCGACGAATTCAGGGCTTTGGCGCCAAATAGTTGGCCAGTCGATCGAAGAATGAAGGCTGGATGTAGAACTAATCAATTCCATCATCCACTCAGCAGGATTGGATTCAGAAGGACAGGGTTTGGCTCCATTGCGCTCAAAATATCCGATGACAGTGGAGGCTGTTGGACCGATGTCTCCGAAATAAGTCGGCTTTCCTTCAGGACCCAAGAGTAGAAGGCGATCAAAACGTTCGAAGAGTGTTGCAGAAGGTTGATGAATCGTGCATAAGATAGCTTGGCCATGAGATCTAAGATTTTCAAGGACGCTGAGAACAGCCCACGAGGTTTGACTGTCGAGGCCAGAAGTTGGCTCATCAAGAAAAAGAAGTAACTCTGGTTTTGCTGCCAATTCAACACCAATGGTAAGGATCTTGCGCTGCTCAACGTTCAAACCTACGAGAATGTTAGTGATACAGTAGGAAAGAAGCAAAGCAAATTTTATAACCGACCCTCTCCAGGAATGCCCACAATAGCGTCAGCGTAGCTACTCATACCAAGAAGTTCGATGATTTCTTCAATATAATCTAATTTTTTCTCGCGGCTTTCTTCTGAAGATTGGCACAAAATCGCATTGAACTGAAGTGCTTCTCTAACTGCCATGGTTTGCAAATGGATATCCTGTTGTTGAGCATATCCGGTCTTTCGCTGGAAGGAAACATCTCGTGGCTTACCGCCAACGAGGGCTTCTCCAAAGACTGTTCCAATCGTCTCTCTGGTTGCGAGAACGTCGAGAAGGGAGGTTTTACCAGCTCCAGATGGCCCCTAGATACGCTTGAAAATCAGTAAGTCTGGTCAGAAAGAAAAGGAGAGGAGAGGGGATTGAAAGTTGTGGAAGGTGATTAACTTGCCATAAGTGCTGTCAAAGTGCCTGGTTTCACCCATCCATCAACACCGTTTAGAATTCGCCGGCTTTTGTTCTTTATCTTGATGTCAAAGCAAATATCACTCCATTGAAATGTTGCCGTTTGGCGTTTAATGCTCCCATTTGACTTTCTCAAGGAATTTTCAGTATTAGTAGAATCTTGGTGAGAATCTTCTCGAATAGGTGCTTGATTAGTGACATGAGTCTCCACGTCGGGTGGACAATGGTGAGGGTGGTGGCCACGTTGGAAGAGGAGAATTTCGCCCTTTGATTTCTTTGCAGTGATAAATTCTGTGGCAAGAAGATATGTGATTGTGAAGAAGACGAAGATCGACAGGATGAAACCGAAATTCCTATGAGCAGTTAGTGTGGATATTGCAGTATATTCAAGATTATTCGAACCTCCATAAATGATCTGGCTCATAATTGAAGGCTAGCTTAATATACCGAGTCCCCGAGACAGAGTTTGAACCAGGGACAGAGCCGACCGCTGCGCAGACCATGTTTTGACTCGAAACGTAACTATAATCGGGACCCATTGGGACATAGGCCGAGCAGTCGAAGTAACGGCCAGCGAATTCGTTGATGATTAAACTTTCGAAAGCATAAGCAATGGGGTTGATATAATTGATCCATCGGAACCAAGGGTGCATATTCTAGGCAGACTCTCGTCAGTAGGGGCAATAAAGGGAGCGTTCCAGGGAGAGCTACCGGAATTGGAACAACATATCCTGTATAGGTCATCAAAGCCTAAATGAAGTCAGTATAGAGTACTATCAACGATAATTTGCATAGTTAGTTCGCCAGAGTAGCAAGAAGTGAGGACGTACCAATATAAAGACTGCCGAGAATGGGAGAGCCTGGAAAAGCGTACGAGAACTTGCCCCAACTGTGCGAAAAACCATTGAGAGAGCTAAAGTGACCGTAAACGAGAACAAGAGAAACACGAAAAATGCCGATGGCTCTTTTCGTAGGTTCGCCATGAAATAAAGAATTAGATTGAAGCCGATGGAGTTACATATCTTGAAGGGCACATCGCATAGGGAGGATGCAATTGCTTCGCAAAACGGATGATATAAGGCATATCTGGAATGCTTCTCGACGATAGGGCGTTGTTCATAGATAGTTAGGATCTTTGTATGATGTTAGTAATAGCTACTACTTGTTAAATCGCCAAAGGTAGGGGGTGTCTGATAAATTAGAAATTCAAGAGGGCAACCCATTTGGAGCTCCCTTAGAATTAATTCCACTTAGTGGTGGGAATTATACTTGATATAGTGCTTCCTTCGGTCGTCCCGTCCCTAAGCTAAAGGAGTGGTATACAAGCGTTTGGATGCCCAAAGGTTAGGGATCTCAAGGTGTACATTTAAATCCAAAAATCTTAGGTTTGGGTGAGAAACCCACCTCAAGCGCACTGGCAAAAGCATTGAGTAGAACTGCGAGAAATATAAGGACCGAACGACTGAAGAAGCTGGTAGTTGTGGAGTTCAGGTTGTAGAACATGCTTCCTGTGGAAATTAGCATTGTCCTACGCAATATAGCCTCCTCCACTTGCCCACAACGAGTGCTAAAATTGCATTTGCAACAACTCGTGAAATTGTGATACTGGCGTCCCCTTTCAGACGTTCAAAGCCACGGCCAACGCATAGCATGATTTGTTGAGGAATGCTCAATGTGTATGGAGAGGCGGTGTTCCTGGAATTGGTTAGCTAGTATTGTCTTGACGTGGAGGTAATATGAATACGAACTGATAGACTGCTTGCTGTGCTCTTCGCGATGCAGTAAAATCCGAGACTGAGTCCCCACTAAGAGGGTACTTCTGGTTGTATGCTTCAATGTCTTCGAGCAATTTTTGATATTGGTGGCTCTTCTGCCAAGCATTGCAAAATTCATCTGCGGTACGTGGCGTTCGGGTCTCCCAACCGGGGCGAATGCGACGTTCGGCAGGATTTGTGAGTGAGGTAAGAAAATCGGCAGTCGTTTGTCGAGCAGCACACTCAAAACCCATATCTTCGAAATAGTTCTTTGCGTCTTTTGAAGGCCCGAAAAAGATTTGACGGCCTTCGTATAGAACGGTAACCTTATCGAAAAGCTAGACTGGGTTAGAAAAGATAGAAGACTGAGGTGGGCTTGGATTACTCACATCATAAGCGTCTTGCGATCCTTGGTAGAGAGATACAAAAGCAGTAACGCCAACCAAATCCGCCTGGAGTTTTATGGTCTTGCAGAAGTCCAAAGCGCTTGCACTATCGAGGCCGCGCGTGCAATTATCCCAGCACTGCAAGGGGCTTCCGCTCAACGCTGCTTCAGCCAAGCTCACACGCTTTCTCTCTCCACCACTAACACCTTTTACCAGAACTCCGCCAACTTTGGTGTTTTCGGTGTGGCTCAAGCCAAAGGTCGCCAACATCACATATTTCATATGCTCTGCATAGATGGCTCTGGTGACCCCAGGAAAGACACCATCCCGGGGAGCTCGAGCTTTGGCAGCGAATAGTAGGGTCTGACCTACAGTAAGCTGCTGGAAGTGGACATCGTTTTCAGCAGTGTAGAGTGCTTCTCCCCTAAATTGCTTGTGCATCTGACTGGGTGGGATTCCTTGATAGTTGATCTTCGAGTCAGCACTGATGAAGAATCCGTAAGTGTCGCCCGATATTGCCTTGAGGAATGTTGAACATCCACTTCCTGGGCGGCCAAGGACCAGCAACGTCTCACCAAACTCTACTAGGCCGTTGAAGTCGCGTAGAATTTCAATTCTTTTCCTACGCTCTCCACTCACCAAGCGGACGAGGCCCAGAGCACCTAGCCAGACATTGCCCACAGTCTTTTGATAGTCAGTCGCGCTGCCAAAGCCATAAGCACTCAAGTTCCTGAAGGATACGCCGGCCCGTCGGTAAGGCGATTGGAGCGAGTCTTTGGACGCATATCCTACGAGATTCGAAAGCCATGCCTTTGTGCTGAAGTTGCTGCCCTTAGGATCGAGCACCGAATTCGGCGGAACACCTAGGAATGGATGGAGATATGACGTAGGAGACGACATGGCATTGGAGAGTGTGTCAGAATGATCAGTAGCAAGGTAGCTGTGAGATGGTCTCGCAAAGGCGAGGGATGGATCTTGCAGGGCTGCGGGATGCTCGTGGACGAATGCGTTGTCGAGGAGGTCGTGGAATATACCGTGGGACCTCCACCGAGGCGCGGAGTGGGCATGAAGGAGTGCAGGCACGACTGGCTGTGCCTGCTGCTTAGGATAGCCGCTCCTTCCTATGCCGGCGGGTTGGAGGAAGGCGCGTCGGAAGGAAACCTGCGTCGGCTGGTCACCAAGAGCTGTACACAGCCCGGGGCAATGGCAGCGTGCTGTGAATCACCAAGCACGACAGCCATGGCGAAGGAGGGGTTTAGGGGGAGGACGGCAAATGCAACTTCCGCCATTCGAAGGGCCTGAAAATGAAGTTTAAATATACGGGAGGCCCCAAGGTCAACACGTGGGGAGACATCTCGGTGTGGACAAGCTACCACAGTCACACTACGGGTGTGCTTCACGGCCAAGAGTCGGTTTTTCTGCGGAGATACTGCCGCTGTAGACTGGCTGTGATACAGCTCCAGGTCGTACTTTTCCTCCAAGCCCCACGGCCGAGGAACGGGAGCATGTAACGCGTCCCGGGCGATGAAGCACGCTGGATTTTTGGAGACAGACTGGATAGGAAAACCGCGGATACCACGCTTGTGAAGACTCTGCATGTGGCTGAGGGCACTCACTCGAGAGCCTCGCGCACCACCTCGATGAGGTCCATGGATGTGCGGAGAACGTCCAGACAGCAGGAGGCGAGGTGAGGTTGATGTTGGAGCGGCTGCTGACTGTGCAACACCTGGACGGGCTTGGCACCGGGCTAGCTGCGACCCTCTTCTGTCACGTGAAACACCCTGGAACAACCCGCTAGTCCAGATCCATCCGTACGTACGATCTCATTGTCTCGAACCTCGTCAATTGCTCCCAGGTACACACGCGGGGGATCGTGTGGTTTCTGTCCAATCTCCTCTCCCACGATGAACTATTTGAAATCGAGTCTAGATGCGCTCCGGGGCGGGCAGTCCAATGTGGACGAGGCCGAAACTCAACAGAGAACCCCGAATCCGCTGACTTACCCTAAGAGCTCGGAACCCTTCAGTCAAGCCCTCTTCAAGAAGCCAACCTCGGAATACCGAGGGGCTCCCTTCCAAGCATGGAATACAAAGCTCGAGAAAAGGCAATTGCTAAGCCAAATCGATGATTTTGCGGAGATGGGCATGGGCGGCTTCCACATGCACGTTCGGACTGGTCTGGACACCGAGTATATGGGAGAGGAGTTCATGGATCTGATTCGTGCCTGTGTCGAGCATGCAGAGGCCAAAAATATGCTTGCATGCTTGTAAGTCTTGAGGGCAAAGGATGGCACTGCTTGAAATGAGCTAAAGACTGCTAGATACGATGACGATCGCTGGCCGTCAGGATCCGCTGGCGGAAAGGTAATCAAACAATATCCAGAGCACAAGGCCAAACACATTCTATTTACTCCTCACGAATATGGGACTGTGCCAATTGTTAAGTATGATAAGCTATCTCTCAAGTAGTATTGATTCTCACACCTCATAGTAACCAAAGTTCTTCTGCACAGGCCTGCAGGAGTGAGAATGGACATCTGGTGGCTGCGTTCGATGTCGAGTGTGAGTTATGTTCTAGTGTTTATTATCTCTATCGTCTCTCTCTCATTATTTGCTTTTAATATTTCAAAATCTTTCAACCATTATTCTCATCAATCAATTTCCCCTTCTCATTGCAAACTCCCATGTGCCTCATATCTGACAATAGTCAGTGGACGAGACCGGATGTCTCAAGTCGAGCCGAATTCTCAAAGGCAATGAGACTGGGCTCAATGTGTGGTACGTCTACGTGGAAACGAATCCAAACGACCCTTGGTTCAACGACCAAACCTATATAGACACCCTTAGCCCAGAGGCAATGTCCAGATTTATCCAAAGCACCCATGAGCTTTACAAAGCTAGAGTTGGCGACAAGTTTGGAACTGTGGTGCCTTGTATATTTACAGATGAGCCTCAATTCGCAATCAAAACACAGCTATCAGATCCCTGGGCTAAACATGATGTTTTCTTGCCCTGGACCCCCGACTTTCCCGAGACCTTCCAGAAGGAGTATTCAGATGACATCGTTAAGAGTCTTCCAGAACTCATCTGGAATCTGCCAAATGGTAATCCAAGCGCCATACGATACCGTTACCATGACCATTCATGTGAAAGATTTGTCTCGGCCTTCATGGACCAACTCGCAAACTGGTGCCGAAAAAATGGCATAATGCTAGATGGTCATATGATGGAAGAGCCCCGTCTTCATTCGCAAACAGCAGCCATAGGGGAAGCCATGCGTTGTTATCGAAGTATGGAAATGCCAGGAATGGACCTTTTGTGCGATTGGGTCGAGTATAACACTGCGAAGCAGGTAACCAGTGTCGCTCGCCAAAATGGCCATCGGGGAACCATGACTGAGATTTACGGCGTCACACATTGGTACTTCACCTTCGAAGGCCACAAGGGCTCCGGCGACTGGCAGGCTGCACTCGGCATTACTTTCAGGGTGCATCATCTAAGCTGGCTGAGTATGGCAGGAGAAGGGAAGAGAGATTATCCTGCATGCATTGGCTATCAAAGTCCATGGTACAAGGAGTATGGATATGTTGAAGATCACTTTGCTCGTGTTGGAGTTGCCATGACCCGGGGTCATGCTGTTACTCGAGTTGGGGTCATCCATCCTATCGAAAGCTACTGGCTAGCTTTTGGTCCCAATGGAGTAGGAGATGAGAGAGACCGCCGGGAACAGGCATTTGCCGACCTAACTAATTGGTTGCTACATGGCCTCATTGATTTCGACTTCATTTCAGAATCTCTGCTTCCAGCACAAAACGCGGGTATTTCAAAGGGGGGGAAGCTTCAGGTTGGGAAGTGCAAATACGACGTGGTTTTGGTCCCTAATCTCGGAACAATTAGATCTACTACACTGAAGATTCTGAGTGACTTCTCGAAATCTGGTGGGAAAGTGATGATCCTTGGCAACAGCCCTACTTTTGTTGACGCCCAAATACCTACTTCAAATCTTGTTTTCGGAAAAGCTGAACACATTTTCTGGGGCCAGCAGACCATTCTCAGTGCTCTTGATAGTTACCGAGACATTCGTATCCTCACCAATCCAGGATGGAGGACTGACCGATTACTGTACCAGATGCGGCAGGATGGCGAGGAGCGCTTTGTGTTCATTTGTAATACCAACCGCAACGATGCCATCGACACCGACATATATCTGAAACATTATTGGAAAGTTCAGAAGCTTGATACTCTCACTGGAGAAGAATCCACGATTTCAAGCAACACGGCCAATGGTTGGACAGTATTCCCTTATCGATTCGAAGGTTGCGCCAGTGTTTTACTTCGGCTGTCACCAGCCACAGGGTCGAGCTTCCTATTTGAAACGACACTGTACTCTCAACCTCAAGAAGTTAGCCCCGAGCTTGTGCTCGAGAACGTCGAGCTCTCCGAACCGAACGTTCTGATGCTCGATTTTGCCGAGTTTAGTTTCGGCGGCGAGCCGTTTGAATCCTTAACGGAAGTCCTCCGAATTGACAACATACTCCGAGGCCGTCTGTCCATGCCCCGAAAGGGACAATCATGGAAACAGCCCTGGTCAGTTCCAAAGTCAGAACGAGCCTCCAAAGGACACCTCAGGCTCCGTTTCTCATTTTTGTCTACCTTTGATGTCGTAGAATCAACAAAATTAGCACTTGAAGATGCAGAAAAAATCAAAATCTCCGTCAATGGTGTTTCAATCCCTTCATACAGACCAACTGGGTGGTGGGTAGACGAAGCTATCAAAACTGTCTCCGTCCCCCCAAATACAATTCAGAAAGACCTCAACATTCTAGAATTATCCTTCCCCTTCGGTATCCTAACAAACATTGAGCGCGTATACATCCTTGGAAACTTTGCCGTAGAGCTCACCGGGAAACCAAATTCGACGCTCAAGCCTTTTGATAACAAAGCTTTGAGATGGGGCAATATCACAGAGCAAGGTCTGCCATTCTACGTCGGTAACGTAGTATATAACTGTAAATTCTCCCTTCCTCCAAAATCATCGGAGAAAGCAAAGTCAACCACAACTCTCCATGTCCCAAACTTCTCAACTCCAGTCTTAGCTATCCATAATAGAAAGACTGGGAAGAAAATTGGGAGGATTGCGTTTCAACCACGTACTCTTTCTCTTGATGATTTCATATCTAATAGTGCGGATGAGGAGTCCAGAGAAGATGGAGATGAAGAGGAAGAGCCAAAGGGAGGGTATAAAATTAGTATTACGGCTTTTGGGAATCGATATAATAGTTTTGGACATATCCATTTACCGGATGGAGTTACGGATCAGTGTTGGCCTGATATGTGGAGAAGTAAGTCCTTATCTTATACCTGCTCTTTCACTCTTTATTGAGCATAGTAAGTTATTTAAGATGCAAGACTAATACGTTGTGTGACTATAGCCGACGGAGGATGGTGGACAGATGGTTATAGTGTGAAACCGATCGGTGTTCTTGAGCAACCTTCTCTTGTTCATGAGACGAAGGAGGTTATTGGACAAGTTCACAGGTCACGCCATGAATGGGTTATGGTGAATAGAGATAAGGAATAATTGACTGTCACTGAATGGGACTTATAGGTTAGGTATATTTTTATGAGTGGGGAATTCGAATTATCCAAAGCGCGTGCATTATTTCTAGGTATTTATTGGAAAAAATCTGTTTACTAAATTCATAGGGTACGTTTCTCAACTTTGTAAATAACAAATCAAATAAAATATCATAGAAGAAGAAGAAAAATGAAAATAAACAATATGTTAATATAACGTCGATTTGAAATCTACCATCAACGCCCTAACGCCATTCTCAATACCTCACGTTAAAGACTTTACAGTCATCCAACCAACCTGGAACGATCTTAAACCCCCTAAAATGCCTAAACGCTCTGAAATTCCATATCAAAAGTCTCTTGTTTCCGCATCAAGTTTCACACATCTCACCCTTATTCATAAGAAAACCACGAGTCCCAACCCCAACCAAAGCAATCAACCCTCCACATCAATCACTCATCCAAAGCAATCAACCTCCCCCTCCCCCTCCCAAAGGCCATCACAATCTCGCAGCCAGAACAGCCAACACCACAATTAAAATCGCCACCCAAGTCTTCAATTCCAAATCAAGTCCCCACTTCCAACCCAACTCATATTTCGGTATAACAATCTCCTCAATCTCCTCAAATTCTCTCTTTACCTTTCCCCCCTTAACCTCCCCTGCGTTACCATTTCCAGTTGAAGACTTAATAGCGGATTTATTGATTCTAGAAGGTTTAGGTAACTCTTTCGGATAACCAGACATATTCGAAGGACTGAATTCCCAAACTCCCTTGTGATGACGAGAGAGGAATAAAGAGACGATTTGAGGGATGGGAAAAGATGTCTTGGGGAAAGAGCGAAGTTTTTCGTCGAGATAGAAAGTTCGGTCTTGGTTTGAGAGAACGAAAGGTGCGATTCTATCACATAATTTAGTATAAAAAAAAGGAAAGGGAAAGGGAAAGAGAAAGGGGGAAAGCATATACTTAAATAGATCAGACCATCTCTCTGCCTCCTTCCTCATCCCCTCATCAATGCCTTTCAAAACTTCACTATCAATCTTCTCTCCCAACCCTAAAATAGTTTGAATCTCCTCATGTAAATGTCTCTCCAACCCCTCCCGAAAACCATCAATCACCTCTCTCAATCTCTTTCCCGAAAACTCCTCTTTCCTCGTTCCTTCCACGTATTTCCTAAATCTCTCCAATCCCTTCTCTAATTCTCTATGCTCCTTAACATTCTTAGCCATCAAATCAGTAATTCCACTAGCTTTCTCAATTTCGGGAAAGTAATGAGATTCTTCGATTATATGATGGTGATGGATGAATTCATAGGCAATACTAGCGTATTCAAGAATTTGTTTGGCCGCTTCTGTATTGGGGAGGATGTACCGAGAATGGATATATATTGAGTTAAGGGCACGGAAAATAGTGTTATGTGTGAGTGCCATTATTCGTGCGTTTTGGATACAATAATGGTTCTTTGGGATGTTTGGCATGGTGAGGTATCCTGTTTCAGAGATCAATTTGAAGGGAGTTTGAGGCCAGGATGGATACTTCGTTGTGTGGATTGGTCCGTGGACTTCTGGAGAAAGATACCAGGCTACGGAGGCGGCGAGAGCGGTGGCTTGGTTGGCGTGGGGTTGGTCTTTCCATGGTACGAATCCGAGGAGATTACGGGCTTTGAGAATGGAGTAGGTGCGAGTGTTGAGGATGAATTCCATGCGTTCTACTTTGATGGTTTCGGGTCGAGATTTTCCTAAGCTGGTTGCCCAAACGATCCATTCTGCTAGATGAGCGACAAGCATTACAATCCATGGTGCAACCATCCAGGTATCTTCTATAGGGGTGTGGTCTCCAGCTAAAGCCCAGTATTGACGGAAGAGTGTTAGAGGGGGGGAAGGTTCATCATCTGTAATGTTGAAGGCTTCTCCTCCGATCTTTAGAGCTTTAGGATTAGCGATTTCGGCAAGAAGACCCTTTGCTGCTAAGACATGGGCGATTGCTACGTGACCAACGTATACAACGTCCATGTTGATGTTATTGTATCCCATCCAAATCTTCGTAAATCCATCTTCAACAACTTTGAGAACTGGGCCGATCATTTGACCATCTCCTTCTCCATAGAGGGCTGTTGGACGAATAGTACATGTTCGAATTCCATTCTTGCCATTTGCTTCAAGGACTAGCTTATCTCCTAGGGCTTTGGCAACGTGATAGGGATCTCCTCGTTTTAGAATAGGGTGAGCCAGTGTTGGTGTGGTTTCATCTGCATGATCATATTTTCCTCCAGAACTGGCTATGATCGGTCCAGATGAAGTGTATACGAATGCTTTTACAGTTCCAATTTCCGCTGCTGCAACAAGGAGGTTGTAATTCCCATCAACGTTGGTTTTGTATATTTCAGGCACTTGTTCGTGATCTACGTAGGCGTGAGGGGATGCCGTGTTGATTATGACGTTTGGTTTCACTTGTGCTAGGACGTGTCGGACGTGGTCGAGGCTGGTGATGTCGCCGATGTGGTAAGTTATATCTTCGAAGCGGTTTTTGAGAGGGGAGCGAGCCATGACGGAGATGGAGGTGGTGGTGGGGTCTTCGGAGAGGAATTTAACGACATGGTGGCCTAAGAAGCCGCAGCCGCCGATGACGAGGACGGAACCGAGTGAGATTTGCTCATCTGGTGGATCTAGGGATAACATTTCGGTGGGACAAGTGGAGCCTAAGGAAGATGCTGGAAGTGATAATGGGATGAAATTTGGATTTGGGAAGCTTTTGAGATTGAGAGAATTCATTTTGAGCTTGAATGAGTAGGCGAAGACGGTAGAACTTTAGGTTCAGGAGAATTGGTAGAAAGGGCTTACTACCGGAGAAGGCTACTCTTGGAAAGAGGTTCTTTGGAAATAGCTCTGGTTTGGAGGTTGAAGGCTTGGTATGGAAACAGCCAGGCCTTGGCATGCTGCCGGGTTATAAATACGTAGAGTGTAGAGTCGTTTATGGCATCGACGACCGAGCAAAATGAATCACAAGCGGATATCGTACGACTGTGAATCTGAAAGCGAAACTCTAACCAACCCAGAGTGAATCAGATAATAAAACCGGCTAAAGTTGTATTGTATTCAAGGCTATGACCTGGAGTCAGATATTGATTCAGTCAATTTAAAATCTGTGAATGTTGAGCTATAATGGGATCACAATAAGCTGCCTAGCCCTTAATACGATATTATTCATTTACTAAGGGTAGGGCTTGGTGGAGCTTAAGAACTTTTGGAAAAGAACTGACCAATGAGATCGTGGCCTTCAACGCGTGATTCACCTACCCAGGAAATTTGCTAATACTCGAGATTCAGCATCCCAATGATTTTTAGACATGCCGTATCAATATTTGCAAACAGTTATGCAAAATTAAAAATATAGAAAGAATACCCGAATAGGATACTCCTCACAAGGGTACCATGAAGAAAGTAAGCCATGGAAGAGACGCATGACAACAAAGGGAGCCTTAAGCGTAAGAAACCTTTTCTTACAACACGCTAATATTTAAGATATAGAAACTCAGCAACAAGGGAATATGCAGCTTGTGTAGGGTGCCAACATACATGCGTCGAAATCCTGCTTCAGCTACGGTAGCACTTTAGCGGGTATGCACATTTTCGTGATTTTCCATTGTGCCGC
Source organism: Neobulgaria alba (assembly GCA_003988965.1). Taxonomy (NCBI): domain Eukaryota; kingdom Fungi; phylum Ascomycota; class Leotiomycetes; order Helotiales; family Gelatinodiscaceae; genus Neobulgaria; species Neobulgaria alba. The sequence goes on from QYAM01000037.1 coordinate 166,541, forward strand.
TTTGAGATACCCTAAGACAGCCTTAAGACATATACTAATATGCCTATACCAATTTTGGGGGTAAAGGGTAGAAAGCGAAATGCCCAGAGATGGCGTGACAGAAGATGCGACAGGTTGGTTTGTGTTGCACTGTCTTAAGCTCTTGAAAAGAAAATCGCTTTAAGATACTAGTAAAGAATGATTCAACCTTTGCCTTTTGGCAAACATAAATCGTTGAAAATCAAGTGTATAGAATGAGATTTGTGTAGCTGAAATAATTTGGTCATAGGGAACATAATTAAAGCAAGAATCAAGAAACAGTGACTGAGGAAATCAGAACGCAAGCCCTAGAACGGTGTCGGCAAGCTTCTAGTTCCATACATAATATCATAACTTTACGCCTTTATGAAAGCCAGTACATGGTAAAGGCATGTTGGCGGATTGCTTTCTTGGAAGCATTGGAACGGTATTGATTCTACTGTGCTCTATTCTCAGCGAAAGTGACTTCGCTCATTTGATTCGTGCTTTAAAGATTATGGGGGGTTTTTTTAAAAAAAAGTGGTAGCTCCTATAGAGGTTGGTATACTCATAGGACATACTACCTATAAGGAAGTTGTTCTCTTTCAGTGAAAGGAGTGAAGCCAATGGTGCCTCAAATCTACGAAGATTGAACGCCTGGGTTCCTCAATATATGTACTAAGGTAGCAAGAGAAATAGTTTTCAGTCGTGATAGTCGTCTGTTTTGACTATGCCTTATCTAATCAAGCTCGAATTGTTATGCAGGGCGTCTGTTTATCAAATTATACTTGGAGGGCACTAGCGCTCAAAAAGACTAAGCCTGACTAGGTCGCTAAATTTACTAATCCTAACCTCGTCTTTGATAAAACAACCTCTCAATCACTCGCTGAGGCGCGTACTTCGCGACACCCGTAGATAGGAGCGCGACAGCTTCATCGAGAAAGATCCGAGGCAGCATCCACTACAGCAGCACGATGGATTGTATGTATTCCTCGGATCCTTATTCATTGATTCCTTGCTAATACGTCAGCAGCGAGAGAGGAACGATTGCAGCAGCGGCTACGTGGGGCTCAGTACGTATAAAAGAACATTTAGGCCAGGGGACAACTACTAACATGAATGGTTCGAAAGACGGCGAGCAGTCAAAGATGTCGAATTCGATCTTGTCTTCCCAGTTGCAGCTCCTGCTCCTGCTCCAGCCTCACCGAATCTCCCCTCCGCTACGCCGAATGTTTTGGCACAAACCGAAGTACCTCTCTCCCACCCTCCAGCCCCACCGAGTAGAACACCAGCTGGATCGCAGGTTGTTGGAGAGCAATCACCTACCAGTACAGTGCATAGTGCCAATGATGCCAATACATCAGCCAAGAGGCGGAAGCTTGATACGGACCAAACAACCTCTTCGGTTCGAAGCACACGATCCTCCCAAAATATCCCGAGAGTTGACAAATATGAGCTCATCCCAGATGAAGAGGAACAAGGTACTTCAGTAGTAGATCTCGCACGATCTTTGCTGGATCAAGTACTCATACCAGAGGCTTCTCTAATGGCTGCTATAATTCCAACAACTGCTACACCACCACGGCCAAGTAGTAGTCTTCACCCGTCGATACAAACAATGGAAATTACGGAGAGCCCAGCAAATGCCCCAGGAAGTGGCCATAGGAGGCGTCTGTCATTCAAAGAGACTTCCAACTCGACAGCAATATTGCATGAAATTCTGGACAGCAGCTTCACTGAGAGCGAGCCGCCAAGCTCAGTACTACAACGAAAGCGAAAGAGACGGGGTGCAATCCCAAGCTCACGTTCACCTGAGAGTCAGCCTATCGCATCTGCTCAAAAGGAAAATCCTGTAAATGCCCTCAACAAATTATCCCCCGAACAGCCTACAAAACAAACCAGAATATCCAGGAAAGCTACGAATGATGCACCGAGAGTTGCAGAGCCAGTCGCAAGTAATGAACCAGAGGAGCAGGAAGAAGCCGAGGCAATTAACGATGAAGAAGCTGCTACTCAAATGAGAAAGAACAGAGGACGGCGAAAGTCGACAAATACCCTAGCCGAGTCCTCTGTGCTGGAGGAGAATGATAAACCAGACTTTCCAGTTACCAGGAGGAGAAAGAGGCCCAGGGTAGATCCAAGCCCTGTTCAGCAGAGACATCCAAAAAATATCAGCGAGAAATCGAAAGCTTCTTCAAAGAAGGCCGCAAAGCAATCCAGCTCATCGAAGGAACCTCCCATTCCAGTAACCGTTTATCGTCTCGTTGGAGAAGTGGTTTACGATGACGACCTTGAAGATGCAGATATTCTTAACACGGAGATCCCTCGTGCCAAAAGGGCGGGCGTAAACGTCATTGATGTTCTTCATGATATATGCCAGGAAATTCTAGGGTCTACACTTGCAGCTCTAGAAGAGACAGGAAGTGCCTGTGAAGATGCAACCCAGCGGCGTGAATACAAGGCAAAATGGAATGCAATTGAAGTATACCGGTATGAATTGCAGACACGATTAACTGAGCATGTAAGATTTCATCCTTATTCCTTACTGAGTCAAACTGACAATCGGAAGACTATCAATCTCGACAATTCATATTCGCTAAGTCGACGTCTAAAGGATGCACAGAGAAGAAAGCTCGAATTACGAGAAGAAATTCTTCGCATTCGAGCTGAGCGTGAACAAATTGCTCTCCGCACAGACGAAATTTTGATTAAACACGACAATGATAAGACAAAGGCTCAGGTATGTTGCGCTGATGCTCCTTCCCTAATTTATTCTAGCTTCACAAAGCTTTATACTAACCTTACTTTCTCTCTGTAGGACCGAGACCGATTAAATAATGCTGTCCACGATATCGAGCTTGCCATAGATTTAGGGAAAACAAGTCAGCTTGATGATACCAACAATCCAGCGGAACAATTGACGGGTATCGAGCTCTTGTTAAACCGAGTTGCAGGCGAAGTCAGCAATAAGGGCGATTCTGGGGGTATCCTTAAGCAGATCAAAGAATTCAACGCCTTCTTAGAAAGAGCATCAATTGCATTGGAGTCTAGAAAGACTTGAATGCTGAAAAATAGAATTTCCAAAGTATTATCTTGCAACAGTCAATAAACTATCACCCGATCATTTGCCTGCCAGTCCTAGCCCCATGGGTCAAGATACATGCACTATCAAAAAATTTTGCAAGGGCCTTGCAAGAACTGTCAATGTTTCATTCAGAGCATTCTACATTAGAAGAGGAGCACATAATTGCACCAGATTTATTGTACTCGACAATTAGTATTAGGTGTGTAAACAACTACTGCTTCGTCCTGGTCACAAATTGTTCTTGAACTCGATATTAATATATTTCAATAGCCCAGTTTATTCATTACATTTGAAGATTATCTGGATTATCTTCTTTCAACATTTTCCAAGTCCCAACACCTGTATACCAAGCGCTTTTCACCCACTATCTAAAACAGACCCATAACTGCCATCACCAAGCCACCGACAATACCCGAGAATCCTCCAGCTACGACCTGAGCGGCTCCACCTGGTACAGCAGATGAACTGGTCCTGGCAGTACCTGAAGCAGTCGCAGAAGCGTAAACTTGGTTGCATGTTACACCCGCAGCACAAGATGTTGGGCCATTGGTTCCTGTCCATTGGGTGGTTTGACCTTCACTACAGGTCTTGCTGGCGGGGCAGGATGTGACAGTTTGGGTTCCGCCTGGAAGGACACAAGTACAGGTTGCTGTTGCGGCACAGGAAGATGGGCCCTCAGATCCAGTCCACTATTGGGAAGAAAAATATTAGTTTGGTTTCTTGTGTCTAAGAGAATGCTGGGGAGCTTACAGTAACAGTTTGTCCGCTGCATGATGTCTTTGATGGACAGCTTGTTGCTGTGGTTAGAACTATGGATGTGGTATTGGAGTATGGTGTGGCGGTCGTTGATAGATTTCCGACAACTGTAGTGGACTCGATTGTTGGTACTGTGGCAGTTTCGCTTACGACTGTGCCGGCTTTCGATGTCGAGGCAGTTGAGGTTGATACTGCGGATGGGGATGAAGCAGCTGAGCTTTCGGATGAAGCTAGTGTTGCGGATGATGAGGCTGTGGACGTAGATGCTGCAACGGAAGGTGTTGGTGTGCTGCTTTCAACGACTGATGAAACGGGGCTCTCTGCTGCCAGAACAGATAGAGGAGAAGCCAACAAGATGGCACTGAGGATGGTGGAGCAACGCATATTGAATTGGGATGAATGATGTACGATTATCGAGGGGTAGACAGTTTCAAGTCACAAGTCAGGATGAAGATTTGCTGATGAGTGAGAGAGAAATCAAATTTCTTGGGATGAGATTTATATATGTATGAAATATTTTCTGGAATTATTGTGTGTGAGACTTGTGGTGCATGCATGTCAGTTGTCTGATGGAAACCAACAAATAAACTGACATCGGGGTGGAGTGATATATTGGTTTGTTCGTTGGCATGGGCATCTATGCTTCTCTCTCCCGAAACATTTTTTTTCCATCTAAACATCCGTCCCTTGGATTCACATCATCCTTTACCTTGTCTCCCGTATTTGCGTATCCCCTTCACCCCCGTTCCCTGGATTCCGGAAACCTTGACATCGAAAGTATCAATATTTAGCATGATAATCCTCTCATGAATCCTTTTTGTGGGTTGATTCTTTGGGGTTCCAAGGGAAGCGTACGATGAGGTTCTAGCCAAGGGAACGAGAGGGGAGAAAAGTGATGCATATGCACGTGTGTTTTTGTGGGGAGGGTTTAAGGTAGTGTTAGTTTTTGACACGCATGTTGATCCTGGTGGTTGAAAGAGATGGGGATGGGACGGGAGGTACGGGCAGGTGATGTGTTGTTGTTCGTTTTTATCAGGCCATTCATAACACGTGACGGAAGGGGAATGGATGGATGAGAGGAGAAGAGGGGAATATATTCAGTGTTTGGAAGGAAATCAACACTGGTTGGAGGTTCTGATGGCGAGGTTCTGTGGGGTTGCAGTGGTGGTTGTGTGTGTTGCTTAACCGCTGAGTTTTTAATCGGTTGCTTGGCAAGTTTCTGGCTTGGATAGCACTGCATATGCATACAAGAAGATGCTGTTATGGATCTGCCAAATTATGCTAGTGAATCTCGATCTATTGGGCTTGGAGGTTCCACAAAACTTAGTAAAACGGTGGGAAATCAATTCCCCTGATTCAGGCGACTACCTAGAACTACAGGCTCGGAGAAAAGCAGTATTCTCGAACCTTAAACATTCATAACTCACGTTATAGGTCTCATCTTGACAAGACGTTTTATCCTAGACACGAGACATGGATAAGCTAAAAATAATTATTGGTGGTTTTGCCTTCGATACTAGATACCTCGTATTGTAATTTGTATGAGACTGTGTTAGTTTGGAAAGAATACGAGAACTTGGAAGTTGGTTAGAATATCGTGAAAATGGGTAAATTGTGCTCAAAGAAAATAATAGCATGATGGTTGCGATGTCTGGGATAGTCAGAGTTGGGTGTGAGACCTGGTTCCTGCATTAATACTTATTCTTTTTTTCTCTGAAGTAGGCCTCGGCAGTGTGTTGAGTGGAGTGGCAAGAAAGCGCTCGGAGCAAGTGATGAGGGAGGTAATGTTGGCTCTCAGGAGGAATCTTCGGGAACTTTTTCTCTATTAATCTATTTCCCAGTGAACAGTCTTCCCGAATTCCCTATATCCTCTATTCCTTTTACTCACACGAATTAAAGTTTGAAATGAGGAATGAGCTGCTCCAAAAAGTTCGATATAGAGTCACCAATTGCCCTTTGATTCTCTAGAAGATCATATATACATGATATTACGAAACGATACGTATATACAAATCCCAGCCCTCAAAATTATCATTCCAGTCCTTATCCTACATCCTTAAACACCATATGCCCAGGTCAAACTTTTCCCATCCCATTCTCCAAAATCTAACTCCCACTTCAGCTCATCCTGGGCGGCTAATCGTCACCTAGGCACACGTCCAACCGTAACCGTAGGCCAGTGCTGTATAACGACCCCATTCAAACTCTCTGCCCAACTCTGGCTTATCAATGCTCTATACTCTTCTCCAGTCTCTTCATCCATCAATCCATAACTTAATTCTTCGTTAACCATAAATTGCATGTCTGCGAATGCTTTTAGGTGGTGTTCGGGTATTGTGTATTGTCGTACTAGACATGATTCGAAGCCGGCTTCTGCGAGAACTTCAGGCCTTGTTGCTACCCAGCTGTTGAGAATTAGTAAAATCACTATTGTCAAGGGAGGATTTTCGGGTTCTATTTACCTGGGTGGTATGCTTGATTTCATTGCTTTGACGATTTGATCCGTTCCTACACTCCATAAATTCGGTAAGGCTTTCGTCACTTCCATGCTCGCGGGGTTATTCTCATCCCATTGCAGATATCCTCCCGGTTCTATCAAGTGTTAGCACTTCCTTACTAACCGGGATTTGGGAGTCTTGTTGTACTCAGCATCCTCGCAACATTCCAAATCAGATCCGCCAAATCATTGTCATGCGTTGTTGAAATAAACAATCTCAGGTGCACCACATCATATTGCTCAATATATTCATCTGGTAATTCCAAGAATGGATTTAGCGTTCGTAACGTGACATTTTCCGGGACCCATTGAGAGGGAGGAAATTGTGCGTCAGACACGTCGAAGCCATGGAGTTGTGAGTTGGGGGGTAATTGGTTCTTCAAATCGAAGAGCCATATTCTATATCGATCCGTAAGTTTTGACGATCCGGTAGAGCAGAGAGGTATACCATACCCAGTACCCGTTCCAACATCGGCAATCGTCAACGGTGTATCTTGCGGTAATTTAATGTCAGGGTGTAACAGAAATCCAAGCGTGTCCTTCCATAGGTAATGCTGCAGATTTAACCTACTTTAGTATCAATACCAATCCTGAGTAACAATAGAATAGACTTACCGAGTTGAAGCTTCATATCCACGACCTGCATACGGGGTCATCTTGATGATAATTTTGATGGAGCTTGGCGCAAGGAAACTTTAATTAAGTATGCAACTAGTAATAACAAGTCCACGAGCCCATTATCAAGTTTCATGGATTGTTAGTAGGAACGATAAGATGCGTTCCTTAGAATCCTTGTGGATGGGTGCCGCTGGGTGGATGGGTGGCCTAGGTGTATTGCGCCTCGTGCGGCCTCGACACAGCATCAGGTCATCTTTTTTAGAGACTGAGGCTCTGGAATTTTAGAGCAGATGCTGCTTGAACAGTCAAAACCAAGTCCTGGTTGGTTTAAACTTCCTAGAAGAGAACAAAAGGGAGTTTGGGAGACAGGATTGATCCAACATGGGATTTCGAAATCCCATTCTCAGCTCTCGCTCCGTGTGGCCGCGGATTTTTGAAGCACGTTAATGCTTTTTAATACCCCAGTTTGTTCAACTTTCTAACAATGAGAATTATATTCCATAGATAAATCAATATTCGAAGTGAAAATAAAGGGTGCTCCCAACAAACTCCACAGAATTGTTTGGTGCTAGAAGTCTGGCTTTGATGGATGGGGCGTTGCTAAGGATCTGCCAATCCTGAAATCCTTCATCCCACGACAATCCATTACCACCAGTTTCGCCACATCTGAACACAGCTCCATACATTAACTCAAATACTCTCTCTAAGCGGCTTTCTCTGACGGTTCCCGCCTCGAAATACTTCATTGAGCACAGCTTTAATAGCAGAGTGCGAAACAAACGGCTTGTCACATGATAAATTGGATCACGTGATATCTAATGTCTCAAGAACTGGTGAACTTCTACAGAGAACGGAGTAGCGATGTGCTAAAAGGATTCATTACTGGTTGTTACTAATGAATTAGGAGAGCAGGGAGTTGATGCCGAGTGTTCTTCGTTAACTACGCGTGAAATTCTAAGAAATCAAGCTGATTGAGAACGGAAGGGAAGGAGCATTGTTGGACTAAGAACTTACTATGATGCAAAGAAAGGCGAAACATTTTTAATATGCGTAATATGGCTTGAGTTGGAGTTCTGGTAAGCGTACTAAGCATTCATCTTTATCAATTTGTTCTACCCAACATATCCTTTCCTAACTCGTAAATAAAAGAGACTTATTACAAATTCAAAACACAAGATCAAAACGCCATTTGAGGATTCATAGCCTCAACATAGCTCACAGCCGAAAGAGTAGGGATCGCTACTCTAGTAGCAAATTTTATAAATCCCTTGACGAAATTCTTCTTCGGAAATTCATCCACATCCTTACCCTCACCACAAGAGCAAAGAGAACTCTTCCATCTCTCCGTCGAAAGAGGTACTTTCTTCACCTTCAAATATACGCAGTCTTCTTTATGGGCCCAGTCGCGACGACAGGATTCTGCTGCTGCAGGAAATATGTTTTTCCAGATGTACATTTCTTGGTCATCCAGCATGAAGACTCGAGCAGCGCCTTCTCTCTGGGGCATGAAGGTGGCCATGAAACCATCCCGAGTATCGCTAGTGATTGGAATGACCCAGGCGTCCAGAATCATTGTCCCGGTTTCACGAGCGTGACGAAGACAGTTTGCTACGAGCAACGTGTCGATTACAGGAGCCTCTCCGGGAGGAGGAATTGGTCCTGCTAATATGAAAACCTTTTGGGAAGGGGTGTCGACAAGATGCCTTGTGATTTGGCAAACTGTATTCTTGAACATTGGAAGTACATCACGGAAAGAAGAATTCTTTGGAATGTCAGGTCCCTTGCTAATGATCTTCTTCTCCCGCACGGAGAGGAATTGTCCCAAGGAATCAGCAAACCACACATCTGGATCCATGGATGCGATTTTAGGCTGCTTTGAAAGATCGAATCTTGGCAAAGACCAACTAGAGGGTTGGGAATTGTCTTCAATAATGACTGGGAATGGGGTGAGGTCATAGCCACCGGTAAGTAAGGCAGATGCAGATGGAACAGTAAGTTCAATCCAGCGACTCTTCCTGGCAATGCGAAATTTTGCTTTATCCGCGTTGATAGGGAAAGGAAAAATGAATCGACGGTCGAATTTAGGAGCAATTCTGAGAAGTAGGGAACATGGTGACCACTCTTCCTTAGGAACACTAACAATAGCAGCCTGAGACAATGCGACAGCTTCTTCAGATCCTTCATCGAGGCTGTATTTAGCTTTGAAGATAAGAGGCCCCGTTGCAGTGGATGCGCTTGTTACAAGGGTTGCATCAGGTTCCAACTTGGGAGGGAGAGCATCTTTGATCTCGTCGAAATTGAATCGATCCTTGGTAATTCCTGGGGGATAATCTGATGTCAAGACACGCTTCTTGTTTTTGTTTCCAGCCATATATATGCACATCTCTGGCCCAAGAACTGACATATAGTTGGAAGCATGGAGAGAAATCGTGACCAAAAGTCCAACATCGAACTTTCCAGTCTCCACAAGCTCAGGAGGTACTGGGGTAGTGATGATGAGATCAGATGATCCTGCCCATCCTTTGGGGTCTTCAATAACCTCCTCCCAAGAGTTATCGAGAGAACTCTTCTTGACTCTTCCAAAGAAGCAATCAATCGCAAAGAAGAGGTTGTTATTTAAATTCTTAGTAACGCAAAGATGGATCCCTGGAGCGCCACCAAGCTTATCAAACACTTTGAGTTCTGACCGAGGTACAACGAGTGTGACTTGCTTGAATTTACGAGGGTTAGGATTTGGATCCACTTTCGTGAAGGCATTCTCGAGTGCGCCATTTATGGACAGTTGAAGAATGAGATCAATCATGCAATCATGACCAATGTGTAGAGATTCATCTTTTTCAATCTTATCTAGCAATTGTGCATAGAATATTTTCCAATCACAAATGACATTTCTCATTGCGTGCCGGATAAGTGTGGCCAAAGTCAGTCAACTGTAGCGATTGAAGACAGTAGAGCGCATCGGCATCTTGTCTTTGGTAGCTCTGACTCGTTTCATGGATCCCTCTTGGTCCTCCGGGGCAAACATCTTGAGGTAAACTTCGAAAAACGTTTCAGCGAGTTCGTCGGCGTCAAATTCTATTCGGCGATCATTCGAAGGGTGGATGACTTCAGCTTTTGTGTGATGGTCCAGAACAAATTTCCAAGGGATTCGAATCCTGTAGCGGTTTGGATTGTTAAGATGGACAATATCTTCTCCAAATGTGTTATCCGTGCTATGTCCTACCAAATGTCCCAGAGGTGCTACACCAATGAGAACGCTTGCCAAATCAACATCCATATAGAGCGAGTCATACAATTCATCATCAGGCTCCTTTGAATTGAGGCGGAAAGACTCGGTGAATAAAACAGAAGTATCCTTTCGAGCGAGGATTTGCGAAGCAACAGGCAGGATATTAAATATGCCAATCCAGTCGGCAAGGTTTGATGTATCTATAACGTCGAAGAAAATTGGTAGATCCTTGCCTCCATCACCATCAAGCAACAGTGGGTTGGCTGACCATTGGGCGGCGTAGAGACGAGTGACAACAGCGGAGCCTGGAGTGTTCGTCGTCCTTGAAGCCAGCTCGTGACAGAATAGCACTGCATCTCCATAATAAATATTTACTCGGACAGAATTGTTAGTTGCATATCCAACAAAAGCTTTGCTCCATTCCTGGAATTGCATCTTAGCCAATTTAACCATTGCTTCAACAGTCGTGCCTCTAGCCCCGTCAACATCCAACACAGATGCAAGGTGGAATTCTGTCAGCGGATCACTTGAAAAGTGAACACTAAAAACTTCAGACACCGAGGATATAATGAATAGCGGATTAATATGGCCTTTTGGATCGGTTCCAAGTGCATCAATATCAGCTTTGTTACCACCAGCGACTCCGTGGGTCCAGTATCCTTTTAACCCAGCGTTCATTATCTCAATACCCTTCTCCCAGTGAGGCCCACCGTAGAAAGTCATGGACTTCCCTCCTGGTGCATACATTTTGTCATAGGCAGCTTTGATTTCTGCTCTCCTTGCCACTTCATATTTCGCGTCGTCTGCAGCAGATCTTTGGAGAGCATACTTGGTCCAGATCTTCCTAATCTCGTGTAGCGTCTGTAAATTCACGAATTTGATAAATTTGAAGGGACCGGAGTTCCAATTTTCTTGGCTTGCGGAATACTCAAGAAGCTTCAAGGACTGTTTCCGGACAAGTTCTAGATCCTTTTCAGGCAGAAAGAAATGATACCATAAATTCCAGATGGATGATAACCGTGGATCGGGGGATTCAGACGTGGGTGAGGCATAGACTTCGGTATTCTCTATCATCAAGGACAAGAGTAATACATTTCGAGCTTGATTCTGGTCAGGGGAAGGCAACCTAACTAGGATGGTTCAACTAACCAAGAACTCCTACATCGAGATCACAGCAAGTGAAATTGAATTTCTCGGCTCCTTAAAAGATTTGTTAATTCCTGAAATTATCATTCTAAGAGGTTTACATACCAGGCTTCCCTTCGCACCAGAGAGAGTATAGAATGCTCCGAGGATCTCCGCAGGCAAGGGAGAGAATATGCGTTTGCGCATCTTTATCATCCTTTGGGAGGTGATGACTCAGTAGGTTCACTGCAGGTGTGTTTCCAATGGGATAAAATACAACCTGGTTGGGTGACGGAACGAAGGTAACGTTGTGCATCTTGTGTGCGTGGATATCATAAAGCGGGCGCTCGCAAGTGGAAGGTTGGGTGGAAGATCTTCCTAAGATATCCTCCTCTGTAGTGCGAAGTAAATTAACACAAAAGGAGCGGTATGGACTCTAAGAACTAGAAGGGTAGTTGTGAGCTTCCTTTTAGAAGAGATATAAAGTGTGCCCAGCTTCACAACAATTTCTGAAACAAGAAACGCCAGACACGTGATCGGCTACCTATAAGAGCATTCGCCCCTCACAATATGCAAATCGCTCGTCGTTTCCATTCAACGATTAATTAACTCAAAAAATAAATAAATCTCTGCGAGTACTAAGTAGAAATTGAAAAATGTTGTAATGATTGCGAGGAGAAATAAGTGGCCGCTTTTAACATATGAATTCTGGGATATTTAAGTCTAATAATCTTAAAAGGAAGATTTATATATCAAAATCTCTTGCATAGGATAAGTTGATCCCTAACCTTTACCATTCTTACATTCTAAATAGTCTTGAGTTATAAGGGATACCCACGACTTTGAACGTCCCAAAATTCGTATGCCAAAATCGACTTTTTATTTAGCTATTGGAGAGCTTGAGGTCAAACTTTCATTATTTCAGATTTAGGTTACAAGTGTGAGACGAGACCAATAAGGCACATATTCCTCTGGGCTCCATAAGTACTTTATTGTCCAACCGCTGACTAAGATCTAATATAAGCCTTTATGGCTAGTGCCCTCTATATGGAAGGTTTACAAGAGCGCTTTACATTTAAAGGAAGGATCTAAATGTACGAACCATTTAAAGTCAAAGTTTGTTTTATCATCGATCCAGAGGCGAGGATCTAGCAAATATTATTAGACACGCGAAGAACGCTCGGAATAAATGTTTACAATAGTAGGGGAATAAGATCTCTAGCTTCCTTGGATTATGGTTTGTCATGTGTTGTTCATCTGATTTTCTCCTTTTTAGGGTAGAACAGGAGGGGAAGATTTACAAGTCTTTTGTTAAATATTCTCGTCCCAGGAAGGCAATTTTTAGGAGGATATTATCCTCGAGGTCTAGCATAATTAACCCCCTTAAGTAATTTGAACATAAGACTACTTGTTCCCCCCAGGGTATTAAGTTCTAAATCAGAAAGGCTTATTATAGTAAGATTCATGGTGAGTCCAATAGATTTCAAGCATACAAGGAGGTAGAAACTATATATAACAATGGCTTATCTCGCTACCTATACATCTAATAGAAGGGCTGTCTATTACTTCACATAATCTTATTAATAATATCTCAATCCCAGTTGAGACTTACAACAAAACGTTTTCTACATGAACTTGTTACAAGCTTACCCTATCTTCTTTAGTATATTAGTTGAAATCTTAGTAAACCTAGCGCGATCGAAACTGCGACGTGCAACAAAATATTTTCCTGACTGGATTCATAAATGGCTATACCATTGAGAGCCTAAAGCGAAGGGTCTAACCTTTCAATGACATGCTTGCATTGTGTAGTATATCTATTTAAATCTTGGTAAGCTTAGCTCGATCGAAACTACGAAGTGCAACAAACGAAAATTTTCTGTCTAGATTCACATATGATTAAGTAAACAAAACAACTCGCAGTTGATTACATGATGTAACTACACCCTCTCTTGAAAATTTTTAGCACACCTATTTGAATCTTGGTAACTTAGCTCGATCAAAACTGCGGCTTGCAACAAAAATATTTCCTCTCCTAATTTATCAGCATGTAGCCAGTGAGAAGACCAGCATCAAAATATTACTTACGTACTCGTTCAGGTAGGCTGACCTTGTGCTGCTTAGAGTATCTATTAAACCCCTATCAAATTAACTAGATCAGAATTGCGAATTGCAACAAAACAAGAGGTGGATCCCAATATGGATTTTCATGACATCTAGCTTCGTCTAGTATGGCGATTCCTAAAAAGAGTTGTGTGAGTCAGCTACAAGAAGAACTTTTCCAGGTCGAACTACTAGCCCACCCACATTTTGTTTACTTCCCCCCTCGCTAATATCACCCCATCCAGGAAAAATAAGGGGGGACATAAACAAAAGTCGCCAAAAAAAGCAAAAAACTCTTTCAACACTCCAAAATCTAAATTAAGATCCCTAAATCAAGTAAAATAAAATAAAAAAGAGTTCGGCTCGATCTTCGGCGCCTACATCTCTTGCTGCTGTTCAATTTGGCATCCCCTCTCAAAGTCCTCCCGCCTTAAATTATCTTGAATTTGGACATCGTCTAAGCACGCTACTAAAGCGGAGGATACTCTCTTATTGAGTTTATAAAGTGCTCTACCTTTCGACGAAGAGTGGGTTTCACTAGTTGTTTATTGGCTAGGAACGGGCACCTAGTGAAGAGAACTTAGGGAGTTTGCATTGAGGAAATAGGGTATAGATAAGATTTTGACCTCGAATTAATTGTCTACCACCAGAGGCCTGCGCCAAGAGGAACGAAGAAGTTAGGACGCTTTGTGAGTACGATATTCCAATTGTTAATCGTTCAAGAGTAAGTATTATCAAGTAGGACTTGAGGAGTTTATATCGAGTCAGTGGAGCCTGTTGCATGTTTTGAGTTTGAATGAATATTCTAGGTTAGGTCATTTAAGAAGAAGTAAAGAAATAAAAGCGCTTCTGTAATTGCAGACGCAGTCCGAAGGTATTTACTTCCAATTATTTTTGGAAAGAGCGTTGGTACACCCTCAAAATGGGCAGGCGCAACTGATAACAAATAGAACAAACACTTTCTAAGAAACACTTTCAAAAAAAAGCCTCTCAATGAACTCATTAACGCCAACCAACTACCTAAATACCCTAGCAAAAAATCAGCCCAATCAGACATGAATATTCCACCCAAAGTAAGGCTGACGTGAGGCTCCTTCCTAGTACCCTAAACACACCTTAAGATACCATCCTCGACCATCTCACATCACGAATATAAAATATCCCCTCCCCCACCAAGGTTCTTTCCCCATCTCCAAATCTTCCGACGATTGTTTAATTTAAATCTGGCCTTAGTGTCATATTCACATTTGTAGTTTTCTAAATATAGAATCATTTTTCTAGGGGGAGGAACTTTAAAGACTTCTCAATCTTTCCTAATACGGCGACATTCCCATCACGCACCTTCCTTTCTTTCACAACAGAATTTATTCAATTCAAATCCTTCGATTACCATTTACTCAGTCTCTCCAACATAACAACCGAGAAAAAAAGCCTAAAAAATGTATGTCCAATGTGTCTAATCCTAATAATCAAAAAACCTCCTCGCCCTTCCATCTCACAATCCATACAGCCGCCACCACTTCCGCCCCGTCCATCCCAAAAATGCTACGACTAGACATCCCTACTTCCATTATTCCACCTACCACCATCGGACAACGTCCTCACCAGGCGACCACGAAAAGGTCGTTTATTAACGCACGTATTATAACGCTTTGGATCCTCTACACACTGCATATCGCGCTCATCATCTCCGTCTTACATGGGTTAATTCGATGTAATATTATGGGAAAAAGAGTTCCAAGGATGGTGGGAAATAGATCGGAGTTCTCAGTTATGAATAATGGTGTGCGAGGGGTTGGGGGTGAACGGAGTACGATTCGATATGAAATTAACACGAATTCGCTCGTTAACGAGGAAACTTCTTCGATTTTGTTACAAGAATTGGATTCGAGATCGGGTGGTGTGGATGATATGGGGGAGAAGGGAAGAAATGGAGAGAAGGGAATAGGGATGAGGATGGGAATTGAAATTGTGAATTCTCCTTGTTTGACTTGGTTGGATGGTTGTGAGATGAGGGGGACGGGGATTTTGGCTGGAGGGGATGATTGTAATGTTTGTTGAACGAATGGAGTCTTTTTATGAGGACGGGGGGAGAATGATTGCGAATACCGGCATAAGGAGCACTGGGAGAGAGGAGCTGATTGTGGCAATTCAAGATTGGAGAAGAAGAATGAATCTGTGTTGAATCAACTTTTTGGGCTAGGGGTTTATGGCATTGGAGAACGAGCCGATGTCTGTGTATCGCGACATGACCATGACGAGAGAGCTGTATTGTACTAATAGAATTACTATTGAAGTTGTCTTCGTTTGACAAAGAGGGATCTCCCTCATGATATGACTAAAATCCCACTTACTCCCCATTTGCGAAGTGTCAACACATCCAAAAGTCGTTGACACATCTCCGTCATGAACTCCAAAAACCAAACGATATCAGCTTCAACCCACCACCATAAGAAGCGAAGCACCAAAAAAATTACGGAACAGAAGCGAATGCCAAAAGGTTAAGAAAAATGACAGGAACTTAGAAGCCAAAAAAGAGAGAAGAGCCTAGAGAGAAATCAATAAATAGAAAATGCATAGGAAAAGATGGCAAAACTCGCCGAGCCAGGGATAATATGGCTCGGTTGAAAACATCTGGGATGTATTAGAGAGGGGGGGAGCACATAATCATGCTTCCAATGGAAGTCATCTAAGCAGTGTGATACCACTGCACCAGCACGATTTACTATGAGCGAGATGTTCTATTTGAAAATATAACCTACGTTGGGTGTGAAGACTAGTGTAGTGCGCTTGAGCCGGTATGGACTTAAGTAGACGGTTTTAGTTTGGGAGTGAGTACATTTGGGAGCTTAGAGTAGGTAAGCAGGCAAATGATCTACCTCCCATGAGGGCATGGCTCTGTCTGCGAACCTCCCAAGGCTTTTAAGCAAGATTTTCCCGTACATAAATGTCCAATTGCTTCAAGGCTTGTTGCAGGACCTCCGTCTCGCAAACGAACCCGATCCGCACAGAGCCTTTGAATTCTTCGCCAAAGCATTTTGATGCCGGGAGAAACATGACTTTTGTCTTCTCAAGTACATCAAGACAGAATTGAACGTCGTCTACTATTTGTCTGTCCTTCTCGAATTTAATCAGGGCTGTTGTGCCTCCATTTGGCTTGACCCATGAACACTCCCTACTATGCTCATTGACAAACGTTTCGAGCAATGCGACATTTGTTTTAGCTAGGTTGATATTACGCTTGAGGAGCGAGTGCAACACTGAGCTAGATAGAGCATATGAAGCAACCTGGTCATCCAACTGTGACACCGAAATGGTTGTGTAATCTCTTGCTGCGGCAACAGCTTCGATGATTTCTGAGTCACGGGTTGCTATCCACCCAACCCGGATTCCAGCTAGAGAGTATGCCTTGGACATTGAACCTGTTACAATGGCTTTCTTGTATCCCATTGATATAATTGAAGGAGGAAAATCTGCATCCATGGGAGACAAGCCGTGGAACAGGGGCCTGTATACTTCATCCGAAAGGATTATGATGTCTCTCTCTTGAGCAAAGTCGACTAAGCTCTGCAACACAGACTTGGGTATGGTAGCACCAGTAGGATTATTTGGGTTGTTTATGACGATCATTTTGGTATTATCCTTCACCAACGCCTTCAGGTCGCCAATATCGGGAATATATTTCTTCTCCTTCCGAAGCTCCCATAAGGATACTTCGGCTCCAAGACTTTCCGGTACTGCATAAAGCTGCTGATATGTGGGATGCACACATATGACATGATCAGCAGGTCCGATCAACGTATAAAAGAGAAGGAAATTCGCCGCAATCGCGCCTGGTGTTATCAGCACATTATCGATTGGCAGAGGAGACGCTACGCGCGCGGAGTAGAGGGCTGAAAGTCGGTCTCGCAGAGCATGGGATCCGCGTATGGAGCCATACGTAAGCTTTTGCTGGGTGTTGAGGGGACTCGGTATATTCGGATCTTCGCAGAGGGCAACCAACTCATCAACTGAGATTGATGCTGCGCAAGTTTCTGCAATATTGAGAACCCCCGGCGTCGTTTCGTATTTATCCATCCACTATGGAACATCAGATGGGAAGGGAAGAATGTGGCCCAGCGTAAAGTACCTGCTCGACTTCGAAAGGCTCAATCTTGACCATCGTGCCTCGTTGCTCTTTGGATGCGGTCCCGGTACTGCAGAATCACAGTCGTTGGCTCTTGTGCTTGACTCTCTCATGGTGACAGTGGGACGGACCTTGATGGGGGCAAAGGGGAGGAGAGTCGGAGGGTTGAAGAGCGGAAGAGTTGGCGAGGTGAGAGATGCACTGTGAAGTGAAGAGGGGAAACAAGAGCTCACTAGCCCAGGGCCGCCAGCTCTGGGTACCTCCCAGGTACGTGGAGGCAGTTTGCAGACGTGGAGGGGATGGACAGAGGGGCTGTCGTTGGCTGCTCGTGTGCAGGGGTCTGCCTGCTTGCCGCATCGCAGCCGTCGAGATTGCAGTTCCGCCAAGCTCCACGGCTCGGCCTCTCAACTGGCGACAGACGGACACCTCCTCTGGAATCCTCAACAACCTCCCATTTCCCCATACACCCACGGTCACGCCTCGCCCCCGTCTCGTGAGTCGCACAGCTTTCCTCGTTTGCTGCCGCGAGCCGAACAGTCCTCCATGGCTTAGTTGGGACGAGCTGGTCACCAAGTCGAGTCCCAACCTCTCCATCCAACCTTAGACTCCGCCGGCAACCAGAGATGCGCTCCTTCAGATCAGCGGTCCTAGCGACCCTGTCGCTATCATGGACGGCATACGCCTTCTCAAACTACTCTTCGGTCGATATGATGCGCGCACAGCTGGCCTTGCTTGATGACAGGCCCGCTGATTGTCCCCCATGGTTTGTTGCGCCTACCCACAGCCCTGATCAGGAACATACTAATCCACGATAGTTTCAACTGCCTTCTTCCTGCTTTTCATTGCGGGCAATATGCCGATTGTAATCAGTTCAATGGGAAATGTTCCTGTCCTCCTGGATATGGTGGCGATGACTGCTTGTCGCCAGGTACCCATCCCCTCCCCCCCGAGCCTAATCAGACCGCGATGCTAACCAGTTGTAAGTGTGTGGATCTTTGGCACGTGGTAACGACCGACCGATGCGATCTGGGGACTACTGTGAATGCGATGAAGGCTGGACGGGGATCAATTGCGACGTGTGTGCGACGAACCAAGCCTGCAACAAGCTGATGCCTGAAAATGAAGGGGGGGTCTGCTATCAGAATGGGGAGGTGGTCCATGAGAATTACCAGATGTGCGATGTGACAAATGTGAAGATTGTGGACATTCTGGACGGAAGGCGGCCCCAAGTGACATTTTCCTGTAATGCAGACGACGAGACTTGTAACTTTCAATGTGAGTGCCACGTACAAGCCAAGTATGATTGACTTCTAACATTCTGTAGTCTGGGTCGAACATAAAGAGTCGTTTTACTGCAGTCTGGACACCTGTATCTCGAGCGCCGACAATGACTACGACCATAACAGCACCAATTACAAGTGCGAGAACGTCGAGTGTAAATGTATACCGGATCGAATGTTGTGCGGTGAGAATGGATCTGTAGACATTACCGACTTCTTGGATCAAGAAATAAAAGGGCCAGCGACTTTCCGCTGCGACCAGGAAAATCATGGGTCGAATAAGTGCAAATTCAAGGAACCCGCGATGGATAGTCTGATTCAAATGATGTTCGGTGACGACAGTATCCTCTTAAATTGCCAATCTGGAGAGTGTCTCTACGAAACGGATGTCCCAGGATACGAACGACCTATAAAGAAGATCAATACGCCCTTGATCGCAGGAGTGATTGCTGCCAGCGGCCTCTTCGTTGTTGCCGTCATCTTGTTGGTTTGGTACCTTTCTCGAAGACAATTTAAATACGGGCCCATTAGCTTGGACGATTCTGATGATGAGAGTATTCGACTTATGGCCGATCACAAGCCGGCTTCGTTGTATTTTGAGAATGTTTCGTATAATCTGAATGGGAAACAAATTCTCTCTGGTGTTCAAGGAGTGGCCCATCCAGGAGAAATCATGGCTATCATGGGAGCTTCTGGTGCTGGCAAGACTACTTTCCTAGATATTTTGGCCCGAAAGAACAAGAGAGGAGCGGTGGACGGTAACTTCTACGTTAATGGAGAAATGGTCAATGACACTGATTACAAAAATGTGGTTGGATTTGTCGATCAGGAGGACACTATGCTACCTACCCTCACCGTCCACGAAACGATTATGACAAGCGCTTTGCTCCGTCTTCCTCGGGATATGGGACGATCCGCCAAAGAACAACGTGTTTACGAGGTTGAGAGACAACTGGGAATCTCTCATATTAAGGATTCTCTAATTGGTTCCGAAGAAGGAAACGGTCGTGGCATTTCTGGCGGCGAGAAACGGCGAGTTGGAATTGCCTGTGAACTTGTCACAAGTCCAAGCATTCTGTTCCTGGATGAGCCAACAAGTGGGTTGGATGCATACAATGCATTCAACGTTATCGAATGTCTGCTCACTTTAGCCAAGACGTACAAGCGAACGGTCATCTTCACTATTCATCAACCACGATCTAATATTGTCGCCCTTTTCGATAGATTACTCCTTCTCGCGAAAGGAAAGACGGTTTACTCTGGGGAATTTTCGCGCTGCCAAGACTATTTTGATCATGTTGGGTATTCGTGCCCTCCGGGTTTCAATATTGCGGATTATCTGGTTGATCTAACCATGCATGTTGGTACTCCCCACACGCCCATCGACGAAGGTATTCCAGAATTTGATAATGGGGTGGCCAGCAGTGTTGGACCAAGCAGTACCCGTGCCGTCAAATCCATCGCGAGCGTGTCAGGTGGAAGCATTGAAGAGGGCTTAGGAGACAGCTCACACGATTCACTTCTGCGGTCCAAGGTCAAGCACAGAGATTCCATCAGAGCAAGACAGGAAAGAGAGTTATACACACGCAGGAAAGGTGCTGAGACTCCCAATTCACAAATTGATGAGGCACCAATGGACCCGAACGCGACTTCCTCTCAACAATGGCTGAAGCTTCACCGACAACAATCAGGGTCAACACACCAGCAGAATCTGGATGACCCCGACAACCTACCACCTTTGGCTTCTGGGAATACAGATCTTGATCTTCTCGTGGCAGCATATGCTCGATCGAATATTGCCGCCAGTATTCGCGAAGACATTCATACAGCCATTGAGACTGCTCAAAGTGCAAACGGCTCGTCAAATGGTCATTCTGGAGACAATGGGCAGGGCAAGGGCGGTGCCGTGGGAAAGGGTTATGCAAGAGTTGGCTACATTCGACAATTCATCATCTTGTCGCAGAGAACCTGGAGAAATCTGTACAGAAACCCCATGCTGATGCTTACCCATTACGCGATCGCAATTCTCTTAGCAGTTCTTTCTGGATTCCTATTCTACGGCTTGACAGATGATATCCCCGGCTTTCAGAACCGACTTGGTCTATTCTTCTTTGTCCTTGCACTATTTGGATTCAGCACCTTATCCAGCTTAACTGTCTTCGCTACTGAAAGATTGTTGTTCACCCGGGAAAGAGCGAACGGATATTATGCACCAATCACATACTTCCTGGCCAAGGTTATTTTCGATATCATACCCCTTCGTATCATACCACCAATTATCATGGGCTCTATCATATATCCTATGACTGGATTAGTCCCGGATATGGATCATTACACTAAATTTGTTCTGGTTTTGGTTCTCTTCAATCTTGCAGCTGCTGGCATATGTCTTTTCATCGGAATTGTCTGTAAGGATAGCGGAGTTGCCAATCTCATCGGAAGCTTGGTTATGTTGTTCAGCTTGCTATTTGCGGGTCTGTTGCTTAATCACAATGCAATTCCAGACTCAGCGCTGTGGCTGCAATCACTTTCGATCTTCCATTATGGATTTGAGTCACTCATCGTCAACGAGGTGACATTCCTCACATTAGTCGACAAGAAATATGGTCTAGACATCACTGTACCTGGAGCCACGATCCTGAGTTCATTTGGATTTGATACTCAAGCGTTCTGGCCCGACCTAATTCGTCTAGCTATTTTCTCTGGAGGCTTCATTATCTTAGCTTTTATCGCTATGCACTTTTTACTTGTAGAGAGAAGATAGATGGTCATTGAGTGGGTTTTGGGCATATTTTTAAGGTTTTTATTTGTCTATAGGTACTTTGTGGCATGGTCATGCATAGGCGTTCTGGCGAGGAGAGATCTCATTACTAGTTTTTCTTGTTAGTAAGATTGGGACTGCCCTGAATATACCTAGTTTCAGTTAGGAATACTATTTTGTTCACTTAGGTTTTTGATAAGTATTTTTTGTATAATGTTTTATTTGAGACCTGATAGTTTAACATAGCTTGTCGAGTTCCAAAAACGAAAGTCTTGCTCCACTTTTACCTTAGCCCAGACTTTTAACTTTATAGTGAGAAGCCACATATCACGAGTTTTAGACTTTTTTGGAGCAGTGTTTAGAGCGATGGGGAATCCGTTTAAAGGAATAGAGGCGAATGGGTCGCATATCTTGTAAGGTGTGATAAAGAGAGATATACACAGCTGGCTATCGACTTGAGCGTTGGCATATTTAACCGATGTAGGTGGGTTATCAAATTGTGGTATGTTACTACTACGATATAGTGATGCTTTATTATAATAGTTGTGCTTATTACTCACCATAACACCTTACGAGAAACGTGAAATAAAAAATTAAAATATCCTCTTAATAAGAAAAAGCTTTAGAAGATTAAAATTGACTATATATCTCAAAGACGCTTTCTTGTTCTAGGATAAGTAGGAAGTATTATAGTTTTATATTATTTAGGTCTTAAGAAATTACTTTCGAGGAATAGAAGTATATGGTGAGCAATGAGCAAAACTTTTGGTATTATTTTCTAAAGAAATGGCATTTGTATTTGAGAGTATATTGCCACAATCAGAACTTGTATTCTATTCATTTATTATAAGAAAGGGGTCTAACTATATGATTTGACTATATATTAGGTTTTTACTACACTAGTTATAGTTACCACTTATGACGACTTCTGGGGGATAGGGAAAGCAGCTAGGGATAGCTAGAAAGAGACGTTTTTCGTGAATAGTTGATTAATTTGTCGAAACAAGGACAGATTTTGGTAGGAAATTCGATATGAAATAAGAATAGAAACAGCAGAGTAGAACAGCGAAGTTTTTGCTATAGCTGATTCATATTCTCAAATTCCTCTATTCATTGCTTAAGGGATAGATTTTGAAAATCATAATCTAGATGTTATCTGCCAAGCTTACAAAGCTCTCAGCATATGGCCGTCCCCTAGACGTGTCTTTTGATCGTCTCCCAAAATTTTGCTCACTTATGCGCCTTTGAACACTTTGAAAAAATCTATCTGTATTCCGAGAAATCCATGCTACCAAAGGTCCCGAAATCGCTGTACCTTCTGAATTTCGCCTTGGAGGATGATTTGGAATGGGCCTTCTTAAACCATGAACTGAGCTTGAGAGAGAAATGTAACGCATTAGCGGCCATTTATGGCGTAAATCCTATTCCGCTCTTCTAAAATCAATTTATATTGACAGTCCATTTCTTGGTTTGAAGAGATGAAAAACCATGCGTGATGGAAAGAGTATATGATCAATCCAAAGGTATCCATAAAGCAAAGGACATATGAGAAGACTATCTATTGGATGCCTTCTCTAGCGGAGTGAAAACGGGAGTTAAAGCAGAAACTTGGAAGATCTCAGTTGCCAGATTCGTAAGTCAGCTCATGCTATCCTAGTGCCTGTGAAAGAATGTTTCTGAAAGTTTGCCAACCTTCGCAAAGTCATGCCAGCCAGGATGTGAATCAGTTCATCTTCCCTCATATTTGTGGTTCGATTCCTCTTCAGCTGGAACTTACACATGCAGGATAACCGAAAAGCGTTGGCAGCCACATCCCAAAAAGTAGTATGCCGTGTGTGCAAGTTGATCCTCAGGTGGCTTCTAGAGCCTCACGATATCGTATCAGTTGAGAAAGCGCACTTCTAGTTGGTCGCCTTGTTAGAAAAAGGAACTCCGGTCACATTCGAGAACCTGAGATTATTAGCCAGGGCACTCCTCAACGGAATGCAATTTTGGAAATTACCCTGTTGAATCAGACGAGCTTCAGCTAGAATCATAAGCTTACAGTATGGCTGACTACCTAATTCAGACACCGAGTGTGACTCAAGTTAAATCTGCCCGTTCTCTTGCAGGATTTCACCGAGGCTCTACCAGGAGGCGTCTTTTGCCCAGCTTGGGAGAACGGGCCTTTTAAGAACAGCTCGGTACATAGAGGCCAACTAAATTTTCGATACATGTTAAAGAACCTAATGAGGTAACTAGATCAATTAGTGAACTATAGTGTCCTGTTAGGGTAAAGTTTGCAAAAATGACCGCAAAGTATAAGGGATAGATATTGAATCCTGGACAAAGGGAAGTGTGTAGTCTAGTAGCCCCGTTTCGATTAGTAGGCATATTTGGTAGCTTATGCCATGAAGCTGCGTCTTTACTGCTGCATGTCTCCAAGGCGAGTGGTTGACTCTTAAGCCTAAAAAAGATTTGTATTGTATACAATCTTTTAAAATCAAATGGTAGACCATGGGTTTTATTCGTGATATCCGAATTCATCCATTTTCTATAGTGTCTAGTAAATAGGCGTTTAACATGTGGTCATATGTATGTCCAGCAACAAAGCCGGCTGCATGGTCCTTTCGATAAGGAAAATTGAGAAAGTGCCCAAATTGAGGCTAGAAGTTTCTATATCTATATGGTTTGAGCTAATAGCTTCAAATTACTGCAATTATTTACTCTCCTCTCTTTAAAGGTGCATAATACAGCATAACTGCTATATTGGCCTGCAACAATTCTCAGATAATAACTTCATGTCCTGAAAGCCCCTCAGGGAGAAATGCAGAGATTTAAGAATGCTCGCACATCTTCTAATCAACTTAAATCCTTAGACAAGCTATATGTGCTAACTAGTGGAGTGAGCCTTAGGCAGAACGAATTCATATCGGGAAGCTCGATGGAGAAGGCTAGCATAGCATATTCATAATACTCCTTATCATCCACCTGGTCCCCTCGCGGTTTAAGCTTATGACAGAAGCCGACCTTAAAAAACCTATGTCTGCAAACCAACAACTGACTTTAATTGCTGTTATTGGAGTTGCTGGAGCAGGGAAAACTACCTTTGTGCAAAAGGTAACGAGACGAAGGGACTTGAGAATTGGACATACTCTGGAATCATGTACGTTTGACTCGAATAGAGTTATAAAATCTTTACTGATATGTTCATAGGTACACAAAAGATTGAGATAACGACTTTCACACTAAACGGTAAAAGGATCTGCCTGATTACACACCCGGCTTCGATGATGGACGGCGAACAGACGCAGACATTCTAAAGGACATCGCTAAGTGGCTACGAGAGTCTTACAGTACTAATACTTAACTGACGGGCATCATACTCCTCAACAAACCGACGGCAATCGTTTCACTGGCAGCGAGTATACTCGAACCAGGCTGTTGGAGAAATTACTCGGTCTAAATGTTTACCAGCATGTTGTTATTGGAACAACTATGTGCGGCAACATCTCTTACGACTAAGGAATGAGGGACATAAGTCAACGAAGTGCAGCACCAGAGTATTAGGGAAGCATGGCTGCTGGAGGTGCCGAGGTTCACAAACATGACGATAATCAGGAGTCAGCTCTTTTCATGATACAGAAACTTGCCAGCAAAAGGCCAATAGTCCTCCAAATGCAATACAAACTTGAGGCTGGAGGTGGCAGGTTGGCATCCACTTCAGCTGGCCAATACCTCAGCTATAATCTGGGAAAGGTATGCAGTCAGTTGATGGAAGATTTAAGGAACGAGCGTGCTGAATATTGGCAACTGAGAGCAAAGTACGACCAAATAGCCGCTCAAAAGTAAAAGCTGGATTTTGGAGGTGTAAGTCAGCAAATCTCATCAAATTCAAAATGTTCACTAGGGGATTTTGGAACCACAACAAGCAGTTCAGCTTGCTGTGCGATTATGTGAGCTAGGCTGCTTCTCAAGTGTGTTTGTAGCTTTCTTCTTCGGTCCTAACAGGATGCTAACTATTGGAAAAGTGATTTTTAAAAGGGTGATGTCCGAGCCAAGCAAAGCGGTACATGTTGTGGTAGATGACATGGATGTTAAAGAAGTTGTTGAGGGCGTTGGTGTTGGATGTGTTAGTTGTGTTTGTTTGGCTTGTTTCTCTATTATGTAAGAAAATAATTATAGGTAGATTCAATTCTGGTGGGTTAAAATCTATGATATAGAGGACGAGAGGGCTGGTGGTTTATGGCGTTGGGGAGACGAAGTGATACCTCTCATGCTGTATATTTGCTGGAAATATTTTAGTATTAAGATCTTACAATGCTGCAGTGATCAAAACCGGGTCATCTCCCAAGTGCTGATATTTTCATGGACTATAAGAGTAGTGACACCTCAATAAGATACCATGTCTGGGATGCCAAATGTGGCCATCCAGCTCTAAGGAAGTGGAATATTTAAATCCGTGCTTTTCGGGAGAGAAATAAGTGCCCGATTTTCGCGTCCGCGTTTTAAGACACTTAAATCTTTAATTATCTTAATGTACTAGGTTTTACTTAGGATATTCTCTTCTTTAAATATCCTAGAAAAACGTTCAAGTTCAATTGTCTTAACTTATAAGCCAGGACAGACTTTTTCCTCTCAAATTGTCCTAAATCTCGCCTGCGATAATCGGCCATTTATTTCTCTTCCGAAGAGTCCGTGAACGCCCTCAGGTAAGACTTTGATCTTGGATACTGAAATCTGTGTATCCTAAGCCCGAGAATTCTGAAGGACCTTCAATCTTCACAATTCTCTAAATTAGCAAGTCAGAATCAATCCCATATTTCTCAAATGAGGAACATCACATTGTTGTTCAGACAGAAGAAGCTAGCCCGACCTAGATACTTTCACTTGGCTGTGCTCACGTGAGTTGGCGATAGGCTGTCGCGAGACAACGCGATCATGGATCATCATCCTTGGACCTCTTACATGATCCAACCCCGAATTTGAGCAGGAACCCAGCACTGCTTTAAAGCTCATCTGCTTCCAGGGTTAATTACCGTTGACAATGTGGACCCTAGAGAATGAAGGCGATGCTTTAAATGGTATGCCTAACCCCTCAAGCCGGCTATGTCTTCTAACCCCTCACAGGCAAGAAACTATGGCTTCGACCAGGCAAAAAGTTCCTCTTTGGGCGAACTCGAATAGAGGGTGAACGTGAGTGATGGTGTAGAGATCAGCGGGTCGCGCTCTGGCTAATTTGTTTAGCGGGGCAGTTTGTGGTGTCGAATAAATCAATATCCAGGAAACATATGACTGTTGAGGTGGACAATGTTGTGCTTGAGGATTGCGTAAGAGCACTAAGATGGCAGACAAGACATGAACTGAATATGGAAATAGGCAAACGGCTCTTCTCGAACGAAGGTAATCCTCACGGATTTAGGCGCGAAGATAGGCACACTGGTCAATGGGGAGCAGATAAGAGGGAAGAGCCATGTATTGGATACAGATGTCAATGTTGTCAGTCTAGGACGATATGAGCATCGTTTTATGTATGGCATTCTGAAAGGCACCAGGGAAGAAATCTGCTAACCATAAAATAGCTTCACATGGGTACCCGTCACATTATCATTTTCCTTCACAAGCAAAGAGGAGAAAGCAGATCCATATCAAAGTCTCTACGAACAGCTCAGCCCTTTAGATGTCAGGGTTCTACACCAATATGTCCACGGTCAGACAACACACGTTGTTGCCAAAACTAGGAATACTTCGAAGGGACTCCAAGCGCTGATTGATGGAAAATACGTTGTGCACAATGATACATTTATCCAAGCCCTCATTGCTGCGGCCACTGTTCCCGAAGAAGGAGTTGCTTCCCCTCTGGAAGAAGACTTTGTTGGAAGTTTCCCAGATCCTATCAAGTATCTACCACCTAAGGGTAAAGAGCCGACTGATTGCGGGGAAGAGGCCTATGCTCCAAACCCCAATCGTCATAATGTCTTTGAAGGATATACCTTCATATTTTATGACACTCGCCAATACGACACTCTTGCCTCGACAGTAGGTGATGGCCAGGGTAAATCACTATATCGTGAAGTTATTCTCAATCAAACGACTATAGATGACTTTGTTAGATATGTGAAGGGTGTCGCCGGAGAGAAAGGGCTTGGAGAATTTGAGGACGGGAGTGAAGGCAAGGGTGTGGTCGTGGTACGATTTAATCCCGTAAAGGGCGCTGGGACGGAATGGTATGCCGAGTTTGGGAAACAAGTTGCTCTCCATTTGAACCAAAGACTCATGGAGCAGAATGAGTTTCTTGACGCGGTGCTACGAAACGATGCAAGTGTTCTACGAAGACCACTTGAAATAGAATCACCAGGCATTGTGGCACCTCCAACATCAGGTATATTCAAAATTATTTCTAAAGATGGCTACACTAACATTTGCTAGAAACGGGGTTGAGTTCGCAAACACTTCGAAGCTCAGATCCATTAATAGCACCGCCAATATCACCATCAATATCAGCAACTCATGCAGAGCCAGTCTCAGCCCCAGCACCAGCAGTAGCAGTGGCAGAGATGCCTCCTCCAGAAGCCCCCAGACGAGGAAGAGCTCGACGCACTGTCCGGCGAGAGTTTAAGGGGTTTGATGATGATTTCAGTGCTTCTGCCAACATGAATTCTATACCCGAAGCCGACTCTATGGTTGTCGATCTACCCCCACTACCGCCTATCGAAGAATCTCAGTCACAAGGTCTTTTCGTCTCTCAAAATACTAATATAGAAGAAGAAACCGCCCCGTCGCAGTCATCACAACGAACCCAGACACAAACAAGATCAACCCGAAAGCGACCTGCCCCGCCCGCCTTCGACGAAATTGATGAGCAAGCCGAAGCAGAGAGAATAGCACCCGCAGCAGCCGCCTTAAAAAGGCGGCGCCTAGAAGAAGCAGCCGATCGTCGAAGAAGAGGAATCTCAACTCCACCACCAGCCCAACCAGCACCACCCGTAATCCCCATCGTCGAAAATCAAGAACCCAAACCTCCCCCAAAGAGAAAGGGTAGAAAGCAACTTATCGATACTGACGTAGAAGATGCCCTAGACCTTGCTCGAGAAAAACGTGAGAAGGGTGAGCAACTAGCCCAAGCCGAAAGAGAAGCTCTCCTAGAACAACTCGAAGGCATGGATATTTCCGACATTCAGAAACTTGTTCAAATTGAAGAAATGGAAGTTGTGAGGAAGAGGCCACCCCCCAGAGCGGCGGCACATGCGGATGAAAGTGAGAGATGGGATGATAAATGGAATGGGAGGAAGAATTTTAAGAAATTTAGGAGGAGAGGAGAAGTGGGTAGAAGGGTGATTCATAAAGTTATTGTTCCGCTTGAGGAGGTTAGGAAGAGGGATTATGGGATTGGTGATGAGTATTGGGAGGATGGCGATAGCCAACGAAGCAAGAAGAAAGATAAGGTGAAGGGAAAAGAGAGGGAAACCCTGGAGGATTCGGAGGATACTACTCAAGCTTCTTACTCTAGAGGCACTAAAACATCGAGTGCGAAATCAAAATCGGCGGTGGAAAGAGCATCAAGAATCTTAGCTGAGGAAGTGGAGGAAGAATTCGAAGAGGAATTCAGAAATAGTTCAGAAGTCGAAATTGCTTCTCGTCCAGCTCCTTCTCGCAAAGTTCCCACTTCAAGTTCTAGGTCTTCAAGAAGTCAGGCGTTGACGGATAGGACACATTTGAGTCAGAGTTTGAGGGTTCCTGAGACAATAATTGCGTCGACGGCGGCAGTTAGTTCGACGTCGGGGTCTGTGTCTACGTCAAAGTCTACGCCTGCGACGAGAGGGGAGAGTAGGAAGAGAATTGCTTCGAGTTCGACGGAGAATAAGGCTCCTGCGAAAAAGATCAGGCAGGCACTTATTCCGAGGGGGGAGAGTGACGATGATAGTGATGATGATTTGAAGTTTAAGTTTAAGAGGAGGGGATGAGGGGACTGAAGTGTGTACTTGTGTGTAAATAGCCGGAGTAGATGTTTCGATATTTGCTATGTGTGTATTTTTGGAGACCTTTATGGATGGAGAGTTTTTAGTGGAGAACGATATTGGATTGCTAGTAGGATCAAAAAGGGTATTATTCATGTCTATTGTTCATTTATACACGCTAGCTTATGGAAGCTTTGCCCATCTTTCTAAAATGCTATGCCAAAATATCCCGTTAGAAAAATGCGACATTACACGAACGCCTTCACACCGTCCACCCGTCTATATCCTTTCAATTTCATCCCATCATAATCTTACCAACCAACTCCGTCCCATCCCATCAGATATAATCTTCCTTCACTTAATCCATACTTTCCAAATCCATCTCCACCTTCGGTTCCCTCTCTTCAATGGCAATCCCCACCAAACACTCACCCAACATATTATCATAATTGACCCACGGATGCACCTCGCCAAACAGCCTCGTCCCATCCCTCCCCGCACATCTCAATAATTCCGGTTCTCCGCCTGGATGGAAAGGTACATATGGAGTAATATTATAAACCTTCCCTTTCAATACTGTCCATGCATCTTTTCCTTTCCTTCCATTGTGTTGTTTTAGGAGTGATGGAGGAACCTTGAGGAGGGGCGTTCCGGGAGGTAGGCCGCGGAGGTTAGAGTAGGTGGAGGAGGTTAGACGTGCCCAGTCCAGAGGGGAGTGTCCGGGTGTGAGGAGAACCTTCTTTCGTGGTTTGGAAGGGATGCCGTTTAAGGAAGGGGGAGGGGTAAGACCCGCTGAGGTGCCGGCTGCTTGGTTGCGGAGGGCATTGACGGTGCGGTTTGGGAGGGGAGCGCGCATTGGTGGGGACATGAGGCCGCCTCGAGCTGGTTGTGGGGGGAGGTGGTTGAGTCGTGGGGGAGCACCTATTCCTCCTGATGCTCGTTGGGCTGAGTTCAGAGATGGGAAGGATGGGGGTGGTAGAGAGTCTCGTTCATCGTCTTCGGAGTCGCCGTCTGTTGCGAAAGTTATATGTGGTGTTGTTTTTGCCTTTGGAGTGGGTGGTAAGGTTGGTGGTGAGGTTTGTTTGAGGAGTGGTTTGGTGATGGTGAAGGGTGGTGGGGGAGGAGGCATTACTTTGCGGTCGAGTTCGACCTGGGGAGGAGGTGGTAGAGAGACACTATCTTCGGGTTCTGGTGTGTGCAGTTGTATCGAGGGTTTGAGATCTTGGAGGGGAATCGAGTCCGGCGCATCGTTCTGTGATCCTTCGGTGAGTTTGCGACTCTGGGGTCTGCGAAGCCATTCTGGAAAGGCCCACGAAGACGCCCATGAAGACGGCGGATGGCGGAAGCAGATTATCGTCAGAGAGGCGATCAGGATGGATATTCCGAGGAGCGCCATCGCTGCGTAGCGAGCTAGGAAGGGAAGCTGATCTGTGAAGCTATTCGGAGCTTGATATAGCCTTGCCAGGATACCGACGGTTTTGTAGGACGGGACCCGGAGCCGGCGCGCGACGAGCCACAATGACGGCAGCGTGGTCTCCTGATGGCGGACCGCACGAATTTCAATCAAAGTCGTGCAGCACATGGAGGGGCAGGCGAGGAACGGATGGCCAGCACCAGCCCAATGTTTGGGACAGCGCAGGAAACAATCAATACTCCGCGCTTGCTATGGCCGCATGGCAAATCCGTGCAGCGCAAACACAGCAATCCGTTTTTAGAGGCCCGACTTTGCCTCTCAGGATGGGAACATTTCCAACTCACCTCTGCCATTGGCTGTCGCCATGCTCTGGTAGTTGGTGCTTTTGTGCCTCTCGGAAAGTTCAGCCTGATCGGCACAATGCGGGTGGGCGGTCAGAAATTCAGGGAGCCTCTGCTCCCATAAGCGCAAAGATTCACAACAACCACCATCTCGACCCCCAATGCTCCGTCGACAAGCCAACAACGCCCATCACGACCTGCCCTCCAGCTGCGGGACAGCAATGCGAAGATGAGAGTGCCTCCCAAGGCTCCCGTGGCCGGTAAGAACTCCAGTGCGAACCCGACGACGGCCAGCATGTCCTACGATAAGAAGAATCTCGGAAGCAGACCACCTTTGGCTCCTGCCCTCAGTCCCTCCGCCAAATCCCCAGCAGTCAAGACGCCATTGAAGCCGCGTCTAGCAGCAAGTGCCCAGCCAGTATCGGCCCCGTCGACCCAGAGGAAGGCGCGTGGAGAGCTCTCGACACCCGCGAAAGTCAACGGCAACGCGATATCCACCCCGGTTGCTGCATTTCTAAATAGCAATATCACGCCCCGATCCGGATCCAGGAAAACTCGAGTCGACAGTGCAGGCAATACTCCACAAAGCACCCCAATTGGCGCACCGGCTCCGCCAGCGACGACCCAGTCTCCTGTTGTCCTGCAGTCACATGGGCCTGGTCTAGGAATACTCGGATTGGACAACGACACACCGACAGCCAAGATGGTGTCTTACAGCCCGTCGCTCCAAAGCCCATCTCTACAAGACTCCGGCTATGCAAGAAGTCCCGCACTCAGCTCACCAGGAGACTCGAAGTTCTTCTATGCGAGCGAGGTGAAGCCCACCACCTCGCCCGCGGACTCCAAGTTCTTCTTTGCGAGCGAAGCGCCTGCCAAAGCCAAACCTCAACCACTGCAGCAGCAACCCACCAGACCGACACTCCGCAAAAAGACTTCAAACTCCTCCTTCTGCTATGCTAGTGGAGAGTCGATTCCGGATGTGCCATACAAGACTGGATCTGCTGTTGGATCCATGGTGGGAGGAGACCGATCACACCGTCGACTATTCAACACCAAGGGAATCACAAATGCGAATAGCACAGCTGCGTCTGCCATTGGGTCGATGGTAGGAGGCGAGCGGTCACATTACAAACCATTCCACGTACACGGAGAGTCATACTCTTCCCATCATAGTATGTCCCTCCACGGTTCTATGGCAGGTTCAATGGTTGGGGAAGACAGGCCACATCACAAGCTTTTCCACAGTGACGGAAGGCCTCGTGGCTCGGGTGCATCTGCCGCTGGGTCAATGGTAGGATCACTCGTAGGGTCGATGGTGGGTAGCGAGAGATCTCATGCCCAGTTCTTCCATGCCAATGGAGAGCCAGAGGAGCCAGATAGCCCAGTGGGTTCTGCTATTGGATCAATGATAGGGTCAGCATATGGCGACGACCGACCTCGTCCGAAGTTCTTCCATGCAAACGATGTTGTACCTCGCAGCACTCATGGATCTACTGCTGGGTCGACAGTTGGGGACGAGGGGTCTCATCCAAAATTCTTCCATGCCAATGGCACACCGGATTTACAGTCTTCGACGACACCACGTTTTACGGCTGCTAGGTCAAGCAGGGCAAGCTCGACGGTTGGGGACGAGGGATCTCATCCGAAATTTTTCCATGCCAATGGCACACCAGATTTACAATCTTCGACGACACCGCGTTTTACAGCAGCAAAGACAAGCAGGGCAAGCTCGACAGTATCTTCCTCTTCCCGGATGGCATCTCCTAGGATTTCAACAGGGAAGGCTGGTCCTAAGACACCAACTCCAAAAGTATCTCCTTCGACCAAACCGGACCAGCTGGCTTTACAGAATAAGGGTTCCGTGAGGGTTAAGCCTTCTTTGCCCTCACCAGGCGCGCCTCGGCCCTTACCAGGGAGAGGGCAATCAGCGAACAGTATGGTCGCACCCAGAAGAGCAAGTATTGAATTAGCTCATAGAGTCGTCAACCATACACGATCAATCAGTTTTGACTCTAAACCAGAAATTCGTACGCCCCCAACTCGAAAATATTCCGGAGCAAGCCAGTTCGACTATCCCTCCTCGCCGCTAAACCTCATTACGCACCCCGTACCAATATCGACTCCAGAAGAAGCCTCCGAGGGCGAATTCCCGAAAAGCGATGCTCCTTTTGAGATTGCCAGCCCACTTAGCACTGGGCAGTCGATAGAGACCTTGAACGAATTAGCATCAAAGGCACGACGAGAACGAAAAGTATTAGACTTAGAAATCACCAACTCATCATTAGAAGCCATAAACCGAACACTCGAACGAGAAATGAGAAAACAAACCGCCGAACTACGACGCTACAGACGACTAAGTCGATCCGGGCGTCTTTCTATAGCAACCACATTACCACTTCGTTCCTCATCTGGACTGATATCAGTCATGGAGGGCGAAGATGAACTCCACTCTACAGATCCCAGCGATATTGGCGACAACAATTCAGAGAACGACGAGTCAGAATTTTCTGACGAAGAAGAGCTTTCAGAGGAAGGCTCACTAAGCCCTCGAGCAATCGCAGAGAGCGATGCAAAGCACCGATTTAAAGACGAGAAACGCCTGCAGCTCGATTTGAGCAAACACCAACAATTACTTGTTGATAGTCAGAAGATCAATCAAAGTCTTAGACGTTGTTTAGGTTGGACTGAAGAATTGATCATTGAAGGAAAGAAGGCTCTTGCATATCACGTGCAGCCAAGTGATGTTTCGCTTGGTGGTCGTGTGCTGGCCCTCGACGAGGTGGAGGGCAACATGGACCTATTAGTCGACGACGAAATGGTAGACAACGAGGGCATGAGCGCAATTGGTGCTCAGATGCTTAGAGAAGCAAGGAAAGCAGCAAAAGAAAACGCAGCTTTAAATTTCCGGAGTGTTGGCCTAGCTAAAGACGACCGAGACAGCGGAGTTGAGCTCGACGGATCTCAAAACAATGACTCCCTCTCTTATCAGTCCTAATGCTTCATGACTCTCTTTCTACTTCGTTTTCATCGTCATCGTTCAGCTGGAAATATTTAAAGGGTCGGAGTAAAATAAGAATTGGGATTGGTGCATTGTACGAATATCGAGATGTAATGACCAAATACCAAACACACACGCAAATAAACTCACCACTCACCAAACGAATCGCCCAAAAATTTCCTTTTCTGTCTGTTAAGATGGCGTTTAATTGTTATTTTTCTATTCAGGCAGTAGGATAGGGACTTCGGGGTTTAGGCGTTTTTGATTTAAGGGAGGATAGAGCCTACATCGACTTTTCCTTCCGTTTATTGGGTTGCACTGAATGAAGAAGAGAAAAGGGAGCACTCCACACTATACTCACCACTTTTTCGAGCGAGATTGATGCCTTTATTTGTGCGGATTTTTTTTTCCTTTTTTCATTTGTCATTGAAGCGAGCGAAATCGCGAAGTTTGTATACCTTTTCAACGATACCCCTCATCCTTGCATCGCTGGGAAAATTATGGAATGGAAGGATGGGCGTTAACTTTTTTTTAAAAAACTTCTTGATGGCT
Organism: Neobulgaria alba; assembly: GCA_003988965.1. Classification (NCBI taxonomy): domain Eukaryota; kingdom Fungi; phylum Ascomycota; class Leotiomycetes; order Helotiales; family Gelatinodiscaceae; genus Neobulgaria; species Neobulgaria alba. The sequence goes on from QYAM01000037.1 coordinate 201,360, forward strand.
CTCTTTTCTGAAATGAAGAGGGATCTTTTTTACATATATATATTTTTTAAACCTTTTTATTTCCTTGTTTTTTTAGGTCTGGGAGGTTGGAAGATGGATGGGTCAGGTTGGGTTAGGTTGGGTCAGGTCTGGATGGGGGTTTTCTTAGTTATCCAATTTGTCAATGGTTGAAGGGGGAGGGAGGGATTTTTTTGTAAAAGGGGAAGGAAATATATCGGTGGAGTGGAATTGTGGATAACTTAGTAGATCAATCAATGGGGGGGAAGGAGGGATAGTTTTAGTTTTTTAAGCATATAGTGTTTTTTTTTTAATTTATGTGTAGGTTGAATGCCTCCTTTTTAGCTATATACTCTTAACTTTGATTTTTTGGTACTTATCTTATGATGATTTGATGTGGGAAAAATATAAATTTGAATCGGTTTTCTTCTTTTTTCGTGTTGGAAGTTTTTTAAAAGAAAGAAAGAAAAAAAATTGACAACTTTTGAATGGAATGTGTGAATTGTGTTTCTGATGTTTGGTTTTTACAAGATTCCTAATTATATTTAGAAAGGCGAAATAATATCCTAGCCTATATACCTACCTACCTTTACAAATCCACACCAAAGATATATACATGTCACAAGCTAAAACAGTAGGAAAAAAAGGTATAAAAGATAAAAACTTTAATTAAGATAAGGTAGACTTAATTTTTTTTTCTATACTAAAAACAACGAAAAAACGCTGGGTGTACGCAACGCTTGGTTACGTATCATACTCCTCAAACTCACAACAAGCTTACTTACTTGCTTGATGCCTTTTTACTTCTCTCCTCCATTTCTCTATCGCTAACTATCGCGCATCTCATCCCATCCCATCCATTCATGTTCATGCAACGCTTTATCACTCGAAACGGAAAATGGCCATCCCAAAGAAAATCCCTTCCAGCTTTGAACAGAAAATGCAGACAATTCATCCTCCTTCTACCCATCCATCCATCTATCCATGGCTCTCTCTGTCTCGGATCAAGATTCGTGAAGAGAGTTTGGAGTTGTAAGGGGAGAATTTAAGCCCTAGGAACATTCGGCACGTCATCGTAAATATTCGTTTGAGCAGCCGGATCAACATTCTCGGGCCTCTTATCTTTGTGGCTCTTCTTCTTATGTTCCTTCTTGGCTGCTGCCTCGGCGACGAGTTGTTCGAAGGCCATGTAATCACCTTCTTCTTCGGGGTTACGTTGTGCCTGTGAAATTGTAATTAGATAGAATCTATTGATTTGAGGAGGGGGGGGTTGATTAGTGGGTGAAGGGGGCAGGGGAAGGGGCTTTTGAGGTTTGGCGATAGAACGTACCTTTTGATAAATCTCTCCCGAAATAACTAAAGCCTGTGCTCTCTCCAATCTCTTCGCCATAGGAACCTTCTTGTCATTCAAGATCGAATCGCAAACGTCCCTCAACACACCTTGAATCTCAAATTTACTCCCCCTCCAAGCAGCATTCAGAATCTTCCCGGTAACCCTCCTCTCATACTCGACTTTCTTCTCATCAGTCCAATCTTCACCTCCTTTCTCTTCCATCTTGGCCATCTCCTCCATGGTCATTTGAGCATCGATGGCACTAGATATTGTGTTCCATGTCTCTTTTGCAAGGGTACCCTTATCCTTTAGTCTCGAGAAGAACCCACCGATACCAAGGAACTTCTGAGATTTTAATAGAGCGGTGGCTTTTTGAAGATAGGTTGTTCCGATTGCGTGGAGAATATCCAGACCGAAGGATTCCATCTTCAAGTTCTCAACTTCCAAACGAGTCTTTTCTTGAAATGCTATTGTGACGTCGCGTCCTCTGTCAGTTTCTGTCCAGATACTGATTCGATCGACGAGTTTCTTCGCAAGGGTATCAACTCGTTCTTGTCGTATGCGTTGTCTCTCCTTTTCGTAGGCGGCCAGTTCTTCTCGTTGGGCTTTGGATAGAGCGGCTTTCTTTTCCTTCTTCTTACGATCTACCCTTTCTTCTTCAGTCATGCCGGATTGTATGTCTTCTTCACTCTTATCCTTAAGTGCCTGGCGGATCGGGATTCCTTGTCTTCTTGGGGTTGAAGTACCTGATGCGGATGGAGTACCGGATGCTGAAGGAGCGCTTGAGACGAATGGGCTGGGAATTGGTTTCTTCTCTTCATATGACGTGCTTGCTGCATCGCCTGCAGGCTTCTCGACATAAGGTGGTGGAGGTACGGTAGCTTTGCTGGATTCTCCATTTGAAGCTGCCGCTGCTGCCCGAGCCTTTTCTTCTACGATACTTGCTTCGACAGCTTCTTGCTCGCCAGGAAACTCCTCGCCTTCTTCTTCTTCTTCCCCGTTTTGCATTGTGATATCCATCGTCTTGGTTAGATCCTTCATGAGGGATATTTCACCGATCAAGTCCACAAATGCCTCTCCTCCAAATATGGTTCCGAAGAACTCAGCTGGATCCGCGAAACCCTCAGAAGGGAGCGCCTTGTCTTTGCCATACTTGTCGTATTGCTTGCGAAGATCGGTATTGCTGAGGACTTGATAGGCTTCGCCGATGGCTTGAAATCTCTCGTGGGCAGTGTCGTCGCCGACGTTCTTGTCTGCGGGGTTAAGGATTAGAGAGACAGCTACGGATAGAGAACAGAGAGACGCTACACACCTGGATGTGTTATAATAGCTAGCTTGCGGTATGCCTTCTTGATTTCTAGCTCCGAAGCATCGGGCTTGACACCCAAGGCATCATAATAGCTCGTATCAACAACCATTTCGGCAATAGTGGTGGGGTTTTCGATGTCGCAAAGCTTGCAGCAAAGATCCTTGGTAGATATAAGCTTGCTTGAACAAAGAAAAAGATGACTCGAAGGCTGGAAAATCAGCGGCTGTTGTGGGAGAGATTGGAGACTCGGAAATATGTGCCACAGCGGATGAGGCTGAGTGTTTGCGAGTCCCGGTGGTTAGAATGACGAGGCGAGGCTAAAATTTCAAGGTCCGAGGGTGGAGGGGCAATGCAATGGCAATTCGTCAGAAATGCTCGATGCCTGGTGGTTACGAACAATCATTTTTCTGCACAAAACAGTCACAAACTTTCAAAGTAGCACGTTTGAAAACATTGGAAACAAAGTCACTATTGGCTAAACATGCTTTTTATTCTCAACAACCGAGGTTGGCCATCTACGCTCTGGATATAATTTCTATACTCAACGGCTCAAAGTAGCACCTATCGGCCGATTTATTTGACACCAGCCTTGGCCATGCGCTGGAAGCAGAGCTTGTAAGCTTCATGGATTTCTGGAACCTCATACTTGTACTCCTTGAGCTTGTTGATAAGCTTGGTGGAATCCAACTTGCAGTTACTGCGTCCAGCCTTGATGACCTTTGCTTGCTCCTCAAGTGTGAAGTTGGACCAGGTGAAGTTGGGTCGGACGTATTGCTTGAAGAGGGTAAGGACCTCGTTGTGGGAGATGGCACCTGGGTTGGTGAAGTTGTAGATACCGGTCTCGTTGTTCTCGGAGAGAATGACGGCGGCGGGGAGGAGATCGGTAAGGATGGAGTTGGAGTTGGGGATATCAACAACACGCTCGTATTTTGCGATCTTGGTGACAAAGTTACGAGGGTTGAGGTCGTCGCTGACAGGCATACGAAGTCTGAGGATGAGGGCATTGGAATAGTATTTCATGACCTGAGCAAAGTTAGCAGTGAGCTGTCAAGTGAAAGCTATATTACTGACCTCCTCAACATGTGCCTTGGTCTCAGAGTAGAAAGATCCAGCAAAGTTGGACTTGTCGGTTTCGATGTATCCAGGACCGTTGAAGGGGTGTGTCTCGTCATACTCGTAGATGCAGCCGGTAGCAAAGACAGTAATGTGAATGCCCTTGATGAAGCATGCATCAGTCAGGTTGAGCGTGCCGATAACATTGCTTCTGATGGTCTCTTCCTTGTTGTCCTCGCACCAGTCGACATTTGGTCGTCCAGTCTGCCCCGCACAGTTGAAAACGTGGGTGGGCTTGACTCTCTCAAGCTCGGCGAAGACAGCCTCTCTATCTTCCATTCGGACGATGGTGGTATAGACCTCCTTTCCTGCAAATTGTGAGCTTCAGCATCGTTTTCGGTGGCGGTACTCCTGACCTTGCTTCTCGAGGATCGACTTCATGTGTCCTGCGACCCATCCCTCCCCGCCCCAGATGAGGAACTTTGGAGCCATGTTTGCGGCTTGCGGTCTGTGTAGTGTGAAGTGTGAAGTGTGAAGTGTGAAGTGTGTTCTTGGAGTTCTTGGAGCTCTTGATATGATTGACAACAAAACGAGTGTGGTGTCGGTGAGGGAGGAGGTGGCAGAAGAAGCGGAGTGGGATTTGTAAATCACAAAATATGCAAGGCACTGGAACGCACTTAATTGGCCTGGCCGGCAAAAAGACACGCAACTCCCGGCGTCCTGATACGGTACGCCGCCCCAATTCTGGCTTGGACGACTGTTTATCAATCGTGTTCTATGTACTTGCTACTCTCTGCCTCGGGGGAATGCTGGCCAGGGCACTCCCAAACTCGTGTCTATCTCGCGCAAACCATTACTGAGGCTTGGTCGGATGCTGGCGGGGTCTAGACAGCCCTCAGGTCCCTCTTCTGACCGCCCTTCGCTTCAGGGCGCCCGCCGAGGGGTTCATAAAGGGGTTGAGAGGCATGACCTCCACCAACAGTGATCCCTGGGGCCATGCTTTGCCCCAAGAGCGAGGAAATCGCACAGCCAGGAATGGGATAGCACCTGCAAGGCCCGGATCTTCCTCCTGGGATGCGCTGGAAATAGACCAGCACCTAGCGCTTATACATCGAACCCCCCGGCTGCTGACGGCACACTTCTTGGTCGCGCAGGCCCCGAGGCCACTGGCCAGCAGCATTCTTTTATAAGTGCACTTCTCCACCGACGGCAGCACTGCCAGTTTTCTACGACGGGCGCCCGAGATCTCTCTCCATCGGTTGTGGGAGGCGTGTCCAAATTACGAGCCTCACTCCTATCTCCCCATTGGGCCAGCGCCACCGGCGCGGTATTTCAGGCTTGGCAATCTGACGGAGAACACGAGTTTGAGAACGCGCACCTCTTCATAGACGCGCACTTCTCCCCTCCTCCACCAATTCTCCAGCCTCGATCCCATTTTGGATATCCACTCCTTCGCCAGTTGCCCGTCCAGGAAGCTTAATTGAACACCCGGTCCTCATCTCCTCATCGCCTTTGCTCACCCACTCCAACTCGGATCGCCATAGCTGCTGCGCTGGCCGGGACGGAAAAGGGTTTCGCTGCTCTCCACCATCACATGATCAACAGGCCTCGAAATGGCTATTGAAGATCCCAAAGAGAATAGCATCCCGTTGCTGGATATAGAGGCCCAGAAGGCTGCCTTAGGAGACGACGGCAAGAAATGGGACGAGGAGCCCGTCATCTCAGCCGATCAGGATTCGCTGAACAAGAGGGCTGCGAGGAGGCGATTCTTACTATGGACAGGAATCAATATGGCCGCCACCATAGGGATCGTCTTCACCAACAAGGCCATCTTCAATGATCCAGCCTTCAAGTTGATGCAGACCTCCTTTGCATCTTTTCACTTCGTCTGTACGGGCTTAACGTTGTGGGTTGTATCGAGACCTGGAATTGGGGCATTTGTGCCCAAACGAGCTGGAGTTGTGGAGATGCTTCCTGTATGAGCCCCTATCCCTTTCCCCTTTTGAGGCTCAAGTCTTGTGACAATATATCTTCACTTCCTTCAAACCCCTCTCCATCTCACACAATCTTTCCAATCATGTCTCACTACAAGATCTAAACCCAAAACTAACACATTTCCTAGCTCGCCTTCTCCATGTGTCTCAACGTCGTTCTCCCCAACCTCTCCCTGGCCTTCTCAACCGTGACCGTCTACCAACTATGTCGGGTCCTCCTCACCCCCATGACAGCCATAATCAACTTCCTTCTCTACCGGTCCACCATCCCCCAAACCGCCGCCTTAGCCCTCGTCCCCGTCTGCATCGGCGTCGGACTAACCTCCTACTACGACATCCAACCGAACACCAAACCCGACCCCAAAGTCGCCAGCACCTCCACCATCGGCGTTCTCTTTGCTCTCTCCGGCGTTTTCGCTTCTTCAGTCTACACCGTTCTAATCGGCTCCTACCACAAAAAACTCTCCATGTCCTCTTCCCAACTTCTCTTCAACCAAGCTCCCATTTCCTCAATTATGCTTTTATTCGCTGTCCCCATGGTGGACAAAATTCCCGTTCTTTCAGCAGTACCGCAATATAGATGGTTTATGATTCTCATGTCGGGCGGATTCGCTTCTCTGATTAATATTTCCCAATTCTTCATTGTAAATGGGAGTGGACCGGTTAGTAGTACGGTTGTGGGTCATTTGAAGACCGTTAGCATTGTTAGCATTGGGTGGGCGGTCAGTGGGAAACCTTTGACCGATAAGAGTGCGTTGGGCGTTTTGATGACAATTATGGGTATTATTGGGTATGTCTAATCTACTTCTTTCCCCTTACTTCCCTTTCTCTCTCTCTCTCCCTTATTCCTTTCATTCCTTAACTCAAACACGGATAATATTTTTGCTAACAAAATCCTAGATATTCCTACGTCATGTTAAACAGAGCCAGGAAGTAAGAATAAAAAATCTACTTCGGTAATCTACAGAATAGGATAGAATATGTAGGATGAGTCATGTACGATGGAAAAAGAAAGGATATGGGAGGGACGAGCAATACGGTTGGATTATGAGGTGTATCTCAAATTTTTCATTTGTCAAATGATAGAGCAACCACTTTTCACATCTATATTCAAATATATAGCATTTTTAGGTTAGGTTAGGTTGTTTGATTGATTGGTTTTCTTGTATATAGATGAATGGTTAATAATTATTTCTTCCTTGTCTTTTCTTAACCCTAGTCCATACATCCCATATAACTTTTAACTTTAACTTTTTTCTTTCTTTCTTGTCTTTCTGTTTCTCTCCTCCAAAATGACATAGGTAGGTCTATTTCTGAGACAATTGACTATACAAAGTAGCACCTCCCAAAGCCAAAACGATACCCAAAAGATCTTGAAGTGTAAAACTCCTTCCTTCACTGACCCATCCATAAGTGAGGATTATAATTGTTTTGACACTGATTCTGTTAGAATTATATATTCAGATCAGTAGGACGGCCAACACAAGATACTTTTTCGACAGGAGGGAAAAAGGTATATATGCTTGGTGGTTGGGTTTGTCCTACGTTAGAAGTGGGGAGGGGGGGGAAGAGCAACTGACTTTGATGCGACGTTGAATGTTAGAGCACTCATTCGGCCGATTATTAGAAATTGTGAGAGATTCTAATTTTGTGCCTAAGTCAGTGAGGGTAGAGGGGATAAGGTTGGGAAAGAGGAAGGGAAGGCTAACCAATAACGCAGCTGCTAACCCAGATAAAAATAACGCAATAAGGGTATCATTAGGAATTGTAGAAACGGTAGGTACGGTATCGAAAAAGGGTGCCATAAACGCCAGCAATAATACGGATATTGGCGCTTGATTTAGCAATAATTGTGGACTAGAGACATTAAAGTCTTTTATCTTTTTTCCTATCCAAACTTGATAGAATGCTGTGACGGTAAAGGCTGATACCGCGATTGCGACTCCAAGCATGGTTGTTCCGGCTGCTCCAGTGTTGGTGAGTGCTACGCCTATGCAGACACTTGCTAGAGCTGCGACTGTGAGGCCTGTGACAGTTTTGCCGAGGTAGAAGTATTGGAGGACGGCGACGCAGGGAGTGGTCATTATTTTGGCTAATCTAAGGGCGATGTTAGCCGTGAAGTCCTGGCTTTGTTTGGATGGTATCGTGCTAACTGGTAAAAACCAATGGAGTTGTATGCCAAACTTAAGTTGCCCAAAATCAGATAGCCAGCGAAGAACAGGCAAAGCGGAAGCATTTGGAGAAAGTTCAATTTGACTGGCACAAAAAGATTAAAGGGCGAGCGACTCGCAATGTAGAGCACGATTGTCGTGCAGGTGAAATGCCACATGGCGAAGGATATTTGCATGTTTTTTAATTGGGGGTCTTTGAAGATCCTATACAAAGCTATTGTTAGCTAAGTCATATTCCATCTCCGCCACTTTCTCTCTGCTCATTGAGGGACGTAGAAACACGGCGGATAATCCGCACAACGACTTGCACATACCATTTGTTCAAAAACACCAAAAACACGGTGCTAGTAATATTCAACCCAATGCAGAGCCCATCTACCAACTTCACCCTCAAGGGTTTCGGCTTGAGGTTGACATCCTTCTCGGCCTGCTCGTTGGTCAAGAGGCCCCTTCGGCTCATCTCCAGATCCTCATTGTCTTCTGGCTTGTCCTTCAGCATGGTGACGGAGACGCGGGGGGAACAGTCGCACAGGCGCCAGTGGGTCGAGGCTGAAGCTCTAGAGGAGGGACGAACGGCCAAAGACCGCGCAGCACAAAACGAGGGAGCGTGAATGTCAAAAAACGGCGCGCGATCGTCGGGCTGTCACCGCATTGTTGATGTTTCCGTCTCCGCCCAGCAAATTCCTCTGCTATCGGTCCTGAGTGCGAAATACGGCAAATACGAAGAACGATAGGGGTTGCTGGCAAGTCAGCTGTCGGGCGCTGGAGATTGCCCGCCCTTGCTGCTGGAGGGTTGGTGCCTTGCGTCACGACTTCTTCCAAGAATGAGCTGTGCCGCTGCCACACTCGGGCAGCCCCATTCGTGAGCCACATGAGGCTGAGGTGGCTGAAACCTGGGCCAGTGAAGCAGGCGCACCCTTCCTCCCCCTCGTCGCCCGCACCTGATTGGCGCGGAAGCGGAGCCCCAATATTTCAACAAGTTGACGGGGACGGAAGAGCGACAGGACAACCCAAGTTGTGTCGGAATCTGGCCTGGAATCCCTTCCCCGCTCTCCCTCTTCTTCCTCTTCCTGCTCTGCGCATGCACATAAAGCTCCGTTGCCAACTTCGTCTCTCAGCATCCTCTTGAGCGTCCTGCTGCACCCCTGATATCTGCAGCAAGAGAAGCTGCGATCGCCAGGAACCAACACTTTTCTTGAGCAACGTCTACAACCACCACCCATCCGCTCCCCCAATTCCTTGCAACCGATCCCTCCACATCCGCTATCATGGGTTTCGCATCTAAAGCCCTGTACTTCTCAGTACATCCAAACCAATTGAGGGCTATCATACAATGGTGAACACAAAATTCCCAAAATCTCATGTATGTGCTAACCCGGCTCCAGGAATATGTGGCATGAGCCTGTCCATTCCCGCCATCCCGAGAAGGAATCTGCCAGCCTCAGAGAATGCTTCAGGTACCTAGACCTCACCAGCAGAAGTTTCAGTGCAGTCATCCAGGAACTTCACCCTGAATTGCTAGTTCCCGTTGCGCTATTCTACTTGATTCTACGAGCCTTGGATACGATTGAGGATGACATGACCATACCTCTGGAGACCAAAGAGCCAATACTGAGGAATTTTCATAAATACCTCGAGAAAGACGGCTGGAACTTCGATGGCAATGGACCAAATGAGAAAGACCGCGAGCTCGTCGTACATTTCGACGTGGTCATTGCCGAGTTTAAATTGATCAAGCCAGCGTACCGGGCCATTACCAAGGACGTTACAGACAAGATGGGCAATGGAATGGCGGATTATGCCAACAATGCAGAGCACAATGCCAATGGTGTAAATACGGTCAAGGACTACGACCTGTACTGTCACTATGTTGCGGGACTAGTAGGGGATGGACTGACAAGACTATTCGTGGAAAGCGAGCTTGCGAACCCTGCTCTGTTAAAACGTCCTGATCTCGCAGAATCGATGGGCCAGTTCCTACAAAAGACGAACATCATCCGAGACATTCGCGAAGATCTCGACGATAAGCGACGGTTTTGGCCTAAGGAAATCTGGTCCAAGCATGTAGATAAATTCGAAGATCTACTCGATCCAAAGAACTCGGAAGCAGCTTTGAATTGCAGTTCCGAGATGGTTCTCGACTCTCTCAGACACGCCGACGAGTGTTTGTTCTACATGGCTGGCATAAAAGATCAGAGTGTCTTCAATTTTGTGGCTATTCCCCAATCTATGGCTATCGCAACGTTAGAGCTTGTCTTCCGAAACCCTGCGATCTTCCAGAGGAACGTCAAAATTACCAAGGGCGACGCGTGCGAACTAATGATGAAATCATCCCAAAACCTCAAGGTAGTCTGCGAGATTTTCAAAACATACGTCAGAAGGATACATAAGAAAAACACCCCTAAGGACCCTAATTTCCTCCAAATCAGCATTGCATGCGGAAAGGTTAGCTTTCCCCCAGATCACGTTCAAAAATTTATTCCCTGCTAGCGCGTTCGCTAACAATCTATAAAGATCGAATCATTCATCGAATCTATCTTCCCTTCGCAAGATCCAAAAGCACTCGCTCAAATCCACAAGCCTGAGGACCTCGCTGCAATCGCAAGGGCAAAGGAGGACGATAGGGAGGCCAAGAAAGATGTTTTGTATCTTCTACTTGCAGTCATCGGAACGCTATTCTTCATTTCAGCGATCATGGTTCGTATTACTCGTGTTCTCTCCCGACCCCGAAATTACATGACTAACGTGTCTCTCAGATTGGATTTGCGTACATGGCAGGTGCGAGATTTGACGTTGCGATCAGTGAGCTGGGCAAAGGGAAATTCTTCCCAAAGCATGATCTTGGCGGGCCTGAGGCTCAGGCCATCGTGAATGCTCATGATCATGTCCATGCTGAATTGTAGATCGGTTTCCTTGCTCAGAGCTTCACTATACTTAAATGTTTGTTAGTGATCTTCTTTAGGAAACTATAATGGAGTAGAGCGCCAAGAGTCGGTAACAGGTATTTATCTTGGTTCTAGGTAATTCGTTCAGATACAGTGCTCCTGTCCACCCTTTCCTCTTTGCTTCTTATACTTTTTAATTTAGATTAGATAGGTAGGCCTTTTACCTTTTCGTGGATGGCGATGAAAAATGCACGGATGTCAAATTGCAATTCTGTCATTCAATGACTGTCAGTTGTGCCGAAGATGTGCTGAAATTAGATTCGCAAGTACCTGTGATGGGACGAGAGTCAGGATCCTTACTCATACTTAGTGAAGGGGGATGACTTCTTGGATTGCCGACATACCTTCTTTCTTTTCTTGCACTTATATCTGACCGATAAACCGATGTTGGAATGTGACCATTCAGCGTTCTTAAATTCAATCGAAGGAGAGTCGGGGCGTGAGGCCAAGTACATTCGTTTGATAATCAATGTCTTTGTGTACTGAAGGGTCAAGTAACCCCCCCGCGATAGATTTTGATAAGCAATTGTGCCTCGAGGATTCCATAGGATCTGCTAGTTACTACCTAAATAATTGAAGATGAAAACCGCTCTTACTCCTCCGCGTCTCTCCTGAATTTAGTGTTGTCGGAGGTTCTTAAAACGAGGGTAAGACAGAAACGTGTATCACTCTACCAAAAAGGAAATGAAATACTTATTACAAATCATCCCAAGGTTCAAATTCGTCCTTCCTCCCCTTTGTAGGTAGACACAAATGTCACTCAGTTACAAGATTTCAGAGTAAAGTAATTATTGAATATACCCTTATCTCACGCGTTTACTATGATCATTTGTTTCTTCCGTTTATTTATATATAAATTCAAGGTATTTGATAAACTGCTCTAGCTTTAGCTCCTATAACTATATCTTTAATAACCTATCTTATCTCCTTTTATTATAAAGTCTTCCTTCTTTTTTACTACTATTAGTTTTACTTCTTTTTTTTCAAATCTTAAGTTATCTTTAAATTATCCTTAGTTATAATTATAAGTAAATCCTTAGTATATTTTAACAACACTAACCCAGTGGTAAGCCTTGGGTTAATATTTTAGGACCTACTGAGCTTAATAACCCTTAGGCTTTAAACCTACGAGGAGCTTTATTGACAACGACGACGTGATCCCTATCTCGAGCCAGTAAGATATTATTGGCACTCTCACAAAAAAACGTTAAAGACGTAGTATACTTGCTTAATATAATTAAAGGTCGAAATGATTGAGATAAGAGGACTAGGAACATCCCATTTAATCCAATTCCAGATTTTCACAGTGTTCTGTAGAGGAACAAATCTTAGTAGAATTACTCCCAGGGTGCCTTGAAATACCCGGAAAAAGATATTGGCAAGTTCTTATAAACTCAGGCAGAAGGAGTTGATACTGATACCGAAAAATATGAGATGGTTAATAAGAGTAATTTTTTTCGGTGGCGAGGGAGGATATTCTTGGAGCGATGGGGAAATATAACCTCGATGTCCTTGCTGTACCTGCCGACCAAGATATTGGAAATGACCTTGCAGCTAAAATGGGGTTTCCTGTAATTTTTGTGCCCTTAAGATTCTGGCTCAAAGGTACTCCGGTTCAATTGGGCAAAAGAAAGAAAGTCAAATTTGGAGAAAGTCGCGTCTAGAATGCCGTTGGTAGATTCTTGCCATTTCTAGTACACTATGTACTGACTTATTGAGGTTATTCCTTAATCTTCATCACAAAAGCTTTCTCTGACGGGGTACTGCTTTAAATTGTCCATGCGTTTGAGCAGCTCACAGCTGTACGAGACAACGGGCTATTACTTTTCAACGTCGCAGTCTCCCAAGCTAAGAGTTATTCAGAAGAAAGCAGAGAAGATTTAAAGTAGAGAGGAATAGCAAAGAGTCTTCTAATGCAGCAAGCAAATCGTCTAGTTCACAAATGAAAATCCTTAATTTCTCTTCAAAGTGCTATACGATGTTTCAAGATCAGCGATGACTAGACATCTCTGTGTTTCTATTCCCTATTCCCTGCTAAGGTAATCCAATTAATATACGTAAGCCCCAATAATAGCAATGTCTTCTGATGTTATCTCGTCGTTCGTTCTCTTTACTACCATTTCGAACTCGAAGGTATAATCAACATGCGTCCCCTGACGCCATCTCTTTTTCTGGCTTTTAGCACCTTCTTTAATCTACCCATTGCTGAGCTGATTCCTATGATATATTCATTCTCGCTCTCCTCCACGTCGCCGTCACTTCCTCTGCCCCGTGCGAATAAAATTGGAGATTATGATATTGACAAGACATGGCTCGGATGGGAAGAAGGGTTTGAGAGAGCTTGGAATAAGTTGGTCCTGGTAGGAAATATGAGAATCGAGGAGGGATGTAGAATGAAATATGTAGTTTGTGATTATAAATCTCCCTTTCCTTCTTCTATCTTTGTATTCTTAAAAGCTTTAGAAAAAAAGGGGAAGATATAAAAAGTGTTAAGCTGGTTATTTTGGGGTAGTTGATGGTAAATCTTGTGGTAATTATATCCTTTTCTTTTGGATCAAAGAAGTTAGAAAAGGAGAATTGGACCAATAGATTTTTGGGGAATTAGATAGTTTTTATTGTGAGAATCGAAATAAATATAATAGGGGGAGATATGGTTATTGTATGCTTAGAGAAGAGGAATTACTTTGGCCGTCTAGTTTGATGGGGATAGGGATGTGGTAGCGAGGTTTCGAATTAAGGGGGGAGGGAATCATTGTTGAGGGGATCGGTGGGAGAGGAGAAGGTAAGGGTCTTGGTGGAATTTAATGGTTTGGTGGGTTGGGTTTTGTTTTTGATTCTTGTTTTCGCTCCGCGGATCGACATTGTGTCGGGAGAGAGTAATGGGAAGGGAGATGGAGGTTAATGGATAGTTTTGCAAGGGAACAGAAGTTATTATAAATTTTATTTGATTGGGGGAACACCGCCAATCCGTAGAAGTGAGTGATTTATATCTCCAGAAGTCGGATGGCAGGTTGACGGTGTTTTTCTTTAACTTATTTGGGCCCTTGGCTTTGGAAATTCATTATACAATATTAACCGTCCTGTAAGGTTCGAAGAGTTAGATGTTAATGAGCAATATCCTCGTCACTCCACATAAAGTTGGGTAATGTGGGCCTTTTATTGTCTTGGGAATAATTCATCACTATCAACCAATGGAAGGTTGGGTTGTGCAGACTTCGATGCTGGTTGGTGAAATCGATATGCAGGTTAGAACGATTGGTGACGAGCAAACTTATTTGTGTACCACTTGACGCTTATAGCCGAATTTGGATTTCCCAAGAAGACTGTGAGTGTAACCCGGCGCCCGGCTTTGATTCCGGAGTAGTGGCACAGCGACCGAACTTGGTAATTGACTTTTAGTACCAATAGATGAGTACTGACTTATCTTCCTGCTGGAGAAACTTGGTAGAGACAGACGTTGTGACTTTTTGAATTCTGGGAAGCAAAGTACTACTTGAAGCTGTACTATGAAGTAAACATACGTGGACCAGTATATTTTGCTGGGCAATAAGACATGTTTGCGAGTCTTGCAGAGGAGGTATTGCCGTTTCCATCGGCCACAACCGGCAATTGCGTGATTGACGATGCGCGAATACCGGCATTGAAGTCTCGGGTCCTCTGGCAGATGTTGAATTCATCACCGCAATCCACCGTCATATTTTAGGGATTTGCTGCATAAGCTCGATCCAAGCCTGGCTTCGACAGCAGACAGCATCACCCAGCACTGGGTTCTGGGGAACAAAGAAAAGAATTAGAAGGGGGCCTGCCCTTGGGTCCCTTTGTATGCAGCAAAAACACCAGCTACTCTCCGTGAGCATTCCCTCTCCCCCAGGCGAGCTCTGGCTGGACGCTGGCGGTGGTTCCCTCGCGGGCGTTTCTTGTTTCTAATCCTGTGCGGTGCTGTGTATCGAGCTAAATCGAGATTGGGTCTGGTGCTGGAACCCCACACCTCGCACCTCGTCGACACCACCGTGGCCGGCCACATTCAACCGCAAGCATACCATTCCCATCCCATTCCCATCCCATCCCATCCCCAGGCTGTTCGCGCGCTGCCCCCTCCCCCAACGCAACGCCAAAGCCGGACGTAGGCTCTCGGCCACACCAGCAAACCGCTAGATTTTCCATCTCGCCCGCAAAGTCGAGCCACCACAATCACCAATCCGACCCCCCGGCACCAGCACCAGCACTGCCACCCATTGTCGGACAACGCATTGCGATTGCAGACTGAACACGCAATTTTACATCTTCACTTGCCGCAGATTCTCCTCGTCCCCCGTCCAGCGCTGAGTGTCGACCCTCGATCCTGAAAACATCCAGAGCCCGCCCCGCGACGACAGTAACAAGCTTTCTCTCGTGCAGGCCCCGTCCATCGTCCTGCAGACGCACGCCTGCTTGCTCTCCCCATTCAGCCTCGCCCGACCCGCCTCCGTCGCATTCAACGTCCATGAGGAGCACGATTCAACCTCAGCAACGGTGTATTTGGAGCTGAACGACAGAACGCAATTGCCATGGTGCTGGATTCAGCCTCCCGGCTCGACGAGTCGACCTCACCTCCTCTTTATCTAACCCCCATCATGACCGCCTCAACACCCACAACACCAGGCCCATCCACCCCAACAACCGCCCGCTCGCTCACCCTAGATACCCTCAAGATCGAAGAGCACGAGACCAGCATCGTACCGCCCCTGCGGCCGCAGAGCACTCCCTTCCCCCAGCAGGAGATGATCGAGGGGGATATCCAGTGTTCGCAGCGTATAGCAGGATTAGAATGGGAAGAGGATTTCCCCCTGGACGCTGTTCAATCCCCCACGTCCACCATGGCGTATTCTCCGTTATCTAGTTTACCGACCGAGATCCACGAATGTATACTGGACCACCTATTCGGCGTACGTGCTTCAGCGTCCTCACGAGCGGCCGCGGGGAAGTCAAAAGCATTGAGGAGTTGGGGAACTGTCTTGCGGCACTCGAGGCGGCGTGAAGTCTCAGAGTTGGCGCTGGTCAGTAGTGAATGGAGGGGACTGATCCAGGATCGGCTGTACCGCCATCTGAAAATTAAAGGAACACGGGAATCAATCGATTCGGCTGGGACATGGTTCTTCGAACATCCACATCTTTGTTGCTACGTCAAACATATTGAAATCTGGTTCCCGGTCTTTCAGCAGAAGAATCCCGCCTACGATCGCTCGTCCCGCGTTTTCCCATCCACCATACCCGATAGATCGGTACTTCTCCGACCTATGCCTCAGCTGGCGGATAACTCCGGGACCATATCATATCAGTCGCCTTCCAACAATTGTACGCTCGAGGAGGTCTTTAGGTTTATACGACTGACTTTCGCGGAGGCTTGTATTTTAACATTAGAAGGCGGGGAACGCAAGAAGCCGCCGATGGTGAAGCATTTCCTTGATGAGAAGAATACAAGACTTCCTGTTCTTGATACGATCCGGACCCTGGTATGCAAGGGGCAATGGAATCTGATAAGATCGAATGACGACTTCCAACACATTGCCGCAGCTTTACCTAGCCTTCAAGAATGGCATGGATCTTATGCAAAGCCAAAGTCGAAGAGTTATATTTCTATGGCCACGATTCTACCGAACCTTCCCAGGTTTCTCACACATCTCAACATTTGCATCGAAGCGGATTATAGGCGCGAAATGCAGGCACCAGAATTCTTCAAGAAGGTTGGATTAGAAACACATTTTTGTGTGGAGATGGCCAAAGCCATACCCACCTTGGAGCATCTCGCATATACTGGGCGTGTCTGCCATTCTTTCTTTGATGTTGCAGCAAAACTATCAAATGCTAGAGATTCTCGATTGAAGAGCATTGATTTAGTTGTAAAGAACATTTGTAGACCGAACTTCTTATGGAATGATGGCTCGGGAATTACGGATATGGCATTCATTATGGCTTTCGAGAAGCTGGTTCTATCTGGTGTAGCATCTCTTGATAGATTAGCTGCCTTGGAATTCCTTCGAATTCGGTTCATTGACTTAGGTATGCCTAGCTTTCTTTCTTCTAATGACTTACTTGCTAACAAAGCATAGACTCCCAAGTACCATCTTTGAACCCATGGTTCCAACTCTCAAGCAATGAATGTACCGGCCTGTGGAGCGACCAAATTATCGAACGACTGGCGAAGACGAGGCCGCGAGCCGCATTTATCGAAAAGGCCGAATGTTTAGAGGATGTTGGGATCAAAGACGGAGCCATTCTTGCTGGTCCATCATTCTCTAAAACTAAACCACTCTCGATAAAGGTTTCGAATTATCTTTCACTAAGTGGCGGAATCACTATCAACTAGTTGCCCTCATTTTAAAGAGCCAAAATCATATCCAGCAAAATACCCCAGGAGGGGAAAGAGTAGAAGAAAGAGTACGATCTTAAACAAAAGTTTAGGGAATTCGCATTTCGATGGAATCACGACATGAAATGTATGTATGTGTAGGAATAAGCAAACCAGGAGTTTTTCTTTCCCTCAATCTGCATTTTTCCATCGCGCTATTTCCTTTTTTGGGATTTCTGTTTTCATTTGTCAATGAGTGAGGAGTTGTGATTCATTTTACCCCCCGCATGGCATGTGAGTGGCGTTTAATGAGGCTGGATATTTTTATGCGTTTGTTGCCTCAAGCTTTTTTTGATATTTTGATGGGCGGGGATAGGAGTGTATGGAGAATATTGGGTTTGGTGGGTAGTAATGCTTTTTGGGGGTGCATTTGGTGCATATGGTCTGGTATGATATATTTTTATTGTTGGTTGACTGATTATCTATCTGCTTATCCCTTTTTTTTGGTGTGTGTGTGGTGGGTTTTTGGTTGGGAAATTGTGAACATTTTGGTTGTCGATGTGCGCGAGATGAGAAGACGAGAAGAGGGGATGAAAATATGAGATGGTAATTAGGCAAGCTAAATGGCTGTTGGGGATGAGGGGTCGAAGTGGTGTTTAGCTTGGCAATTACTGTTTGTAGTTGTTGATCTCACATAAGTAGCATGGATAAATAGATGAAATTCCAACTTGAGATATTTTTACATAACTATCTTGTCTATTACTTTCTAACCTTGACTACCACCACTACCTCCCCACCGCCAACTCATCCTTCCCTACAACCTTCCCCTCCACCCGAGCATTCCGTCCCACATCCCTAACCACAACCCCTAAAATCCAACAATTTACAACAAAGAATAAAAGGCTGGCCCCCCATAATCCAGGTACGAAAGTGCTGTTTCCTAGGAATTCAAGTTGATAACCTTGTTGGAGCCAGAGGGCTTGTGTTATGATCCATAGGAAGAGGGTTGGGAGACCGATGGTTAGGGGGGAGGAGAGGAGGGAAGAGGTGGGGAGGGAGAGGGGGAGGAGGATGAGGAACCAGAGGAAATACTGGTGGTGTTAGCTTGGAGGGAGGATTTAGGGAGGGGGGGAAGATGGTGGGAAGAGGAGGGAAGGGTACTTACCTGGCTGGTGCAAACTTTGTTGAATGTTACGAAGGCGAATGTTTGGGCTAGCATTGTTGAGGGGAGATCCTTTTTGGCGAGGAGGAGTGGGAGAGCGATGGTGGAGAGGAAGAGTTGAGGGATGAATGCTAGGGATTCGATTTGGATGTTCGATTGGGAGGTGCTGGGGAGGGAGGAGGAGAGGTAGAGGAGGGTGTTGTAGGGGGAGAAGTTGTGGCGGTGATCGATTCTTGTTATGTGGTGGAGGTAGGTTTGTTGGATGAATGGTTGGCCGTAGGAGATGTACATTAGGGTGTTGAGTGTTAGGAAGGTGGTGAGGGAAACGAGAGTGAGGGTTAGGCGGGGGGTGTTGATGAAGTTTTTTGTGAGGGTGAGGAGGGTTGGGTTTGATGATTTTGGTGGTGGTGATGGTTTGGTGGGTAGAGATGAGTTTATATATTCATCATCCAAATACCAGATTATCGATGGAGCGTAAATAAATGGATAAATCTTAAAATGAACACCTAATCCTAGAAATATCCCCGCGAGAAAGATTCGTCGTTCTGTTATTGCCCAGAGTAAGGCAATGACCATTACACCTAATAACCCTTCTGATGAACCGCGAGTACTGATCGTTGCAACCATTAGATTTAATAACCAGATACTGGCGAATTTTAAAGCTCGTTCCATACTCATTTTTCCATTTTTGCGTAAGATGACGACTATTAGCCAGCCGGCTATTATGTCGCTAGTTGCGAATAATAGCTTGCCAAAGGAGAACCAGGTTCTTGACCACGTTGTTGGGAGGAGGAGCCAGGCTAGGAGGGGGGTGTACCGGTAGGTTTCTCGTGAGTAGGGGGATTGGCCTTGGGATATGAATCGAGCGGCATCGGTGAAGACGTAGTAGTCTATGTCGGTGTATTTTAGAGGGGAGTTGGCGTCTTGCCAGAGACCGTAGAAGAAGAGGACTATTCGTAGGCCTATGGCTGAGGTGAAGACGAGGGTTGGACTGGAGAAGATAGAGGCCATTTTTAGGGAGTGATGAGTGACATGAGTTTTGTGTTTGTTGAATGAAAGTTCTATTAGGGATAGAGAGAAAGTCGCTTGTTGGAGTGATTTCTGGTTTGATATCACGGGAATATTTCATTCAAAGCGTGGTTGATGGAGGTGTGGCTTGAATCCCGCCGGGCAGAAATCTTGGCGCCACAAGTCCATCTTCAAATCCCTGCTCACAGACTCTACAAAGGCTTTAACTTCTCTAAGTTCATCCAAGAGCTTCAACGACAAGTCGAACTCCATGTCTGAAGATAAGGAGCAGATGCCGGGTGTTAAACGAGATCATCATGGCGCGAAGAAGGAGGTCGAGGTAAAGAGTTCGCCTTTCATGCCTATGTTTGAGCAGTTTCGCGACGAGTTGGATCAGCACCATGATCGGAGGGAGAGGATCATTAAGGCTTCGAGAGATATCACTGCGGCGAGTAAGAAGATGTGAGTCAAATAAACGATGATTCTGAGGATTCCAGCTAATTCCAAATAGCATCTTCTCTCTTCAAAGGTACGGTCACGTGTAGAAAAATGTCCCAAGGCTCAAAATACTGACCGTTTTGACAGAATGCGCGCTTTGAAAGTTGATATACCTGCAAACATCGCGTCGGAGACAAAACAACGTGCTGATGCTATGCAAAAGCAATTCGTGGCCATTGCTCCAGATCTTGTTGGACTGAACGCTTGGCGATATCAACGACAGATTTCGGGGGGGATTCAAGAGTTTATGGAAGCTGCTTCATTCGAGTATTATTTGCGTCACCAATCTCTCATCACTCTCGAAGAAGCAGCGAAAGCAATACCTGGAGGTGTTGAATTAACTGGAGATAATTATGTACTTGGCATTTTCGACTTGGTAGGAGAATTAATGAGGTTTGCTATCACGACAATGGCGACGACTGGATCATTACCCGGATCGACAGACGAGGCGTCAGGAATTCAACGTGATATCTTGATGGACTTGAGGGTTTTGAGAACCAGTTTTGAGGCTCTAGATACTACGAGTTGCGGAGGGACTGGGCTGGGAAGGGATGTCGAGAAGAAAATGGAGGTTATGAAGACTTGTGTTGAGAAGGTCGAGACGGCTGTTTATGGGATGATTATTCGTGGAAGGGAGAGGCCTAAAGGATGGGTACCTGATCTTGCTGATGAAAGAGCTCCTGTGGAGAGCTATTAAGAGAGGTACTTGCACAAATCACAATGGCTGAATTTTAAATGGTATCCTGAAACTTCGAGGTTAAGCACAATCTTTGGTGGAGGTAGATCCCAAGCTCTCCTTTCTAAGATTTGATATCTGTAACCAATTGATGATATATTTTGAGCACGCGAGCATCGTGATTGATGTCCCTGTCGGCGGCATTGGACTTCCGACGCAAGCCACACAATGACGGAGTTTCAAGCCACAAGGGTTATCACGATTTGGAGTTGAAATTATTTCCTAAAGTTGTCGCACGATGAGTTAACATACAATTCCGAACAACCGGCTTTGAAAGGATACCCAACTCCGCCAAGATGTTGCGCTGGTTAGTCATTTCTGGGACGAGCCAATTACGCTCGAAAACATGAAGAAATGAAAATTCTGACTCCGAAATAGGTACCAGAGGAAGCTGGCCTCGAGCCCAATTCTCACCCAGAGTATCACCACTGCGATCCTTTTCGCAACCGGTGATACCATGGCGCAGCAGCTTGTGGAAAAGAAAGGAATTCGAAACCACGATATCGCGCGTTCTGGGAGAATGGCTCTATACGGTGGTGGTAAGACTCTCCCCCCACCATTCACAACCTCAGCGCTGATAATCTAAACCTCTATAGCTGTCTTCGGTCCAGCAGCAACGACCTGGTTCAAGTTCCTCCAAAATAAAATCGTTCTCCGGAACAAAAACCTCGAAATTGCAGCGAGAGTAGCCTGCGACCAAGTCATCTTTGCGCCTACGAATCTTTTCTTTTTCTTGAGTAGTATGGCTGTTATGGAGGGGAGCAGTCCACAAGATAAGCTGGATAAGACATATGCCAACGCTTTGACGAAGAATTGGATGGTGTGGCCGTTTGTACAAGCGGTTAACTTTAAAGTTGTTCCCTTACACCATAGAGTTTTGGTTGTAAACGTTATTTCTCTGGGATGGAATTGTTATTTGAGTTTCCTTAACAGCCGGTAGTTTGGTTGTTGCGAATGGGGCATATATATTGGGAGAGTTGGGAGACTAGAGTAGATCTCCTCAGAGCCGCATAGAGGGACTCTTCAACAGAGGAGCGGCCTGCTCACACATCGTTGGCGTTTTGGGTGTCTTGAGATAGGACGACGTTGATTCTAACCTTCCTCCTAAGTATGACATCTTATCGGCACCGTTGTCTCGATTGATTGCCTACATAGAGTGGTTTCGCATCTATTACTGTTGTGCTCAATGTCTCGCGGGAAGACACACCGACATGCGTCTTGTTGACCCAACTCGGTGAAATGCAAAGGAAGCCACAGGAGCCAGGAGTCTTCTGCAAATCCGTGTCTCTCCTTAACTCGTCTGGCCTAACAGTCTCAAATATGTGGCGATCAGGTGACGAAGCCTATGTTGATGCCTCAGGGAAAGACCGCTGTTGCTCGCCTGGATTTGGCAAGGCGCAGCCGCCAGCCACGGCGGGACATCCAGCAAATCTTGAGGAAATCGCAACTGGAACGTCAGGCCCAACTTCCCACTTCTAAACAAACAACATCCCCGCGCGATCGACTTATTGCCTGGAGCAATAATCGCCCCAACTCACCCTCACCCCAAAATAAATCCACGGGCCTGCGTTACCAAGACAAAGTAACTTTCAGCTTCAATTCAATCCTTGGTCTCTCGAGCATATAAATCTCCTCCCCCGCACGACCTTCCTCCCTTCCTCCACCTTCTCTCGCCATCCATCCCCAACCCTCACTCCCATCTTTAAACACACCCAGTCATGGCGTCTGCTACGGCTTCAGTCCCTACCAACGGTGATGTTACACCTTCCCAGCAAGTCGATCTATCCACTATCCCGATCTCGCCTGATGGCTCAAACAGCGACGAGAACAAGAAGCCACATGGCGATGACGAACAAATCACCGTCTTCCACGATAAGGACAACTTCAATGTCAAGCATCCTCTGATGAACCAATGGACCCTGTGGTTCACGAAGCCACCAAGTGGAAAGGCAAGTTTTGCGCGCCGTAACGTTTCATCTTCTGTATCCTAATTTTCCACATAGGGAGATAACTGGAATGATTTGCTGAAGGAGGTTATCACATTCAACTCAGTCGAGGAGTTCTGGGGTGTCTATGTAAGTTCTTTCGGGCTGGTTGGGTAGTGGGGACAATTTACTGACTTTTCCTTGCAGAACAATATTGCCCCAGTCTCCGAGTTGGCTCTCAAATCCGATTACCATCTCTTCAAGCAAGGTGTGCGACCAGAATGGGAGGACCTGCAAAATAAGCACGGTGGCAAGTGGTCATACTCCTTCAAGGAGAAGCGCAACGTTGGAATCGATGAGCTTTGGCTTCACGTCATGCTCGCTGCAATCGGCGAGACTCTTGAGTCGGAAGGTGATGGAGAAGTCATGGGTGTTGTGGTCAACGTTAGAAAGGGCTTCTACCGCATTGGTGTCTGGACTCGCACAGTCGGCAAGAGCATTCCCAATGGTGGTGATGCAGATGTTGCAGGAGGCAAGGGTCGCAGTCCTCAAAAGGGCCAAGAGATTCTCATGACGATTGGAAAGACCTTCAAGGAAGTTTTGAAGTTGCCAGCCTCAGAAGGGGTCGAATTTTCCGGGCACACAGATAGTGCGCATAGTGGAAGCACACGTGCAAAAGCCAAGTACACTGTTTAGGACGGACCGATTATTCGATACTAGGGACTGTGGTCACTTGGGGAAAACCTGTACTCATGACTTTTCATGCGGCATTGCGATATGTGGGTTGGAACGGGGTTCAAGCATGGGATATTTTGTTATTGGCAATACTTATGCATACAGGTGGTGGCTAGTAAGGGACCAGCTAGCTTATTTCTGGTGTATCCTTTCCTTCTCTTTTGAAAGGGGACCTTCATACATGGCGTTATTCTACGGCGCGATATGGTCTATGCCTGATGGTAAGTGTTTATAGATTGGGCGGAAAATAAAAGTCGATACTAGAGGAATTTCTGAAAGTCATTTCGTGTGCTACAAGTGACACGATATACCTTTGTGACCTTTGTTAGACAATGGAGGTGCCTCAATTCATCAAAACAAGCATTTTTTGTACATGCTATCGTCTTGGTTCTAGGGAAAGTTGGACGACAGGGAAGAGCCTTTTCTTGTCAAATTTAGCTGTTCCTCAGATATTCCTTTGGTTCCAATCGTTTCTTGTTTTAGGCTTTCAGAGAGACTTCAAGCAGACAAGCCTTCTTTACGAGATCTTGAATACTAAATTAAAGGACGAAGGGTGTATTTACAATGTAATTATGACACAGTCTATCGGACGATAAAAAGCTTTTCCTCAAGCTTGCCGACGTCCTTTTCTCTATACATCTATCCAAGGCTCTATCAACCACCTTCTTCCACTTAACACGAAACAATACTCTCACCTCCAACCTATAACCAATATAAACTTCTATCTCTCCTTTCCACTACCTTCGCTAGCACTCTCCACATCCCCCCACAACTCCTTAACCAACTTCTTCTTATTAATCTTCCCCATCGCATTTCGAAACCTCCCTAATTCCTCGGTACTCACGACCTTCATAGCCCTAGGAATCTTATATCCTACCAACTTATCCCTCATCGCAATTCTCATATCCAAAGGTCCCCACTGCCTATCTTCTCTCCCTTCCCGTTCACTCTTCACGCCATCCTTTAAAACAGCTACACAACCGACTTTTTGTCCCCATTTATCCGATGGGAGACCAACGACTGCGATTTCCGTTATTTGAGGGAGGGAAAGGAGATGATGTTCTACTTCCAATGCGGAGATTTTCTCGCCACCGGATTTTATTATATCGGATGATAATCGACCGTGAATAAAATACATCGGTCCTTTTGCCCATGATTTTTGACTTGGGAGAGGGGAATTACCGGTTCCACGAATGTATTTTCGAACGGCCATATCGCCTGTTTTGAACCAAGGACCGAGTCCATCGTCTGGATCGGGTTTGACGAATTCTTTAGCTGTGGCGACGGGGTTGTTGAAGTATTGAGTGAAGATGGTTGGACCGCGGAGTTGGATTTCTCCCGACGATTCTTTTTTGGAACGGGAGGTGGGGGAGAGGGGACGGATAATACGTTTGGTGTCGGGATCTACGAGACGGATTTCTACGGTTGGGAGGGGGAATCCGACGGAACCGTCTATGCGGTCTGAGGGGGAGAGACCACAGGATAGAGCCATTCCTACTTCGGTCATGCCGTAGCGTTCTAGGAGGGTGTTACCGGAGGAGATATCGGACCAGGCTTTTTTGGTGGGGGTTGGGAGGGAGGCGGATCCGGATATGGCGAGGCGGAGATAGTTTGAGGAAATTCCTCGTTTGGCTGAGTTTTGAACGTCGCGGGGGAGATCGGGTAGTGTGGAGAGAAGGCGGTTGTAGACTGTTGGAACGGTGGTGAAGAATGTTATTGGGTCCTTGTTTGTTTTTTGAGGTGTGTCGGTGGAGATGCTTGAGGGGTTTTTGAGGAAGGGAACCGAGAATCGATTCCAGACTGTTGTTGCGTTGAAGGGGTAGAGGAATTCAATTGTACTTCCTGATATTAGAGGGGCGAATATGGCGTTGATCGTTCCATGAATATGGTGTAGGGGAAGAATGTGAAGGAGATGATCTGAGGGTGTGTATTCCCAAGCTTGGATGAGGGATTTGGCTTGTGCTGTCATTACGCGTTGGGGGAGAAGAACTCCTTTCTAATATATTGTCAGTATTACGAAAATGCATTTTGGAAAGGGGAATAATGGCTTACAGGCCGAGCAGTAGTTCCTGATGTATACAACATCATTCCACCCTCGCCATCCTCCTTTCCCTCTAACTCAACCTTCTCGCTCCTCCCACCACCCATTCTCTTCTCAACCTTAACATGCTTTGGTGTTCTGTCCAATTCTTGCTTTAAAACCTCCTCAGCTTTCTTTTCAAATTTATTAGAAGATAATAACATCATTGCCTGACTCTGATTCAAAATATATTGTAATTCACTAGCCGGAAACCCTGGGCTAAGTGGTAAAGCAATCGAGTGAGCTCCCAGAATGGAAAGTAACGTCACTATTTTTCAAAGTTAACAACACAAAATCTTGACTTAATCTCTCATTTGTGAAACATATGAGATGTCATGGGAAGTGGTAAAAGCGCACCCACATAATCATACCCATTCTCCACCAAAAAAGCAATTCTCTCCCCCTCAATCCCCCCTTCCTTCGCCTTCCCTTCCTCAATAAGTTTCTCCTTCGCAACAGAGACATCAAATAACAATTCTCCATAAGTAAACCTTCTCCCACTTTCCGAATGTATCACGACCGTACTATTCGGATTATGAGCTTTTATCGCCGTAAAGACTGGGAGGGGTGGAAGAGTATGTTTTATCATCGTCATCCTTGTGGTTGAGAATTGTGATGTGAAATTGAATATATAACGTGACTTCAATTTTGCTTTTTGAAGGGAAGAGGAACGAAGGAAAGGTAAGGTTCGTGGAAGGAACATTTTAAAAGAAATTGGGAAGGCCTCGGAGACCGAAGTCTTAGATAGGGTCGTTGCGTGGTGGAGGTGGGGTTGGAGATAAATGTCTAGTTCATCATAGGTTCCGAACGGAGGGGAGTCGGGAATAGAAATATTGCCTTTGAAAGCTAGCTGGTGGATTGCTTTTTGCCCACGCGTTGAGGAATTGAGGCTGAGAGGCTGAAAGTTTTCCCGATGTTAAGCCTGCCGGAGGGGTGTTCAGCCACAGGAGATTATCTTATCAGATTGATCGAATGGGCGGGATTTGAATGCAGGAACGACCATTGGATGATCATTTCTTGTCTTGGATCTTGTCA
Organism: Neobulgaria alba; assembly: GCA_003988965.1. Classification (NCBI taxonomy): domain Eukaryota; kingdom Fungi; phylum Ascomycota; class Leotiomycetes; order Helotiales; family Gelatinodiscaceae; genus Neobulgaria; species Neobulgaria alba. The sequence goes on from QYAM01000037.1 coordinate 227,669, forward strand.
CTGCACGTCAACTTGATTTTCTGGTCTGGCACTTTCGAGAAGAACAATTGATTTGCAGATTGAGGGTGTGTGTGTATGGGGGGATTTCATACTCTGATGCTCCGAAGCTCGATATCCGTTCTTTCTCGACAATCCCTCCGATCCCTCAAATATACCACCGCCACAATGTCGACCGCACCCTCTAAGACACCAATGGAAGATATAATGCGATCTAAAGCACGTTCGCCCCCTCCCCTCCGCCATCAAACCTCCCAACTAACTTCCTCCTCCACTAGATTTCCACCGCCCTCTCACCCACAACTCTAGAAATCCACAACGACTCCCACCTCCATGCCCACCACAAAGCCATGGCCGATTCCACAAGTGCCGAAACACATTTCAGAGTCGTTGTAACAAGCGACGCTTTTAAAGGCAAAATGCAACCTGCGAGACATAGAATGGTGTATGGGGTTTTGAAAGAGGAGATGACGATGGAGGGGGGGATCCATGCTTTGCAACTGAGGACGAAGACTGTGGAGGAGGAGGAGAGGATGGCGAGGAGGGAACAAGAGGAAAGGGAAAAGGTTGAGGAGTGAGGGGGCCGAGGGTTTCGGATGTTAAATTTAGGTATTCTAGGGGGGAAGAGATGGTGACGTTGTAGTTATTTGCTATGATATAGTTGTTAGGGAAGACATTTGGGAAGACATCGTCAAGGGGACATAGTTGGCACGGGAGATGTTATCGAGAAGAGTCACATTGAGTTAAGGTGATATAATCCAATGCCTCGTCGATTGGTCAGTTCTTAGTGCTACAGTACAAATATGGGTATCAAGACATTAAACATGGAAACTTTCCAAGACTGCGTATATGCACTGGACGGTCGATTCGGGCCTTTCGGCGAAGAATCGAAAATCATAGAAGACTTCCCCGTTTAATGGCGGTCCCATTCCTGAGTTTTGGGCTCCCCCTCAACTCCATGTTGCTTAAAGTTGGCTGGCAAGCTTTGTCTTGTACTTCCAGCAGTTGAACTTGGAATGGTGGACTGCGATACCCTAAGAGCACGTTTGGTCTTCAATATCTTGGCCATGACTGATATACTCTTTTTCTTTCTTTTGTTATCTGTGGAAACTTTGTTTAACCAGTCGTGAACAGGCTGTCCATTTTCTTTAGGGCGGCCACGTAGTTTGGAAAGATGGTGAGGTGAGAGATGAGAAGAAGTGGTGGAAGAAGGCGTTAGAATACTTTCCCTGAGAGATGGTGTGACTTTGGGATTACTAAAGCTATCTTTAGTTGAGGATCGAGGAGGCTTATTCTCAGCAGGTTCGCTGGCATTGAAGGCTAGCGGCGATCGAGCTTCTTTTGTGCTTATATTTGGGGGGGCTAGGCTAACGACCTGAGAGGAAGTATTTCCGGACCAAGGCAAACTTCGACGCCTGCTCTCGCCAACCTCTGGCAGACAACCGCTGGGGGAAATGTCTTGAGATAACCCCATGTCACCAGCTGGTAAAGATCGTCTTGTGTTGCTTTGTTGTGGTACTTGGGCTTGGCCTGCAAATTGTACTTTTCTCCTTGAGCTCGCAGTTTGCAATTGGCTAGCTGTCTCAAAGAAACGTCTTTTGGGTACCGCTCGTGAATGGACTTCGATTGCCTCAATACCAGGACTATCCTCCTTCTGGTTAGGAATGCTGGAGGCATTGCCGTGGATTCGATTAAGTACAGTTGGTGATCCAAGCTCCGGGCTTTCAACGTTGCTTAAACAAGGAGAGATACCTTTAGCCTCAGGTGTTGTGACTGTATTTGCACCTAGTAGTGTTAATGCCCCTACATCCAAAGCGTTCGCCGACTGAGTTCTCTCTTCATCTTTTTCGGACTTGCTTGTAGGGGTGACTGAGGCTCTTTTCACGGAGACCTGGCGTACTGGCGTGCTGGCCCTTGTTGATGGAATCGACTCATCCCCTAACCTTGGTACATTCGGATTGAAGATCTTTCGAATACGATCTACTTCCTCAGTGGGCAAGGAAACCAGCGCATCGGAGAGTACCTCACGGGTAATCACCATTTTAAGATATATAGGTTGATGGATAAACTTGTTATAAAACTTCCGTCCGGTGAGGAGTTCACCCCTTGGCTTGTCACGATTCTCCCCCATGTACGTCCTGTACCCGGATGCAAGAACTCTGATGAAGTCATCACATAGGAAGTCATGGACTGTCTTATCTTGCTTGTCGAGCCACTCAATATAGACCAATGCCCATGTGAACTGTTTCTCGTTGCCTTTGTAGTCAGGATAATGAGTTTTAAACTCCTCGTAGATAGATGAAGTAACTGGGAGGTTGAGTCCATCGTTCGAAAAATGTTCCTCTGTATTTGCGTTTGATCGTGAGTTTTCCGAGACAGCATTGCGTTTGCTAGCCTCTAAGCGCTTTCGGGAAAGGGACCTACTTTCTCGAATCATTTCAGCAGTGGGTCTTGACGTGCTCTCTTCTTGGTTTATCATTTCCGCAATACGCTTCCGTTTATTGGGGAGGTAATGATCTTCGAGATTATCTTTGGAGCGTTTGAGGTTGTTTCTTCTCGGTCCGAGGTTTTGCAAAGGGGAGACCTCTCGACTAGAGGTTAAGAGCTGGGGTGGTGAAGAATCAATGTGAGAGGAACAGGACATGTTTCGATTTTCCTCCATTGTAAATTTGCCGACCTCGTGCTGGGACGATTTGGCCACGTTTTGAGGCCGGGAGACCTCAAGTACTTTCTCAAAAATTTCGTTTATTGATTTGGGGAGTCGTCTATTTTGGGGCTCGTCCACTGAAGCTCTTCCTCCATCTTCTTCATTTAGATGCTCATTCTGGAGAAGAGAACCCCTCTGAACCGAAGCTGATGGTGAAATTTTGTCGACAATCTTCGGACCTCGAAAATCGTTGAAGGTGGCTGGAACTGTATAACTTGAGGTGGGGTAGCTGGAGCCATGCCTGTTTGCATCTAGACTGGCTTGGCCAAGTCCCACTCCGGTCTTATTTTGAGAGCGACGGATCACAGGAGTTTGCTCGACTTGGATTAGAGTGCCTTCCTGTGACCTAGAAGATGACTCCCGGTTCTTTATTGGTTCTGGTTTTGCGTTGTTAGGCTCGGGGGCCGCGAGAGGAACTTCAATTTCAAAGTCTTCCTGCCCCCCTGGACTGCTTGGCTGGAAGATATCTGCCTGGACAGGTCTTCTGTAGACTGTGTGGGTCGCGTTGTATGATTTAGGTATGGTGGAGATCTCATCTTCACGTGGAGATGCTAACGGATGTTTCTCTTCTCTCACCGGGCTGTCGGGCCAGGAAACTTCGTCCGAACTGTCGGGAGAGGTAGATTCGTAGAGCCTGCTTTTAGGCGATTGTCTTGGATTCGTAATCCTCTCTGGAGTTGCCCCATGCAGGAAGCTATGAGTCAAGTCATTGGCTCCTGTTGGAGGAGTGTCTTCCTCTTCACCATCGGTCGCCTGCTCTCGGCTATTATGTACATTAACAGGCTTTGTATCGCTGACACCACTACTGCGAGCTTTTCTCAAGGACTTCTCTAAATTTTCTCGAACCTCCGAGGGAATATTCGCGTAACGAGATCGCTCATTGTCCTGTGGTTCATACCAAGAGCTTTCCCTGTCAAGAATGTCCTGTTGCTGTCTAGAGATCTGAATGTATCTGCGTGGTACGCGCTTGAGCCCTGCAAAAGGATTACATATTTGGAATTCATCTATGAGGAATGGTGGGCGAAGTGATTGGTGTGGGATTTCGGAATCGACAATTTTGCTTAAAGATTGCTGCTTGGAGTTTGCTGGAGTTGTTGCGCTTATTTGGTAAGTGTTTTGCGAAGGAGAGTTTGGACCGGGGGACTGTGTAGGGAAAAGAGCTTGAATTGAGCGTTGCAAATCGCGTTTCGTTTTCAAGCTCAATTGACGGATTGGAGTTAAGAACGCTTTACTAGGAGATAAGGCGAATTTAGGGCTTATGTTCGAAGTGTTCTCTGTTCGACTTGCTAGGGTCTCTACCACAGAGGCATCCCGAATGACTCCGACAGGTAGGAGGGTTGAGTTAGCACTGACTTTGCCATTATTCGATGCTTCTCCAAAGTGAGCGTTTTGTTTTAGCATCTCAGCTAGCTCATATTTGGTGGGACGAATGTAGGACTTTGTCTGTTGATCATCTCCCCAGGAAACGTTTGTGGGTGGAGGCTGTATCTGTGTTGCAAAGTCGGTATTAGGATCTTCATAACTTGATGGATGGTCAAATCTGTTTAGTGGCTTCTGGTTTAATTGGGATACTAGAAGTCTTCTTAGTTTGTCTAAAATATATAGTATTTCCCGGTGACTCGTGGCTTCCTTAGGCTTTCCGATGGTTGTACTTCCGTCACTACCGAGCAGTTTGAATTGGCGGATAACCAGTATAAGTTGTTTGGTAGATGTATAGTTTGGGTCGAATTTCGGAGGAGAAAGTTAGCAGCTTTCAGCATAAGAAGAAGGATAAAAGCTTACAATCTCAAAGTCTTTTAGCAAAATGATACCACCGCTTATACGACCAATTTCTTGATTCCGAGTCTCGAAGTCGTCGACAGCAGATGGAGAAAATGTAGCCTGGATGGAGCAGAATTTGTCGGAGAGTGTAGCTTCGTAGTTTGTTGAACCTTCATTTTGCTGGATATCAAGGAGCTGGACAACCCGAGGCTTGGCGGACCGTATAGTTACTGTGTCGAACTTGTCCGATTCCTGGAGCCTCTTTGCGTGCTTGCCCAGTGCCAAACCCTTCACCGATGCCGTCTCGACCTTTCTGAGCTCTTCTAATAGCACTGGAAGAATCCACGGGACCCGCAAGACCATCGCCATGGCCGCGGTGGGATTAGGCTACACGGGGTCAGACAACTAGTTGAGCAGGAGACCATGGCAAGATGCGGAGACTTGGTGGTTAAGTCACGAAGGTGCGGAGGATACGTGGGTGATCAAAGGGGAGAGTAGGCGCAAGAACAATTTGGCACAATTCATTCGAGTGGTGATGGAGTACGTGCGGCTCGCTGTGAAGTGAAGCGGGGGACGCGTCTATCGCGAACGCTATCACGTGACATTGACTGCAAGCCAAGAGGCTGTGGCGTCTGGCGTGATGTGGCTGACCCACTGCACGATGATGCTGGAGCTCCAAGCATGTTGTTGTGAGAGGACTGACAAGACCTCGGAGTTGCACCAAACCACTCAGCACCGGGCGCCACTCACCTTCAGGTTTGCCCCACGACTTTCCCCAAAGCTTGCCCAAGCTGCTTAGTGAATAGAACCCGCCAGAACCATGATGCGCATGATGCGCATGGTGTGAAGTCTCGCCGCCGAATCCCCTCATCTATTCCAGGTCCTCCTCAAGCTTGAAGCGCCCTTTCCCCCTTTGACGACCGACGCTGGACTCCCATTCACAACCAGACCATGTCTAGCTGGATCACACTCGCGGCAGCAACAGCAGTCCTCGCCCGGTGACATGAGCATCTCCGACAACAGCCGCCCTGGCTGAGGATCCCCCTCCCGGATACGTTCAGACCTAAATAGCCATCATTGTGCCAACCACTCACTGCCCACTGCGTGCCAACTTCTATCCCCCATCCCCCGTCTGGATTCGTACCAGTAGAGTCAGAACCTATCAGATAATCTCCCAAACACCATGTCTTCCCACGACTCTCCGCGGACTTCGATGGGCCCGCCGTTGTTACCTCTAGGCCTTCGGTCGCGCCGTGGCTCTCTGGCTTCGGTTTCGGGCTCCACTCCCATCGACAAGCAACAGCTTGCTGAAGCCCTGGACAAAATACATAGCACCGCAAGCCAATCGGAGACACTTACTACTTTTAACGAATTCGCTCCCCCTCCTCCCCCGACAGCACAACCCGAGAGCAAAGGGCTGGCTGGGGATATTATGCAAAACGGGCTCAGTGGGCTATACAATCGCTTTAAGGGCGCTGTCAGCGGTGGAAAGGAGAAACCATCCCAGATATCTACTAAACCAGACCATGACAACGCTGAAGTTTCTTCGTTGAAGAGTAATAGTACGACAACTCCAATGTCAAGGAATCTGAATCATCTACCCCGAGAAGACAGCGCAATAACCACATCCTCGGCACAAATATCTGGTTTCTCCTCCCGTATTCAATCGCCGACGATCTCGTCCTTTGCTGGCCTCTCGGAATCTCAGTCACAAGCAATGAGATCCTCTAAGGCATCACTAGCATCGACAGCAGTGACAACGCCCGCTACAACTAAATCGGGAACTTCTAGCAGGCCGACAACCACACCCATGGCAAAGGCAACTGCATCTCCTGCCGTGGTTCCCACAGTGGCATCTGCATATGCCTTTAAGGGAAGTGATACAAGATCAGCCGCGGAATTGAAAAAGACGGAGACCATACAGTCGGAAGGTAGCAACCCAAGTCGAGAAACCTCAACTCCCATTGGCTCTGGAGACCGCCGAATCGCCCGTCATAGTAATAGCGACATTCTTGTTCTCAATGATTCCGAGAATTCTGAAAATGAGGCCAGCCAGAGTAACCCAGATACTTCACTTAGCTACATCGGAGCAGATGGAGTTATCGAACAAGCTAAACCCACGGCCGGTCCAAAAACCGCGGCTTTGGCACTTTCCTCCCTAAAAGCAACAGATGCTATCCGCACTGGGAATCTTTCGAAGAGGCCTATGGCTATTGAACGAATAGCTCAATCTCATTTGCCAGGATATCAAGCTTCTAGGGCATCATCCACGGACCGCAGTGTTGCTGAGACATCGCATATCAATACGTCAGCGCATAATAGTATTCAGCATGAGTCCTTCTCGACGGATTCCCCATTTCAGTTGGGGCCTATGGGTAGAATTCGTATCCCTGGAACAACGATGAATGAAGGAGCCCCAGAAGTAGTGAATGCCCGCCTGGAACAGATGAGAAAACAGGTCTTGAGTAAAGAGTTCTGGATGGCGGACGAAATCTGTAAAGAATGCTTTCATTGTGGTAATCCATTTTCAGCATTTAGAAGGAAGCATCATTGCCGAACCTGCGGTTGTATTTTCGATTCCAAGTGCACTTCGATTGTCTCAGGCCAGCGTTTCGGTGTACAGGGCTCGCTGCGGGTATGCAAAACGTGCCTTGATGTTATCAATAGACGACACGATAGCAGTGGATCAGAGGATTCTGAAGATGAGTCTACCTTGCCAACATTTTTCCAGGCCCAGCAGGCCAAGTATGAGGCCTCTCTGAAGCCTGAACTTGCAGAAAATGCCGATGCCAGACAAGGTGCGAATGTTGAAGCGAACGATAGTCCCTCAAGACCTCTAGCGACCCCTATGATGGCTATACCTGCTACACGACGAATTGGTGACTCTAGCAATCGCAGATCTGCGGTTCTAGAGATAGACGCGCCACAATTAAGTCGGCCAAGCTCTTCACGATCGTTAAAAGCGTTAACAGGAGCCGGACGCCCGCCGTCGGCTGGACATAAAAGGCATCATTCAAAACACAATTTCCTCGGACGATTCAAAATAGCAAGTGAAGAAAGAGCCCCATTTCACCGTGGCGTGACCGACGACATGCCTAAAAAATCAAGGCTCTCTGCATTCCATGATGACAATATTATTGACCCTGATTTGGCTCCATACATGTCAGATGAAGGCTCTAGTGGGGATGAGCAGATGAGCTTATTTGCTACAATGAATAGCGGGGGCATACTTAGCCCAAGCTTCGAGAATGACAGGTCAGGTTTCGGCTCTCTTTTGAGCACGAGCAAGAAGCATAGATCTAGGACTGGCGAGAAAAGTGTGAGCGGAATTAGCTTTACTAGCCGTGCATACGAAGATGCCATCGGAGGTCCATCATCGGGCTTCCCGAGGCCAAACCGGCGACGTAACCTCAGCGCGGCTAGCAACAATTTATACATCGTGCGAACGTCCCCTCGTCAACCACACAATGGTTTTGGCAATTTGGACGAAGAATTAGTAGGCACAGAAAACACCACAACATCTTCCACTCTTGGGCCATCAAAAATGATTAGAAGCGCTTCAATGCGAGATTCTAAAGCTCCGGCAGTGGAATTGAACAACGCTAGCTTGCATCATGTCCGGCGGTTACTACATCAGCTCTTGGAGGACGCAAATATACCCAATGTGGCAGCCTGGGAGAAAGCCCTAATACCAATTCTACTCCAGTGTACAGATGACGTGAACCCTGACGTTCGATCTGGAGACGGGATTGATATTCGCCATTATGTTAAGCTGAAAAAAATTCCTGGCGGAAAGCCAGGCGACACAGCATATGTCTCCGGGGTTGTATTCACGAAGAACTTAGCTCTGAAGAGCATGCCGCGGAGCATATCTAATCCCCGAATCGTGATTGTTTCTTTTCCTATTGAGTATTCAAGGCATCAGCATCATTTCATGAGCTTGGAGCCGGTTATTGCTCAGGAGAAAGAGTTTTTGAGGAATATGGTCAATCGCATAGCCTCTCTTCGGCCACAGCTGCTTTTAGTTCAAAAGCATATCTCAGGCTTAGCTCTCCAGTATTTGAATGAAGCCAATATTGCAGTTGCTTATAATGTGAAGCAGTCGGTTATTGAAGCTGTATCTCGATTCGCGCAGACCGAGATAATTTCCTCCATTGATATGGTTGCTTTGAAACCAGTCCACATAGGTAAAAGTGCGGGATTCGACGTAAAGACCTACGTCCACAATGATATCCCTGGCAAGAAGAAGACGTACATCTATTTGTCAGGCTGCCCGAAGGAATTGGGATGTACTATCGCTCTCCGCGGGGGAAATATGGCAATACTAACCAAAATGAAGCGAATCACGGAGTTCATGGTTTATGTTGTATACAATCTTAAGCTTGAGACATGCTTGATGCGTGATGAATTCGTCCTTATCCCTTCAGTTGCTGAAAACAGCGGCAGCGTTTCTCCGCCTAGGTATCAGGCTGGGGGATCTTCTCAACAAACCCCTGGGGAGGCCACCTCATCTACGCAAAATGTCACTGCGGCAACTGAGAAACTGCAGGCGGTTGCTGATGCAAACGAAAGCTCTCAAGATCCCAGCCAGGCAAGCGCAGCCGAATTGGACAAAGCGAAAGATACAGAACCTATGACACCTACATCTGGATCCATTGACGGACCAAGGCTTGAAAAGTCGGCTACTCGCCCAGAAACGCCTAAGCTAATTTCTGCGCATGAATCTCATGCCCATGGACCACAAGAGGAACAGTTGCCCGAGGATATTCCCATGCCCACTTTTTATAGTGATATGGTAGCAAAGCATCAAACGAAAATATTATCAGCTTCGCCATTCGTCAAGTTTGTGCAGCCATACCTTCTTATGCGGGCCCGGGAACAGGAACGTCGACTCGTTTATTTGAGGCGGCTAAGAGACCAAGATACTTTTGAAGAACAGGCTGACCCTGAAAAGCCCAAGCCTCAAAAATTTCAACTCATCAAACCCGAGATGGTCCATGAAACAGTCAACCAAGCCCCACGACAGATTATGGAAGTTCTGCACGCTGTGCACGATGCCGAATATGATAAAGCTCTGCACAATTACCAAACCCAGAAACGGCAATGGGAAAACTACATTCAGGGAAATTCCAATCTCTTCGATCCATATTCTCACCAGAATATTACAGTCTTGTATACAGTCGTTTGTACTGCAACGACAATACCATGCGCGGGTCCCGAGATTTTGGCATTGGGATTCTACAACGAGCATATTGAATATGATCCAGATTGTACTCTTGGGCAATATGTTGAGGACCTATGCTTGGGCGTCAATACTATATGCCAATCCAATGGATGCGAGCGAAAGATGTCGGAGCACCATAGAACCTATGTTCATGGGGAGGCCCGGATCACTGTCTTCGTAGAGAAGTCGACATGCAAGATGAAGGGTCTCCAAGATTCCATCCTCATGTGGAGTTACTGCAAGATTTGCCAAAAAGAGACTCCCGTGATGCCAATGTCTGAGAGTACATGGAAATATTCCCTTGGCAAATATTTGGAGCTTTCTTTCTGGAGCAGTGAGCTTCAACTTCGCGCCGGAATCTGTCCCCATGATATCCATCGTGATCATATTCGATATTTCGGCTTTAAGAATGTTGCAATTCGCGTTCACTATGATCCTATCGACTTGTTGGAAATCGTTGTTCCACGTTCCCGAATCACCTGGAAGGTTGACAATGACTTGAAACTAAAGAATGACCTTTTTACGAAAATCGAGGAAAGGTGGAATCGTTTCATGGCGACAGTACACTCAAGAATTAAAGGTATCAATATTGACAGTGTTTCGCCGGAGAAAGTCGAAGCTTGTAAGGTTGAAGTAGAGCGTTTATCGAAGCGGGCACAGGAAGAGCACGCGTCTCTAATTCGGAAGCTGCAAGAGAAATACATGGAGTCGAAATACTACGAGATTATACCCCTGAATCGGGCTGTCCGAGCGATGCAAGAGAAGGTTGCTGAATGGGATGATGCATTTGCAGATTTTGATGCCAATTTCTTCCCATCCGAAAAGGATATCCGGAGATTAGCAGCTCTTCAATTGAAAAAGATGTTCATCGATCGAGACGATGCATCAAATCTAGCCCCTCCTGACTCTATGGATATCACCTCTGATGTTGATGAGAAATCCGCCGATGTATCTCTCTCGGATTTGACCCAAACGCTGAGTATATCTATGGAGGAAACGAAAGATGTACTCAAATCTGTAGTAGAAGGAGTTGCTGCGAAGTCCCTAGATCAACCTCCAGAGCAACGGTCGGATCAACAGATCAGTTCAGGCATCCCCGTTGCGGAGCCGGAGGCTCTCGACCTCGACCGAGAGGATATAGCCCCTTTGGATTTGGCGTTTTCCAAGCTTGGTGATCCAGTTTCTTTAACGGCAACCAGCCCTTTGCCACCTACAGAGGTTTCCATTCCTCAGCCACAAGAGATGGCCCCAGAGCCGGTTAACGTCATTCAAGTTCCAGATTTTCACCCAGAATCAAGCCTCTCTGAAAAGGTTGAAAGACTTAGAGCTTTGAAATCAAAATCGAATGAAGCGGTTGCTGGACCTTCAGAGATGTCGAGCATACCACGACCTTCGGAACGCCTCCATTCACGACGAAGTGGTAGCACGACTTCTCCTCCCCTGAACAGGACCCAATCGCAACCAGCTGGAACATTGCGCCGCTCACATCCGAGCAATAGAACACACTCAAGGCAGGGAGATAATGCCTCGTCGTCCGAAGCTCCAACTCCTTCCGAGGGCCTGAGAGCTTCTGCCACGGAACCAATCAAGCCGATTGACAAAAAGCTCTCAGAAAGACTAGGTTTGAGCTCCACCAAGTCCCATCGAAAACCGAGCCATTCTCTCATTCCTCGTTCCGTTCATAGCAAGAGAAAGGAAACGAAAGTGTCTGCCTTAGCGAAGCATTTCGAGCAGTTGAGTCGGGAATTTGAGAAAGAGCGCATGCGTGATAGAAAACAACGTGCTGCCAAAGTCTCACAATCCAGAACATTTCCAAAGGCCTCTTCGAGACCAATCGTTGAGGTTTATCGCGATGTTAATGAGGCAGTAGAAGAGAGAGGGCCTAGTCACGAGGATTTGATGGACGTGCGGCCCACACACCCAAGTACTGACCAGACAGCTGTGGTTGAAGGGCTGGCTGAACTTAACACCGAAAATATAGCTGGAGATACAGCTCCCCACTCCCCAATTAACACGAATCTAACAGCGGATGAAACTGCCAACGAAGCCGAGCTTGATGACAATCAGCATAACGCAAGCCAGACATGCTCGGATGACGAAGAAGGTGCGAGCGATGCCGACCACTCCATACTTGATGACATTATTCCTGGCATTGCCGAAATCGCAGAGTCTTTAGGAGTAGGGAAGCCAAACGTCGATGTCCCAACAGAGATCCCAAAACATGAGAAAACAAGCTTGATGAAATTGCTCACCAACTTTTGGGCCGAAAGATCTGCAAGCGGTTGGACTCCACTTGAGTACCCTATAAATGTCGGCGATCATATATTCGAAGACATCGATGTAATAGTCCGTGAGGATGAACCAAGTTCGCTCATCGCTTTCACGTTACAAACACCGCATTATATCAAGACCCTAGAAGATATTCGAGCACAGGGCCGCGCGTCAAGCAAAAAGGAAGATTGTCACACACCTGATCAAGATGCAATCTCAGATATATGTGATGACGGTGTAGACCAAGCGGAAGTGGAAACATCCTTGCTTCGCGCAACTGGTACACATCTAGCGTACTCTTTTGCTGATGGGTCTGCAAGAATGCAGTGCAAAATATTTTTCGCCGAGCAGTTCGATGCGGTGCGACGAAAGTGTGGTGTCGCTGATCGGATCGTTGAATCGTTGTCTCGTTGTCTGAAATGGGACTCAAAAGGCGGAAAGACTAAGTCCGTCTTCTTGAAGACTCTGGATGATAGACTTGTCATCAAATCACTTTCGCCAATTGAGACGGCTGCTTTCCTCAAATTTGCCCCTGCTTATTTCAATATCATGGCTGAAGCACTATTCCATGATTTACCAACTGTGATTGCAAAGATGCTCGGCTTTTACCAGATAATTATCAAGAATCCTATCACTGGTACTGAGATCAAATGGGATGTCTTGGTCATGGAGAATTTGTTCTATGATAGATCTCCTACCCGTATCTTCGATCTGAAAGGTTCGATGCGTAATCGTAAGATTCAATCAACAGGCGAACAAAACGAAGTACTTCTCGATGAAAATATGGTGGAATTCATCTACGAGTCTCCTCTCTTTGCTCGAGAGGTAGGTTTCCATTCAAATCAATCCTCTCACTGGTAAACTAATATCCCTAGCATTCCAAAAAGCTCCTCCGTTTAGCAATCTTCAACGATACGCTTTTCCTCCAACGAAACGACGTAATGGATTACTCACTCATGGTGGCCGTTGACGAAGCCCGCAAAGAACTCGTCGTTGGAATAATCGATGTAGTAAGAACATATACCTGGGATAAAAAACTCGAGAGTTGGATTAAAGATCGTGGGTTTGCTGGTGGTGGAAGAAATAGACCAACTGTGACGAGTCCGAAGGCATGTGATTTCCACCCCACTTTCTTTTGTTTCCTCATTTTAGGATGTTAGGAAGGGAAACTAACAGTAGTGAATGATAGGAGTATAAAAGTCGATTCAGAGAGGCGATGAACAGATATATCCTTCAAGCGCCGAATAGTTGGCATCAGTGGCAACAACAGATTGAGACGAGACCGCAACAATATTACGAGAAGGAAAATAGGGCGGAGGTGGATGATCAGAGTCAGAGCTAATTCATCATGAGGTTTACGTACGATACATGGATTTGGAGTTTTAGGGATGGATATGAATCTGAACATATTGGCGAAATGAAAAGGAGTATGGGGCATGGGAGTACAGTTGGGTGTGGGAAATATGGTTGGGATGGGACTTGGCGTTTATTTTTGGGGAGTAAGGAATGCATGCAAGAGGGGATTGGAGAAAGCGAAGTGAAATGATGAGATTTTTTGGCTAGATTTATACCATTCTATGGATACTATAGAGTTTAGATAATCTCTTTAGGTAACCTTGTAATATGAGGATTGAGAAATTGCAATTTCTTACTTACCTTTGTCGCGTTTGAAAGGGTTGGTTGGATGTGATGGCGTGAGAATATGATATGACAAGCGAGGGGTTCGCTTGTTTTTTATGGGGGGATGAGAAGGATAAAGGAATCCCGGATTGAGCACTGATGATAAGTCTACAGACAAGAAAATATTACAATTGGATATGTTAAAACGAGTGCTTATTATTTAAATAGAGAGATTTAAACTCTAAAGTATCACCCCCTATCCTATCCTTCCTAATCCCCTATCCCAGAAAATTATAAGCCATCGGCCAATAAGACCAAATGGGCCGTAAATCCCCTTTCTTTCCTCATGGCAAGGTCAGCCTTAAATCTGAAACGTAAATCTAAACCTACGCTTAACACCTCTACCAAATCTCAAACTCTCCTCTAGAAGGAAAAAAGGTATTACAACCTAACCCTCCCTCCATTCAACTCCTCCCACTCCCTCCTCCCAAAAGGAACATACGTCCCCTCTCTCAACCAAAAAATTTGATCCCCCCCCACCTTCTCCGGATCAACGCCTTGCATCCTCACCACATGTTTCTGCTGTTTGTTCGTCCCCGTAACCTCCATATCCCTCACTAACCTCAGGAAAAGCGGGACGGCAAATCGAGGTAATTTACCACCTACATGATCTGCTAGATCCTTTAGAAGTGTCTTATTAGGATCCGAGGAGAGAACGATAGCTACACACCCTGCTCGACCGTCATGGTGTGGTAGTTCGATTCCGTAGACGTTGGCTTCGTGGACATGGGGATGAAGGCCGAGTGCTTCTGATACTTCGGTTGTAGATACGTTCTCGGATTTCCAGCGGAAGGTATCGCCGATTCGATCGTTGAAGTATTGTCGACCTTCTGAGTCAAAGGTTATCATGTCTCCAGTGCGGAAATAGGCGTCGCCTTTTACGAAAACGTTACGCATGATTTTACTTTCGGTTGAGTCTTTATTATTGAAGTAGCCTTGGAAATTGGAGGATATATTGTTGGCGTTGAGTTTGAAGAGTGCTTCTCCTGGGCAGCCCCGGGGGATTTGACGACAAAATCCGGTTTGGGGATCGCGGTATGGGAGTTCGGTTTCCCAGTCTACTTCTACTATTGCTGCGGTGGCCATCGGGATGAGGGAACCAAATGTTCCTAGTCGACCTACTGCTCCAGCGGTGAAGTCATTACGGGAGAAATTCCAAGAGCCGGAATGGCCTTCAGTGGAGGCGTAGAATTCAGCAATGGATTCGATGTTAAAGCGTTCTTTGAAGCGGTTCCAGATGTCGGGACGCAGACCGTTGCCGAACGCGGTGCGGATGGAATTTTTGGTATCGAGGTTTTCTCCCGTTGTTGGGTCGATTTGAGGGGGTGCAGAGAGGAGATATCGACAGGTTTCACCGACGTATTGCATTATTGTTGCGTTGGTGGAGCGACAGTCTTGCCAGAAGGTTTTGGTGGAGAATTTCTTGGCTAAGGAGAAGGTTGCTCCTATGCTGAGGGTGGTACAAAAACCGAGGACGGCGGCGGAGGAGTGGTAGAGTGGCATGCACTGTTTATAGTAAGTTAGATATGAAACTGGAATGAGGGTTGGGGCTATTGACTTACAGTGTAGAAGACATCATTTTTGGTCATGCCCATCCAAGGAGGAACCAGGCCAGATCCAACCGTGATCTTTCTCCAACTAACGATCGCTCCCTTCGGAAGTCCAGTGGTTCCGCTGGTGTATATTAGAATTGCCATATTTTCGCCCTTGTCTTCTGAGCGAGAAGAATCTGGCTCGCGAATACCTTCCGTGGACAAGATATCGACCTCTAGTTGTGGGCTAACAACTTCGAATTGGATGTTGGGAAGCTCATCTTCTACTTCTTGAGTAATGTTGTTTGCAACTTCTGGATCGATAAAGACCAATCGGGCTGTTGAGACTCGAATGCAGTGCACCACAGCCTTTCCGGTAAGATTGTAGTTGAGAAAAGCAGGTCTGGCTCCAATTGCCCATAATCCCAACCACATGAAAATAAACCTCTCCGAGTTCGTGAAGTCCATTGCCACTATTTCCTTGGGTTTAATGCTATATTTCGTCTTGAACCAGGTTCCATACTTCAAGACCGTTTGGTAGACCTCTCTGTATGTCCACGAACGACCTCCAAACAGGAGGAAGGGGTTGTTTGCCCGTTTTCCCAGAGCATAGCCCTCGAGGACGTAGAAATAACTTAGTCTATCCCTCTTCTCTCGAACAGCTACTTTTGCCTGATGCCAGAAGACATTTCCTAGGAGTCGACGGTCATAGGTGAATCCGGTTTTGGCATCGAGATAGGCCAACCCCGCTGTGGCGGCTGGAACAGCAAGTGCAAGAGGGACTATGGGACTTGGTCAGTATCTTTCTGAGGACTTGGTGGGGGATTGCTCCATACGCGGCATGGCAGCGGTTTTTGGGGATTCTTAAGACCGACAAGAGGAGGGAAGGGGAATGAAAGGCCTTGCACTTTCGAGCGTCGTGGAGCTGATGGGGAGAAAAGGAAAGTGTGCAGTGCTCGCAGGATAGGGAATAACGAGAAGTGAAGTAAACGGAATTCGGAGAGAGGAGAGAGGGGAGAGGGGAGGGGAGAATGAAACGGCCGCTGCATTGGCTCGCTCTGAGCAAGGTGCCATTCTGAGCCACATCTCGACGTCTCCTCCTAGCTGGCCTGGCTGGTTGTTGGCTACGAGCTGCAATGCCTCGGCACCCTATAGCGCCTAGCTATTCTAGTCCGGGGCAGGGCCCCAGAGCGGGGGTGCTTACTCGGTTCCCCGCCTTTTGGATGAGCCGTGTGGAGGCCGAGAAGCGTCGTGGCAGAGAAGTCCCCGAGCCGAACATCTCCTGTGAATGCAAATGCGCATAGGAGAGAAGAAGCCGCGATAGCGAAGATATACTTGTAAACCCAGCCCGCTAGCGCTGCCCGGCCCCGCCATGGGAATTTGGGGCCCGATGTCTCGCAGCCGGCCGCCTTCTGATGTCAGCCCTTCAACCTTGCAGCGGGTTGGCCCTTGCTGCGAAACCCCAGGAGGCACGCTGCTCCACAGAAACCGTGGACATCTGTCCCTGAGCCTCGTTGACGGGGAATGCGACAACCACCCACGCCATGTCAACGCCATCGCAGACTCCAGTCGCGGCCGATGCGGGGGCCCGAGACGGGAGCAACCTCGAGGAGAAGACGAAAATTGAAGATGCCCCAGTGAATGCCGTCGATGCCGCAACCAAGAAGAAGGAGCCCCCTCCAGAGTCGGCAGCAGATATACGCATCCGGCGTTGGGTGCTTGTTTCTTTCTGGGCATTCATACTGGCAGTCGGATTGCCAATCTGGTGGGGCACGACTACAATATATAGGGCCGACCTGCCCTTGGACCAGATGATGGCTTGGGCAGACGGAAGAGTCAGTCCTAACACGGCTCAGAGGCTCGCTCTACTAACGTCCCTAGGCATGTCGACCTGTATTTCCCCTCCGGATCTCGATACAAGCAGACTCGATGCAAGGCCATGAGGCCCAGCATCTGCTTCGAACGACACAACATGCGCTGGATGACCTCAATGATTTCTCAGCACACCATCTACGTCTCGAGCTTACGGCAGACGCGAATGCCTCTGCAGATGCAACTGAACTTGGTTCTGGGGGTCACGACGAGGAAGAGCTCGCTCTTACCATAAGAGTGCTGCCAGGGACGGCGACAAAAGCAGATATACAACCATATTCCCCAATCTTGGACATTTATTATACACCAACCCAAGTCCCATCGAGCTCGTCGTCCTCCTCTTTCCTAGGCACCTATATTGCCAATACCCTACGAGGGATGTTTGCGGAAGAGCAGGCTATGATTGCATATCTACTTTCAACCAGCTCTGCCCCTCCTGAGCGCAGTCCGAAAGCCCTAGCACCAGAAGCTGCAGAGTCACTCGCAAAATGGACAACGCGATCTATGAAGTACTCTCGGACATATCACTTAACGTTCTCTCTCTTTACTCCAACCGCAGTTCCTTCTGCATGGGATATCGAGGCTGCTCTCGAAGAACACATGAAGCCATTACTGGAAAGCTTTTCATCGATCAGCAATTTCACCATCGACACACAAGTCCAGCTTTATGCCACACCAGGAGTCAGCGGACAAGTCCTCAAGAAAGAAGATCTAAGTGGCTTCATTAACGCCGCTGAATGGCCATTAAGTCCCAGCATCGGAGGTGCTCCAACCGTGAACTTTATTATCTACGTTGGAGACATGGAAGTCGAAGGCGGTGGTAAAAGTTGGCTCATCCCTCAATGGGGAGGTGTAGTCATCCAATCAGATGTCTCAGACCTTCGTCCAGCCATGCTAATCTTCTCCAACCAACTCCTTTCTCTCCTCGGAGCCCCTGAAACCGGTTCCCTCCCCCTCCGTCTCATGACCCTCGTCCGTGTCCGTAGCGCAGGTCTCCTCCTCAAAGCAAGCGGAACAATGGGTTCCCTAGCTCGTTTAACTCTCGCACTCCCCTCAATTAGCATCCCTCGTTCCGTAGCAGATGGCGTATACACGACCATCGAACATTTACGAAAAGCCTGTGACGGATTAGGAGGAAAAGAAGGATTGGAAAATGCGAGAATTGCAGAGGAAGCTGCGGAGAAGGCTTTCTTTGAGAAGAGTATGGTTGGTCAGGTTTACTTTCCTGATGAACATAAGGTTGCGGTTTATGCGCCACTTTTAGGTCCAGTGGCTGTACCGATGGTGATGGGTGCTGTGAAGGAGTTAAAGGCTTGGGGGAAGAGGAGAAGGGGGATTAGGTAGATTGTGATTTGGATATGAGAAATAAATGGTAGTTGGAAAGAAATTCTCTTCCATCGATTACTAAGTATGTTAACTTTGTAATTTGCGTGGAGATGAAGCGTAGATTATAGCATACGCCTGAGCGTAAGGTATTATTAGTTTAGGCTTAAAGGAAGCAGGTACGGAAATCTTTAAAAGTAGATAGTGCTATAATCCGGTTAGTATAAACAGAATTTAGATCTCTAAAGTTTGAGGCTTTTAAATAAAAACCTTTAATTAAGAATAAAAAAAATGTTAGTTTTAAAATTATACCTTGGTAGTTTAGAGGTTTTTTTTTTGGTTAAGCCTAACTCTAAGTTAGCTTGGGAAAATTTTTAAATGTAAGTTTGGAGATGGTGGGTTTGGAATGGATTTAATGAAGAGTTACTGATAGAGGGGGGAAATAATAGGTAAGGAATCGGGTCATTTTAAAGATGATTGTTGGATGTAAGGGGAAAGTAGATTATACTTTGCTTATCCGATAAAGCAAAACTGGAAAGTAAGGTACTTCTAAAGAAATCGGTAGATTCGTAGGATTTTGGATCGGTCGATGGATCGAACCTTTGAATAGTGCAGTGGAAGCGGTATGTAAAATCTTAAAACATGTCAGAGAGGAATCTCAAACCGTGCTTAAAACAGACTAGGTCATGATTAATCAGCGATCAAAACCTGTTGGAGGAATGAAGGCGGTCTGAAAACTCCTTATTACAAATGCAATACTATTTACTATTAAATTTCTTCTTCCATTTGATTCGTATGCATTGATTGCTTACTCACTATTTTCTTTCATCACCTACCACGTGATTTTCCCCCTCAGAGGCGGGGTCATACATAGGACAATGACGTCTTTAGGCCGACTTCTCCTCAATCACCAATTACGATATATTCGCTCTTCCTGGCATTCTTCAAGATTATCGTTGTTACGAATTAAGGGGATCAAGAATATAGGGTTGTTTGGAGAAATTTCGAAAAGAACAATGGCTTCGTCATCATTTTATCTTCCTGGTACACCGGAGGAGGTTAGGAATGCTAAGGTATTGTTGAAATATCCGACATTGTAGATGGCTGTGTGAAGTCTGGAGTTTGTTAGAGAGAATATTTATTGATACATAACAGGGACTTCATCTCATCTCGGCCAATACACCTAATGGAAGGAAAGTCCAAATCATGCTTGAGGAATTGAAAGAGAAATATGGTACTGAATGTATGTATCCTCCCGTTATTTGTCCTTTCAAAATATATATTCTTCTATATAAGAGATCTTGACTGACACCTGGTGGGGAAAATAGATTCGAACACAATAATTGATATCATGACCAATGAACAAAAGAAAGATTGGTATTTGAAATTAAACCCAAATGGTAAGACTAAGCTCGCTATTCCTTTCTCCCTTCCCTCCTCCTTCCTATATTATCAAACCAACTTTTTAATCAAGCCTAAAACTTAATTGTATTAATGCTGCGAAGGGCGAATCCCAGTCTTGGTCGATAACAATCAATCCCCTCCTTTCACCGTCATGGAAACCTCTGCTGAGCTTCTCTACCTCCTTAAGGAATTCGATAACCAAGATTTCTTTGGATTCAAGGATGAGTTTGAGAGAAGTCAATGCTTGCAATGGCTGTTCTTTTGGCATGGTAGTGTATGTCTTCCTGTGGCAACCCCCCCCCTCAACTGTTCATATTTTGTTAAGGCTTGGAGAAATCATAACTAACATAAGATATGTATGACAGGGAGCACCAATTCAAGGTCAACTAAACTGGTTTGGAAGATTAGACCCGAAGGATAATAACGCTCAAGGTATTTCTCCCACATCTCACTTCTATTCTCTTCTCCCCTGAAGATGGTCTTTATCCATGAAACAAAAGAATTTGCCCATTCAAGTAAAACAACAGTTGCAATTACCCGTTTCCGGAACGAAGTCCTTCGCGTCTACGGCGTGTTGGAAATCCATCTATCAGGTAAATATACAAGGGAAGAAAGAGAGTATCTTGCTGGAAAAGGAAAAGGAAGATATTCTGTTGCTGATATTGGCACTTGGCGTAAGTCTTTCCTTTTTTTTTTCCCTTCCCTTTATATCCCTTTTCTTTACGTCACCAATTATCATATTCTCCTTTTTCGTTTTATGGATGAGATGATAGTGGAGGATATATATAGATTTCTATGAGGAACGGAAGGGAAATGCTTACTTGAATGCATGGAATAGCTTGGGTTAGTTTATGGGAATTTGCGAAACAGATCTCGAACGAGGATATGAAGGAATTTCCGCATTTGTTGAAGTGGATTGATAGGATTGCTGAGGTAAGTTTATTCTTCCTTTTTCTAGCCAGAAAGAGAGAGAAGTTTAGGGTAGGCTGATAGTTTGAATAGCGCCCTGCTGTTCAGAAGGGTATTTCGAAAAAGTATCAGAATCAGTAAGTTAGTTGCGTTAAGATGATGAAATTTTTTGGGAGATATGGGATTTGGTGAGCTCGGGATATGTGGAGATGGAGATTGAGGGCGATAAAATCTTACTTTTGACTATGCGTACTTGGATAAAAAAAAACTGTGAATATTAAGCTCTCATCTAAGAGGCTAACCCTTTTGTATTTGGTCTCTGATTGTATAAGTTGAAACCCTTCAAAGATCCGCTGAGAGATAAACTTTTTCTCTGAACCTAATTTTCTAATTACATTTCTTCCCTGGAAACATTCACATTTGCAAATTTCATGATTGTATTTTTTTAATCAACCCCTAAATTTAGTCCCAGATGAGTATAAAACCTGAACCTAACTGAATTGTAATCCGGTCACCACCAAAGCATAACCGCACTAGTCTTCATTATTATGGGAAGATTTCATCAACGAAAGTTAATTATTAAATGAACGATGTTCAACTTCTTATTTTTGGAATATGGAAAGTATGGTTCTTTGGAAATGGTTTTAGTAGATAAGAGGCGAGGTTCTTTTGCTATTGTTATATTTATTCTTGTTGTCATAGATATAAGTTTCATTTTTCTTCTTCTACAAGATAATAATCTTCATTTAGGATATTGTGTTGCATGATGTGGATCAAAATTACGTTATGGCCTAAATAATGCTATCTGTTTTTTTTTTTATTTTTGGGGAATTATAAGATTTTAGTTGTTTCTTTTTAAATTTCATAAGAATTGCAATATCTTTGCTTGCGCATTTTATAGAAAAAAAATATTATATTCTACTCATAAAAATATTAAGCAGAGAAAGCGAGGAGACTCAGCTTTAGGAGAACTCTAAGCTATTAGAGGACAATAAGCATTTTCTTTCCAGGGAAGAGAATTAAAATGAAGGGGTGTGTTTATGAATAACGTGGTTTATCACCGAGTCGCCCACTTTTCCTTGGCAGAACACCTCAAATGTTTATAAATCAACCACAACATACTAAATTAACTAAAACTACTCA
>QYAM01000038.1:0-229906 GCA_003988965.1 Neobulgaria alba
GTGCTTCTTAGGTTTGAATTTCCATTTGTAGTTGTTAAGAAAACGCGTGTTGAAGTTAAAGGGTAGGTGGTTAGGGAAAAGTGCGCAGGGTCCTGATATGCGCAGGGTCCTAATAAACCACGTTATATGTTTCGTTTCGAGGAAATATGAGGTCTAGTTCGAGCGTCAAGGGGTATGTTTGTCCCACACAGAATAGTGCAAAGAGCAAGCTTAACACAGAAATCCACATTGTTTCCCTAGAGCTCTTGCAGATGTTTTTCCGCGTCCTGCAGTTAAAGAGGGGATGTTTAAGATGTTCAGGATTGTAGACTATTTTCCAGAGAAAGGCTTGTCTAAAGGCTTGTCTACACAACTAGCAATCACCCCTTTTCGCCAAGCCGTTCGCGTTTGTACTCGGTCAGCATCATTCGAAGAGCCGCACTGTGCCACAATGCGTCACATTAACAATACGGTAGGCTAAACAACAACCAGGAAGATGCCAATCAGTGTGTT
This sequence comes from Neobulgaria alba, assembly GCA_003988965.1. Taxonomy (NCBI): domain Eukaryota; kingdom Fungi; phylum Ascomycota; class Leotiomycetes; order Helotiales; family Gelatinodiscaceae; genus Neobulgaria; species Neobulgaria alba. The sequence goes on from QYAM01000038.1 coordinate 493, forward strand.
CCCAGGATGTCTCGGAATATCTCGTAGGCATGTGGCATCACCTGATGACTGCCTTTTGCTCAGAGCTCGTTTTGTATCGCCATTCGACCAGTTACGAATTTCATGCTCTGGAATTCCTCTAAAATCCAAGAACACGGAGATCGTCTCCTGTTTAAAATTAAAATTTAGGTATAGTACCCATCATTGTGTTTCTTTCTAGCATTTTGGGAGGAAATATTGATAGAACGCGTGAAAATTTATATCCCAAAAGACATATGTAAGGAGTAGTTGGTATGTAACTATACGAACCCCCTCCCCTGTCAAACATTAGTCAAGAGACAAAAACTTTTGAGGGCAAAGAACGCACCTGATGCATTAATAGTAAGCCTAACACTAACTAAACAATTTGGTCTTCGCTTTTATTCAATCATTAAACACCCGGTTTTGTTAGCCGATAAAATAAATACCGAGCGTGCAATCATTACTATAGCTATATCAATGTAAATAGTCACGGGTCAAAGCAATGAATCGCATAGTCGGCGGCGACATCTCTAATGCCGCCCTCCGACGCTGTTGATTCAGGTATATTAGCCCCCCTTAAATTAATAAAAAGAACAACCACATCCTACAATGCAACGCATAGTACACTACAGAGCCACAGGCTACTATTATGTGCAACATGCAACGTATTAAGTGATAGCGACAGTTGCCTTCATCAATCAAATATCATATATATAACTAAGCCAGAACCTTCAAGCTAATGTTGAACTCCTTACACTTTATAAATCTTCCTATCCAAACCACCAGGGGATGTAGTAACTAATGGCCGATTTCTGCTTATACCAGCAACTTCTTGCTGTTAACATCTCTAGTATCCAATCACTAGAAGCCCAAAAAAGGTTGATGTAAATACTCCCCAGGTTGAGTGCATATAAAGGCTAATTTTCTGTGACGCATAGCCTGTGCTATCGTTGCATCCTGAATAAAAGAAAATTCACCATGAACGAATTACTGCAATCCCTAGTGAATCCCCCTTTTCCCAGCCCATTTAATAAGCATCTCCTCTAATTTCTTCTTCTCGAGAGGTTTCGCGAGATAATCATCCATTCCCGCCTCGTGACATTTTTCTTTATCGCCTTGGATTGCCGAGGCGGTTAGAGCTATTATTGGTATGGTTTTTAAATCGTCAATTCTGTTCCTCGTCTCTGTCTCTCCAGCCATGTCTTGATCATGTATTATTTGATTAGATGGTTCGATAGTGGAAGGTACGTGAGGAGAATGATTATGATGATGATGATGACCAGAACGTAAAATTCTGGTAGCTTCATAACCATCCATGATAGGCATTTGGATATCCATTAATATTATCGCTGGCCTTGGGTTTTTTGGATTTGGGGGGGAAAAAAGGTAGGAGAGGGCTTCAGATCCGTTGTTTACTGCTATGCAGGGGAAGCCGAGGTTACGGATGTTGCGGATGGCGATGGTTTGGTTGATGGGGTTGTCTTCCACTATTAGGATTGGGGTTTCGAGACGTTGTGAAGTAGTTAAAGAGGGGACCGGGAGGTGGAGGGAGGTTGAGGTTGAGGTGTAGGTTGCTGTTGAACCGATTTGTTGGTTTAGAAGGGTTTGCGAGATGGGAGAGGACGGGGAGTGGGAGAATGGGTTAGCGAATATTGTGGCTTCGGTGGGGGTGGAGAAGAGGAGGGGATTTTGAGCGGTGGTGCTTTTTTTGTTGGTTGTCGGGATTGCTGGGTGCGGCGATTTGTTGTAGTATCGGAATCCGGGGTTGGGAGGGGATGAGGCGAAATGTGGGTTTCTGCAAAAGGAGGATACTTGGAAGGGGACGAGGAAGGTTGCGGTGCTTCCTTGGTTGGGGATTGAGGTTAAAGTTATGGAACCGTGCATTAGGGATGCGAGCTAGACAATTTGATTAGCCTTTCTCTCGAACTTGGGGGGGGGGCGAGGTGGAGGGCAAGAGTGTGCTCACATTTTTGGAAATTGTGAGACCGAGACCGGTTCCTCCGTATAGACGAGCTGTTGATGCATCGCCTTGGCTGAAAGGACGGAAGAGCTTGTCTAATACATGCTTCTCAATCCCAATCCCGGTATCTTCAACCAAGAATTTGACCTCGAGAGTTTCTTCCCCAAGCAAATTCGAAGGAATAGACTTGGCTGTGACAGTTAAGCTGACACTTCCCTCTTTCGTGAATTTCAAAGCATTTGTGAGTAAATTGGATAAAACCTGTCTTGTCCTTCCCGAGTCACCTACGACTTCTAAAGTCTCTTCCATATCGTTATCATAAATGAAATCAAGGCCTTTTTGTTGGGCAAACATAGCGAGAAGTTTACAGAGTTCGTCAATAATGGAATGGAGGTTGAATGGGACTTCTTCGATATCGAGACGACCACTTTCTATTTTCGAAAAATCGAGAATGTCGTTAACGATTGTGAGGAGCGCTTTCCCAGAGAGTTGGATACTGTTTACGTATTCTCTTTGCTCCGAGGTTAGGGTGGGGTCTTCGCTTAGGAGTTCCACCATGCCAATAACTCCCTGTTCAATAGTTAGTAATATCATTTGGTTGGTAACAAGGACCTTACGGCAGTAGGTGTCCGTAATTCATGAGACATCTGAGATAAATTAGCAGACCTCTTTAGCGTCATAAGATGAACTGACGTTTGCCAGAAACTGGCTTTTCATGTTATTTGAATCTTTAGCAGCTTGTTCTTCCAGTGCCAATCTTGTATTATCTTGCTCAAGAGCAGTGCGTCGACTCAGGTCGGTTACATCAATCGATAACCCCAAAACACCTTTTACGGCTGGCTTTTGTGCACCGTCTTCTAGATTATGCTCTAAGTCTGCAACCACTCGGGTGCGATACACATGTTCTCCAATTCTATCTTCTGACTGACCAACACCTATATTTCCGCTCAAAATATCCAGAATATTCTGCTCATAATCTATTCCCAAATGTCAGGTGGAGACTCCAGGTGGGGAGGATCAGCTCACCAGGTAGTCCGCCCGGTTGGATGCTTTGGGCGACTTCAATAGCGTCTCTCCCCACCATTGTAGATTTCTTCTTTGGGTTTTCTTCTGCGCAGTTAGATTCCCAAAGCATTCTGCCCTCCATCATAGTTATGACTCGCTTCTCATTGATAGAGAACAAATTGACTTCGGCATGAGCAAGGACTGTCAGCATCTGCAACTTGTTTCTTGCAGCTTCAATTCGAGCCATGACAAGCTCATGAATGTCAGTGCAAGTCCCGTACCATTTCAAGATAAGTCCATTCTCATCCCTATACGGACATGCTCGAGCAAGCGCCCATTTGTAAATACCATCATGTCTTCTGTAGCGGACCTCAACATCACATTCTATCCCTTGTTGTCGACTTTTGTCCCATTTTCCAAGCAGAATCGGCAGATCTTCAGGGTGTATGGCAGTTGCGAAGCCAAGGCCAACAGACTCTTTTTTACTCATACCTGTGAATTCATACCACTAAATCACAAATCAGAATCGAGAGTTCAAGTCACGCACTCAAACTTACCCGCTTTGAAAACCAATCGCACAGCCCATCAGGCGTTGTAGTCCACACCATATGCGGCATCAAATTGCAAATTGTTTCATGACTTTCTAACTCCTTCTTTCTCTGTTGTTTCAAGAATGCAGAATGTTCCTGTAGATCTCTACACCAGCAGAGACCACCCAGAAACTCTCCGGTCTCGTCATCGTAAAGACATTCTCCAGTAACACTCATAATAATCTTATTTCCACTGGTCAGGTGAGTAAACCCACATCTATAATCTACGAAAGGTCTTCTCTCCCTTACCAGTTTCATGCCAGGAAACTCTTGGGGCTCCAATAGCCTTACAAAATTTTCGTCCCAAATCTCGATTTTTCCTCGGAAGTCCGAGCCATCACATCCTTCGGAGCCGCCCATGACATCCCCTATGAATGCTCTAGTACTTTTGTTCGCAAGGTAAAGCTTTTCATCGACACTTAAAATGAAAGCTACGACACTGCAGCTGTTAAAAATGGCCTTCTTAAGTCTAGCAATATCTCGAATAGCTTGAGGTAGATGCTCAAGCGTATTAGTGACAGGTGTTGTGGATTCCTCTTTCCTAATGCGTTTTGAAAAATCTTGATTTGTTTGAGACGGATTCTTCTCATCGGGGTTGAATATCTCAAACCATAAGATATAGTGTATTTCATCGTGTACTGAGAAAGTTGATAGCAAGATCCGGAAGTATGTACTATTGCTCTTCGATCGACTGCCCGAAAACCTAGCTTCTAACTCATGCGGCCCTTCTATAATTTCCCTGTCTTCGATATCCGCATTGTGCGAAGCACTAACTAATCCATCCAGAACTATACCCCATTTCTGGTCATATAAAGGGTGAATCCCAAGGTCCTCAAGCCCTAAACCTGTGATCCTTGCAGCGATCGATTGAGTTGCATCTTGGCTTCCAAATATTCTTTCTGCCGCTCGATTCCCGTATGCAATCGTTCGATTGGGAGATAACACGAGGATAGGAGAGGGTAGGTTTCGAAGAGCGGCGATCTGTAATTCTATATTATACCCCGAAGGCGGGCTGGGCGACGGCATTTTGATGCTTGGGGGTCGAGACTTGGATTGAATGTATCAGCACGGCTCATGGGCATAATGTAAAGAATCGGCCTCAAAGCTTCACTTACTACCTAAAGGCTTTCGCTTCTCATTCAGAACATCATTTTATCGATACATTTCGCTCTAGCTATCTTTTGAATCTATCTTGCGTTTTCTTCTTCAATCGATGATTTTCCAAGGACGTCTTAAAGGAGGATAAGAATGTTACACAATTTCCCCGCCAATCTTAACTCTAACCGTGGTGTCGGAATCGGCAGAGTGACGACGTGGCTTTGTGGACACTTTTGAGCGTTGTGCTTTCTTCGTAGCTGTTTGTTAATGTCTATGTTTGGCTTGAGAAAATAGGATAATCACATAACTCATGGATACAGCCAATTGGACCAAAGTACAAGCCTGCGCCTCGAAGGACGAAGCTGTTTCTCTTATTCGTGACTATTTAGACTCGCTCTCTAAGGACACGTACTCCGCTGCCTGATGTAAATTTTGAGTTGACTTTAACAATAAGGAATGTAAACCTCTATGACGACTAAGATCTTAGTTTGCGGCTCACGGCAGTGAGTGGGTTCGAACATCGAGACATGCTTATATTATCCACCTTAAGAGTTTTCATTCCTTCATCCTCAAGGCTTAACATATTTTCCAATCTCATTCCAAATCGTTGCTATACCTATGCCGTCAAGATTCTTCAGACTACTCTGCCAGGGAAGGTTTCTAGAAACAGGAATTTGTAGCATCAAGTAGAAAATATAGCTCTTAGTAACCTCGCAGCTAACATATACTTCAGAAATAATTTTTATACGATTGATTTCCCTCTCTTAATTTTCAGACTTAGGACAGGTTACACTGAAAAACAATTTTATAATTATAAAGTCGCTGTCAAATTAGGGCTTTTTAGCTAATGCACAAATTCTTATAACCCGGGGTAAGACTTCAAATATAGATTCACAGTTCAACACTAGACTTTTATTCGCATGAAGCTCGTGACAAGTGCCCTGCTCTACGATTTTGTATATACCGTATTAACTAGGTTATAGGGACCCCCTGCCCCCTCCCCCCCTTACTTTAGAAGTCAATATTCAAATAAATTAATAGTAAGGCCTTATATCCACTTATTTATAAAATTATAGCCATATAGATTTAAAGCTACTCTTAGAAAGTATATAATATTAAAAGGTAGACGTATTTCTTTTTAAATTAGTATATATCCTTTTTAGAGAGTAAGGGAGCTAAATAAGACCTCTAGTACCTATAAGACTAGGTCTCAGCTCATCGTTCTGTGTGGGAAATCTTGAAAGACTATGACCTTATAAACTAATTAATACTATTCCAACCCCCTCATTCCCAATCAGAAAATTCATACAACCAACCACCCCTTCGCTCTCGGACGGAGCAAGATAACCTACCTATCCCTCTATAAACTCCTCCTCAACCCATCCCAACCAAATTCATCCCAACTCCCTAAATCAAACTCCATTCCTCCCCATCCAAATCAAATCATCACACCAACGAAACCCCTTCTCATACCACTCCACCAATACCCCAAAAACCCATCCATCTAAATCCCATAAACCACTCCACAAGCCCCAATAGCCAACAGGATTTTCTTCCTTTTATATATACGCCCCACTAATCCCCACGAAATCCCACCTATATTACACAAGTACATACCTCAATCCTACACCAACACAACCACCATCTTCCTCCCCCCCTAAAAAGACACACAACTACAACTAAAACAGTCCAAGCCCCCCAGCACCCAGTACCCAGAATCCCCAACTCCCAACCCAACTACACTTCCCTCCCAATCCACTCAAATAAAGCCTCTGCCGCATTAAGGACCATAACAAACCCACCCAATACATAATCAATACCTCAAACTCAAACTATTATATGCTATCTTGCTATAAAACTCCCTCCTACCCTTAGAATGACCTTCTAATATTAAGATAGGGCGTGTTTAAAGAAGAGAGAAACCTTGAGGAAGTTTTTTTTATTATAAATACGATAGAAACTCAGCAGGAAACAATGCAAAAAAATATTCACTCCTAATAAATATGAATGACATTAAAAATTATAACTAAAAAACTCAAATACAGACACAGAAAATATACCATCTCCTCTGTACCCTACCCCTCAAAGAAATAAACTAACTTAATCCTAAAATTCTGACTCCAAGGCGCCAACCCCTCCCCCCTAAATCCCCTATCTATAAAAATCTCACTTAACATCGTTAGAATACAAACGAAAACAACCAGGCCGAAACCATGGGGTATAATATGCAAAATCCAGGAAAGAAAAGTCGAGCCATCTCCCTCATAAGTCGTAATCTTCAATATATGAACTGAAACACTCGAGCCAGCATTCATCAGGCAGGGGGCAAATCCATAATACGTGTCGAAAGGGCAAAAGCAGTCCATCGAGCGAATCTGGTTCTGTTCTCTCTTACTCGTTGAAATGTTCCGCACGAGAGCTTCAATGCTCAAGCATAAGCAGCAACAACACGTTCGCCAGCGCTCTCATCAGTACTTCCCTCCTCTGCAGAAGAAAGAGCCAAGATATCCTGAGTCTTCGGCCCAGCATATCTATTTCTGGCTCCAGCCCACCACCTGAGTACTATTAGCAAGGCTCCTTTTCGTACTATTTCTCCCAGTTCATGATCCCCCTTCAACCATTTTACATGAATACAAAGGAATGAGTAGATGAGAAGGTAGGCAACGGAACAGAAATATGCTTACCATCCTAAACTGAAAACGGCAATTGCCCCTCCCACAGCAGGAGCATAATTCATATTCGCCGTGGTCACAGGCCAGATAGTGGGCATCAAGAGCACGACACTAATGAATACAACCCAAATCACCGTGACCCCATTTAAGAATGGCCTCAGTTTCCCCAGCGTATATGGGCCGGGCACGAACTCGATACGACTCGAGTATATATTTCGTGCCAAGACGACACTCGCGTATGACAGGTCAAGGGCTGGAGCTGTGATATTAAATATTGCTACAATGGTTAGGGTTGAGCCAATACCGATTAGGTTTAGGCAGATAGATAGAAAGACAATTAGCCACACCGCATTGAGGGGTGTGTGGGTGACTGAGTTGACTTTTGCGAAGAATCTAGGTCAGATGTTAGTTTTTCCTTGTCATAATTTAGCCTAAAAAGTGAGGGAAGCTCACTTGGAGAAAGGAATTGCTCCATCCCGAGCAAATGCAAATCCCATTCTCGTATCGGCAAGCATCGCCGAGCATCCAGTAAAGAATTGTACCAGAATAGAAAAAAACCACATCGCGGTTCCACCCGTTCTGCCTCCCGCATTGAGGAAAATCTGGGCAGCAGGCATCCCGGTGGGAGAGCCAATAATCGCATCTAGGTTTGTGGTGCAAAAGCACAGCGTGACTGTGATCATCCATCCGACGACTCCTGATATCGTCACGGCATGACGAATAGCGTTAGGGCCCCGAATATTCGCATCATGTGTTTCCTTGGACGTGTCAGCCACTCTATTGCGGAGACTAAATAAAGGGTGATGATCACCTCAGACATATGAGTTGTTCCATCATAATCAGTCATGGTCCAAGCTACAGAGAGAAAGGAGAGAAGAAATGAGAAACCCGTTCCCCATCCTGAGCCATTAGTGAAATTGGTAAACACCCATTTAGCAGATTGCTTATTAGGGGTTAGGACGAGAAGAGAAATGCATATAGCGATGGAGGCAAGCACATTGATAGGTGCAAACCAAAGGACTATATTATGGAGAGTGCGTGTAGCCAAGCTACAGATGATGCCGCATAGTATTAGAACGGCAATTGAAAGCAGGACAATGTGCAGAGCGGTCCTGACAGTGAATTAGTAAACGCTCGTTTCCTGATCAGTCTGACTTACGGTGAGTATGCATAGTTAGTGCCATCAAAAGCAGTGTTCATACTGGCAGCTGCGAGAATCATCTGTGAAACCGTGTAACAGACGCTTGCAACCCCGGCTGTCTGCCCAAGTAAATTACACCAACCAATAATCCACGACCATATTGCGGCATGTTCAGGAGGGACCACGTTCTTTGTGACGAAATACATCCCACCCGCCGTGGGGTAAGCGGAGACAAGCTCGGCGACTAAAGGTTGTCAGATGTTGCACCCTAATCGAGGATCCTGAACCGTACCTGATGCTGAGATGCACGAAGCCATGATTGAGCCCACAAGCCAAGCCCAAACGGAAGCTGCTGGGCCGCCGAGGCTTAGAGGGCTTCCAAAAGTTGCTGGCACTGACCCAAGAACTCCCAAGACAGAGACCGCGTAGGATAATGTAGACCATTTATCGAAATGACGCCGGAAATCCTTCAAACTGGTCAATGGTAGAAATATAGAGAGATTCGAATGGCACAAACTTGAGCGTAACCAATTTTTGCGAGTAATCGCTCGTCGTCATCTTCTATCGTCGCCATGTGGCTGCCTCTTCTCCTTTGCCCACCTTTTGAGGCTGAATTAGGGAATACAGTCGTGACAGTGATTTCATCATCTACTCCCGCCATCTTGATCAGTGACCTGCAAATTCAACTTAGAGAATAGAGAAGAAAGAAGAAACAAAGTCATCAAGAAAATCCAAAAGTGGGAGCAAAGAAAGGCTTTTGTGCGGCGAACAGAGAGCATAGACAGCAATTTCAGAACACGCGAGCTGGGCGGGTCTTCCATTCTCTACCCTCACTCACTCGTGAAGGGCAACGAGATCCGTCGAGGGGAACGGTCTGGGCCGAGGACCCCTGGGAGTTGAGAATATGACCAACTTGTCAGGTTTGGGCAGAGAGAGAATGACTACGATTCGACTTGGTGATTGCGAGAGGAATGCCGCTTACTACCGAGCCCGCCGAATAGTAAAAAGTACCATTTTTGACTTGCAGGAGAGGCCTGTAAACGTGGCAGGAAGGATGCATGTGGGGTGAGAATTACTATCGCGGCCCAATTGAAGCTACTGTGCTAGACATGGATGGATGGTGAATGCAGAAGTCCCCAAGAAAGGGCTTCCAGAACGGTGAAAGAAGTAGCTCGCTTGCCAAGTCCCGAATATATGCAGTTCCCACAGACACCTGCACCCGTACTTGCAGCGAAAAGGCTGCATACCCTGTTCGACATGATGTTTCTCGCAGCTTCGAAGAACCTCACTCGGAAGAGCGCTACTATATCTGAGTGGAGGACCATCTTTTGCTCTGCGGGAGGATGCAACGGACCGCACACAAGTTCTCAAGAGCTTACCATCCCACAATGACGCCTCGATGTCTACATCCGGCCACCGCAATTCAGACTCCGAAGAACTTTCTTCCAAGTTTTTTCTCGCAGAACGAAAAAGTCAATCCCCATCTGAATGACTTGCGGTGTGAGTTAGGGCGAGCCAATCAAGGAGGTTTGAGGTACCATGCGATGCTCGAAGCGGTGAGAGACAGTGCCAGGTGCCGAAGTCCTGAACGAGAGCCATCAACTCAGAGGGAAATTTGAATTCAACGAAGATGATCTCGATGCCGGCTTGACTGATACATATGCAATCTATGACAGAGGATGGCGTTTTCTGCTGGGTTTCACGGGATCCCAAAGGTCTGGTTGCGTTGCGGTGCAGCATCTGCAAAAGCTCTGGCTGCAGGAGCGGGGCGATGCGACCCCAGGAGACCACAGACGTTGCTAAAGAGTACGAGGAGCCGGCGGGGATGGAAACGGAGGCACCGCCGCTGGAAATATCCCAAGTCACACAATAATATCTTCGGATGTCCACTGCACTGCTTGGTATTTCAAACCCCAAATATCAAAGGAGAGCAATGTTGACACCGAGGCACAGTCGCTGTGATCGTGTCCAAGAGTGAAGATAGTTAGTGAAGAAACGTTATGCTAGGTAATTAGTATCTGATGTATCATTCCTCGGTTGTCCAAGCCCTCTAAAGATTTTTTTTCGAGCCTCAGATTCCGACATATTTTCGCGAGGGAGAGTCAAGGAGGGCATCCTAGAAGATACGATAACTCTGTTATAGCCTTCAAGTTGTGTTGTTCAATTTCTAGTTGCTCTTGGGCTAATGGCCTAGAGATCGACGGTTAAAGATGTCAGGCGAGTTGCGATGATGTGAGTTCAAGGATGATGTTTCATTGGAAATTCCACTTCCATGGGAGAGGGTCGTATTTGCGGCAAGCTGTCGGCTCGGGATCAGTATTCATTCAGCTGGCGGACGATCTCGGCTCCTCTCAGACCATTGTCAGCTCTGGTTAATGGGCAGCAGAGGCTTTACTCATCTCCGATTCAGGTTCCAGAAGCCGAAGGCAATAGACAAGTATGGTTACACGACCATCCAGAAGGCCCAGAGGATGGATGGAGGTGGGGCAGGCATCCATTCCTGTTAACCAGAGGTTACACAACATCAATGCCAGGAATGTTGGTCGGATAGCGAGATCAATGAGGTGAGAAGGAAACGGGGTGTTGAGGAGGTAGCGAGGAGGGCTTATGAAAGAAGTGGATAGCCCTCGGTAATTCCCCCTTGTTGAAGAGGAAAGAAAATGAGAAGGAAGGATGGAGAGAGTTGGGAAAGGGACAAGAGTTAAGTAAGAGTTTTCAAATTTCACGTTTAGCGCGCTTGCCGATTTGAATTTTCTCAGGAACGGAAGGTCCCTTCCAGGCAAGAGGGGGGAAAAGGGGAGTTTATCACGTGATTATAGGTGGTTGATTGTCTCCTTGCGCCTTTCAAATCTCTCTTGGTTATTCTATCCGCTAGTTTATAGTTAGAATTAGTCTCTTAATTGTTATACCTAAAGTCATTCTGGGTTTCCATGGAGTCTTCTCGCCGGCTAGGGTAATAAAAGCCTCGTCTCATTGCTCCCCTTAAGTGATATCATGCAAAAGCCAAACTACTCCCCCTTCAACCTAGCTATTCTATCTGTACATCATCTCACCGCTTTCCGTTTTCTTCTATAACTAAAAGCTATCCCTAGGAGATTTCCAATAGGATGAAATGAACATCTACGATATAGAAAAGGAGAAGTTAATAAAAATACTGTCGAAAGTTATCGACATCTCAAACTCCGATATAGTAATAAAAGTCCAAACTGGTCACCAAGTCAAGAAATCTGGGATTCGGAAGCCTAATATCCAATTCAACAGATTCCCCTCCATCGCCCTGGAGCCAAGTTCCTAATGCTATTTGGAATAGATAGAATGGGACTTTTCAAATAATATGTGCTTGGCTCCGGTCTGTATTCGAACGTTAGAACTGGAAATTAGTCTAGCAATCTTCGACCTTCTTCTCCTGGAAATATAGTAGTAATGAACTCTTTTTGTGGCCGTGAAGCGCCATATTGGATCATCATCTCACAAGCCTTGAAAATATTCATCCTTGTTTCCTCGTCGACACTCTCTGTCCTATATATAATAGATGAAGCAGGCTTTTTAGTCCGAGTTGGAAGTTATGTGAGCTTGCTGCGCCAGATGTCGAGAAAAACCATCTAGGTAGTGATATCTTCGTTCATATTCTCATCTCTAAAATATTTATTCGGGTTTGGCTCTCAATCCAACAGTAGCTGTAGCATCTCGAGATTAATGGCATTGAAAGAAGAAGATGAAACGTCAAGGAAAAGAGGAGTAGAGCGTGGACAATTAACGGATGGCCGCTCGAAGTCCCGATACGGCCCGGTAACAGGTCTAGTTTATGAGCAATATAAAGGCGAAGCTCTCGACTATGAAGTCCAGGTTATCGAAGTTCACATGTCGTGGGTCTAAGCGGCTAATTAAATGAGTTCCGTATACTCCTTCCCTCAATTAGAATGACCAATAATAGCCAGAAGTAAATATAACTTTCAACAAGAATCTGTGAAGCTCGTCTAGAAGAATTGCCTCTGCGATGTTATTTTTAATCTCCTCTGCCATTGCATGGATTATAATGTTAAAGACAAGTTCTGGAGAATTCCTATTGAGTCCCGAGAAAGGTTTATCCCGGATTGGAAAGGCTTTTAGTTTGGCCAAAAATGATCTACTCAGATATGAATCTGGCATAAATTCTGGCCCGGAACACGAGTGCAGAAGATGGTGCATCATTGGTCCTGCAGATAATCTGCCATTGTGCGATGCAGAAAAGAGAGACTATAGCGAAAGTGTAGTAATTCTCGAGGATTGCAAGATATTTCGATCAGATCTCACCACCCTGCGTCGATTTGTCGTTATTTTATCTTCACTATGCTAGCAAGATCTGAATCCAAGATTCCTTGAACCTTAAGTTCTAAATAATACTCCGGGTCCTTTTGCTAATCTGCTTGAAATGAAGACTCCTGAGAATTTCGTAAGTTTTCTTTATTTTTTCTTCGCTTTTCGGTAAACTGGGCAAGGAGAGGAGACAGCCTGCAGAAACTCCCCCGTTATTACTGGTCAAAGGGTTTATGTTTATGAGTCTTGCGATCTCTCTCCTGAGCTTATCTACCTTTTCTTGGATTTTGTTTCCCGATAATAGGGTTGAACTTTCAAGACTACTAAATGCTGACGGGAATTCCGATTACTTCTTACTATAGAAGATCTATCAGTGTATTTCGTAAGACTTGACTAAGAATGCTTACTTGAATAATATGAAGGGGGACCTCCTCTTTGACACCTGGAATCTTCTTTCAGGATCTTTGATTTTGTGCATTTTCTACGTGTTTTGCATGGACTTGACTTATTATCGTACATAGTAGACTTATTAAATATTCTTCCTTCCTTTCACATTATAATTTCTATTCCTATTTCAAGAGATAGAGATGAAGCATTGAGTAGTATAATTATAAATATAAAAGAGATAGTATGATATATTATATTAAAGATAATAAAATCTCACAAATTAATATAACTAATTAAATTGAACTAGACTATTATAATTTTCTTTTCTAAATTTCTTTCTCTCTCTTATAAAAATAAGAAAGGTTGAAGAGATTACTATCAGCTTTCACAACTTGCGATACTCGAAGGATGTTATTAGGAATTGGTGTCCAGATGGATGGGCTGGAATTATTTAGGAGGAATATGCTATCTGGAACAAGATGTGGAGAACAGAGTTCTCCCGTTGTTTGGGGTGTTGGAAAGGAGGATACGCCTATAAGGATAGAAGAAAGGAGGATGAGAGGCTGGAAACATATTTTGAAGGTCATATGACCCGATATTGGAGAATTATTTTGTTTTTGGTTAGGTATTTCAATGCGTCTTAAGGAATTTATATACAAGCCACATAGGAGACCAAATAATCATTGAGGGACTCGAAGAATATTATATCCAGCAATCTTCATGATTCTGAACTAATCCTCATGCCATTAGTCTTCTTCTAATATATAATTTCTAAAAATAGGTTGGAATGTACCGAGGCTTCGAAGAATTTGAGAGTCGTTCAATTGGCTAATATCCAGAAAATGCGACGTAAATGTGTAGTAGGCCCTTCTCGCTTCTTTTAACAATGTGACGTCGACCAGATCAGATCAATCAAAAGCAGGAAAATAAGGATATTAGGGATGATAAACATCTCCACATGACTGATGACTGATGGAGCGAATTCGCTCTGGTAATTGATAAAATTAGTGGAAGGGCTTTACCTATTGTCTTGATGCTTGACGAGAGGTATTTACCGCTCCCCAGCCTCTTCCTCTCTAATAGTGATGTCTGGACGGTATATGGATGGCTCTCTCGGATTCCAGCATATTTCGATAGTACCAGCATGACACCATAACTGTCAAGTTGTTAGGGGGGTAAGGCTGCACGTAAGGTAAAGTTCACGTGTTGTGGATATTGATCGCTACATTCTAGATTGGATTGTCTGTGTATGTTGGTGGCGCCTCTTCGTCCGTAGTGGCCGCAGGTGCAGCTTGTGAGATCTTCTTCTGCTCTTCCAACTTAACGACCCAAAGTGCAGAACCGGCAGCGGTGGTGAGCAAAAAGAACATGGAGAGAACCGGTATCAGTTGGAGAATAAGGGCAACAGTTCCAAACCTGCTCAGTGTATCAGCAACTTCCTCTCATCTACCAGACACGACATACCAGGTATATTTCCATTTCCTGGTTCTTATCTCGTTGTTTCTCTCCTTCTTTGTTAGCCCCCGCAGCTTGAAGTACCTCCAGTGATGGAGTGGCCCAGCCCTTGCTCCCGTCAAGAGTAGAAAGAAAGGTGTTCCAACTATGGGTATAAAATTAAGAGGGAGGAAAAGAATAAACTCGGCAATCTGGCGAAAGGAGAAAGGGGCGTAAACTGCAGATTGAGTAGGCTTGCCTAGCATCTTCACCGAGTTGGGGGCATCGTGGAAAAGAATACGTGAGGGGGAAACAAGGCCGATTTGCCCTTCGCGAATGAGGGTAGCCTATTGGGATCCCGTCAACTCCGCCGGGCCAGAAGGATCATAGCTAGGGCAGTGCGGGGTAGCTCTCACATCGAAAACATCGACCAGTGTCTCATCCACGAGCAGAGCCTCGAATAGGAGTGCGACTGCGACCTGCCCTTCTCCTAGGACTAGAAAGACGGCATTGAACCAAGCGGCTGGTCCATGCCAGATGGCTAGGAAGGCCACTTGAGGCAGGTAAGTGAAAGCAAAGAGGAGGCCCAAGACAACCACTGAGGTTATTGCCAACGGGATAAGGCGCCGTCCAAAGAGAGGGTAGAATTCGGGGAGGGCACAGAAGTACCAGATGCCCTTGCATGGATACAGGCCGGAGGCACTGACGACATGGCGGATTGGGCGTACGACGGCCGAGGCGGTGGCTCTGCGGTCGTGGCCGGGCATGCTGGAGAAAGACGACACCACCAGCTGGAGGAGCGAGTCGAAATGAGGTTGTCCGCAAAGGGCGAAGGGGTTCTGTTTCGACTGTTTCGAGCTGCTGAAACGCGCAGCGGAGCTTCCAGACCCTGCCAATGACGACAGTCGGCGTTTGGTGCCTGGATCCCGAGGCGCGACGGCGTGACATCCTCGCTTGAAACAACGTTCTTCACCACATCAACTGACGGTTCATCTATCTCACGGCCGCTGCTCTGCGCCGTGGCCCGCACACATATATGTGAAATCCGTTCCCCAGCGAAAAGGCACCCACCAGGCTGGCATCCGCATCCAACAGCAGCCCTCAACCCCAAGAGAAATGAGGTTCGCCGGAGGTTGTGACTCCTGGGCTATAGCACACGCACTCGATATCACCAAAGTACAGCCCCATTTCCCCATGCCCATGAGGCCCATCTTGGTGAACTTGGAGGAACGCAAGTCGAGATGTTTCGAAACGTTGCTGAACCACCTCCCTAGGACGAAATTGGGTCTTTGGTCGCATCTTGAGCATGTCGTTTCCCGTCCCCAGACCGCTGCCCGCTCCATGCCGATGCATTGAGAGCAAAGGCCAGCCTCTGGCATTCTCTGGCCGGTGCCTCTCGCATATATTGCAGAAGCGTGCGATGATGTCCGGAGTTAGTCTAGTCTCCCCCAGTTTGGCTGCGGGTCCTCCCCGATTCTCAAGACCGATGCCATGGGCCAAGGATGCCATAAGCCTGCGATATGTCGTCTTGGGAACCGTTGTGGAGGTGCTATGGAGCGATGTGACGCGAGCGCCCCCTGCTCCGGCTCCATCTGATATTGATAGCGTGGGATAGAGCTGCCAAGGGCTGTTTCGTGTCTCCTCCTGTTCCCAATGTGCTCTATTCTCCGTTGTTTTCTCCTCGAATCGCTGGGCAGACCCCCTCGTTGCTTCTTCCCTCTACCAAGTTTTGCTCGTCGTCGTCGACTGGTCGGGACGATGGGGAAATCCTTAATTTCCCGCGACTCCATTCTTCTCTGAGCTGCCCTTCGATCCGTCAGCTGATCCGGATCTTCCCCAACCCACAGCCTCACACGGGGGAGGCAATATGGGCTGTAGTATGGCAAGAAGACAATGGATCACGTTGTGGTCATGTTTCGAAACAAAATTAGTGCTTCACGTAGGGCATCATCCAAACTTCAACCCGAACTTCGATGCGGACGCTAGCGTTGTTGACTTTCGTCTTATACACGGCTTCATCGCCGTTCCTAACGATTTCTCCTCCCCATCTCAACCACATTCCTTTCTCTGATCTCCATCCTTCTTTTTCGTCCTCGAGTCGACTTCGGGGCTCCGACATTCTTTTCTCTAACCCTCTTTTGAGTGCATTGTTTTCGCCTTCCATTCTTCACGTTCCTTTGACAGGTTCGAAACTCTTTTCCAATCTCGACCTGAACTGGTATATCACAAACTTCGATTCTATCTTGTTACCTGGTGTAGCCAATAAACATCAACATGCGGTCCCAACTCATGAAAGCCATCACTGGTACGCTGGGGTTTGCAGCCCTGGCATCTGCCATGCCTGCTGCCGCTGCATCTTCCTCCATGTAAGTGGCGTCTAGCCTTGTGATATTGATCAAGGCTGATATTTCTAGTGATGCCGCCGACCCCTCCACCTGTGCCTGCTACTCCGCAAGCCAAGAGACTTCCACTGTCTGGGTCACTGTATCTCAAGCTGTGACTTTGACCGAGACTCAGACTGAGTCCGCATCTGCCACCGTAACCATCTCAGCTGAAGCTGGCGATGTAGTAACAGTTACTGAAATAAACACTGTGATTCTAACTACCACAAACTCTCAAGTTGTGACCGAAAGCGTCGCAGCATCTGTCAGCACTCTTGTCACCAGCGTAGCTGAAGTCACGCAAGTTGTGACTGAAAGTGTTGCAGCATCTGTCGCCACTCAAACTGTCTTCCAATCCGGTGCTTCTGGTGCGTCTTCGGCTAGCACAGCTGCCGGCGTCCTGACATCGAGCTCAGCAGGTCAAATTGCCTATATCGTCCAGAATGGTACTACCTACTGGCTGAACGGGCAATCACCAACTGGGACCAGCTCTGTGGCCGTTACTACAAGCTCCGTGAAGGTGGTTCCTACCTCAATTACCTCATCTTCGTCCTTCGGCCTTTATCTCAACACCACAAAGTCCAGAGTTCCACAAACCAGCACTCTCCGCCTTCAAACTACCGTCTTTGTCTCTAATGGCGTGACTGTCACCAAAACTCTAACTTTGGGAGCTGGGAACAGTACGGGATCGGGATATACCAGCACTTGGGGAATTACCAGTGCTGCCACTTCTGCCGGCGTTCTCACTAGCATTTCAAGCATTGCTTCAACTGCCACAAGTACTGCAACCTCTCTTGCAGTCTCCAACGGAATAACCATCACCAAGACTATCTACATGACCTACACTAGTCAAGTTGGTGTGACATTGACCAGTTCCATTGGTGCTTCATCATGGGGTATTGCCACTGATAGCGCTGCCAGTATCGCTACTACAGTCTCAAGTGTTGCCGCTACTTCTACTGGTGTTATTACGTCTCATTCCATCTCTGGAGGAAGGACCATCACCATCACCAAATCTGTGACCTACACAAGTCAAACCGGTGTCACCTTGACGAGTCAAGTCGGTGCCTCATCATGGGCTATTGCAAGTTCGGCAGGAGGCGAAAGTTCAGCAGCCGGTGCAAGCACAATCATCTCATCAACACCTCTTTCATATCAGACACCAGTCTCTGGATGGAATACCTCTTCTTCGACCAGCAGTGCCACTAGTTTCACAGTCTCGACAGTCTACGCTACTAGCATTTACACGGTGACCAGCTGTGCCTCTTCCATCACAGATTGCCCAGCAACACTTGAAGGACAAACTGTCGGCCAAGTTGTTACCTCCCTTGTGTCTCTCTACACAACCATATGTCCCGTAACTGCTACCCAGCAAGCTTCTGGTATCACTGTTTACCCGACTCCATCTCCCACAGGAATCTTCACTTCGTCTCGCCCAACAATCACCAGTTCAGCCCGACCATTGAACAGTACTACCTCTGCCTTAAGCACCAAGCTCACCTCCTCGGTATTCTCCAGCTCAAAGGCTAGCACCACCACCTTCGATAGCTTGACTCAAAATTTCAACGTTACATCCACATCCGTTGGTTCAGCCCGCACATCAGCTGGTGTTCTAACCTCTGCTCCCATCACTAGCTCGTCTAGTCCATCAACCACGTTGACAGTTTATGCTACTTCCCTCGCAACCATTACAAGCTGTGCCGCCAGCATTACCGACTGCCCAGCATCTCTCTCCACCAGCATTGCCGTAGTCACCCAAGTCGTTGCATTGACAACAGTAAGTTGAAAACATTCCATTTAGAGTATGAGATTCTAATCGTGATCAGACTGTCTGCCCTGTTGCCGAGGCTGCATCTGCCAGCGCGGCTGCTGTTTCCGCTTTCTCCTCTAGAGTGGCATTGAACTCTTCACTTGCAGCTTCAAGCACAGCCGCTAGTGTTATTACATCCACTAAGATTTATGCCAATGTAACTTCAACCAAGCGAGGACCAAGCACCGTCTATGCCACTGATTACACTACCCAATACTACACTTTGACCCCATCAGCCTCGAAAAAAGCGAACTCAACATCCGCAACACCTACATCAGTCATCTCTACAGTCACTGATGCAGCCGCGTCAAGCACTTCCATCGTCGCTAGTGCAACACCAACACCCACCGTCTGCCCTGCTGTCGTTGGCAACTACACGGGAAACTTCACTCTCAACGTAAGTCTCAACTAATAGATTATAATTACTCAAATATATTCTAACATAGTCAGTTCGATAACATCCCACCACTTTCTACCAACACTACCTCAGAGACCAATTCCGTCTTCAGCCCATACCACCAATTCGACTTCTCCGATGGTTTCGCCGTAACGGAAGCAACAGACCTACCATATCTCCCATCTTCGGAGCCACTCTACCTTGAGTTCGTCCCCAACTTTGGTATCAACGGAAGCCTTCTGTCATCTCCCAACATCGCTGAATACGGTTACTCTGGAGATATTGGAAATGGTGATCACGGTGCAACTGGCTGCTTCGGCTTCGATGTATATGGAGCTTCCCTCGGCTGCGACTCTACAGGTGTTGCATGTGATTTCTCCTTCACTGGATTCAGATACAACAGCACCACCGGTCTCACATCTGCCGTCACCAACCAACGAGTCATTGTTCCAGCCTGTCCCGAACAAGCGAACTGCACACTTACACCTGTCAGTCTTGATGCTACCTTCACCAATCTTGATTCCGTCAGACTCAATGTTACTGTCTCTGCCCAGCCCAAGACTTGGTGGTTGGATGACTTCAAACTGGGATGGACCAACAATACCTGCGCGGCAGGTACTTGTCGCTCCAAGCACCAAGCACTATAAATCTTCATATAGCCGATAGATGACTATGGAAAGTTTTCCATTTTATCATGATCTCTCATGTATGTTGTACGATAGTTGCCTCTGATTTTCCTGCGTTTGTTTTTCCTTTTCTTCATGAACAAAAATTTGAACGATGCCTTTTCCCGCCTTCTGGCTTTTAGCATCGCGTACATATCGTTGGGTTGTAGGAATGGATGGATGAGGATCCGGATTTGACTTTGAGATTTGGCATTGAAAGTTTGAAGGATTAGGGGAGTTCTGTCTTCACTTCTCTTTTCTACCAAAGGGGCCCCGATTGGTTGGGACTTGCATAGCATTTTGTTTGTTTGCATTGTGACACCTTCCTGTCAGGCTGGCCTGTGAGAAAAACTTTGTACATATGTTACTTTTTGTCAGTGCGAATTTTTTCTGGCTGGTTTGGATAGGCAGATGAGTACATAGATCTGATTCCAGAATGTACCTTAGTCTTTAGGACTTTGGACGTTGAAAGAAATGAAGTTATGACCGCAAATTACGAATGCTCGCTTGATTAATGACATGTATTTGAGACTTGATTGACTTCTATAACAAGTTTCTTAGCCTGCGATGCTATATTACATCTTAGCCAGGTATTAGGCTTTGAAAATTGTTTTTCATATTATTACGTCCTCTAGAAAATAAATTTTACTATAGTTTATCTTTATTGATATCCCGAAGCGGCATAAGGGGATAATAAATTCCCTCAAATTTTCTCTTGTACTTCAGACGATATTATCGGACCCACGCCTCGAATGACTGTGAGGCTGTGCCAAAACAGGTTTCCTAAGCAAACTCTCCCTTCTATTCCCATTCGCAAATCCCCTCGATTCCCTCTTGTCACTAACATTCTCATTCCCAACCTCACTTCTCCCCACACCATCCATCTGATAATCCAAACCCTCTCTATCCCTCCTCTTATCACCACCCCATCCACCCCTCCTCGTAAAAACCAAATCATCACCAAACGCTCTATCCCCCCCCGAAAAAGGAACAACTCTATTCATCGGAATATGATTAACCCTCCAATCCCAAACCCCTCTATAAACCATCCTATACGAACTCATCGCCATAACCGACCCAATAACCGCTCCAGCAAAACAATCATACCAATTATGATATTCATCAATTGTCAATGCCCCCGCAATCAACGTAGCCCCTAAAACAGGCGAATAAACAACAATCAATTTCCACATCGAAGGATGATAATTAGACCATACTTTCAATTTAGCATTAAGATAGAAATAGAGGTAGATAAACCCTGCGAAAGCAGCTGTAGAATGTCCAGATGGAAAGGATTCAAGTGAATCATTTATGGATTTCTTATCACCGGTACAGATGGAGCGATCATACATTATCTGACCGTATCCTACGCCGGTACCAAATCCTTTCATTAAGGAAATATCTGGGGCGCAGACTGTTAGGAAGTGTGGGCGGAGACCGCCGATTAACCATTTTAGGAAAACTTGGAAGACGGCGGCGGTTATGAGGGAGTAGAGGAGGCCGAGGATGGAGTTGTTGAGGTCCCAGAAGGAGCGGAGGCGGAGGGAGAAGAGGAGGAAGATGGAGATGGGGATTAAGGAGGCGAGGAGGGCGGCGGCGTAGATGGGGATTATTTCGTGGCGGAGGGGGTAGGCGAATTGGGGGTAGACTATTGTGCCGTCGATGAAGGTGATGGGGAAGGAGCGAGAGGGAGCGGGAGGGGCCATGTAGACCTGTGGGTTGGTGTTAGACTGGTTATTTGAAGGTAGATTTGAGGGGGGAAGGGAAATATACTCCGAGGCCAATTGCTCCCATAGCGGCCATAGTGAGGATATCGAGCCATGTGACTTTTAACCATTGTCCGAATGAAGGTCTTCTGGTCATGTCTATCGTGGTAGGAGATCTCTTTTCACGGTGTTGGCTATTGCGACGTTTAGTCGTTGGTAAGGTTGATTTAGTAACATCCTGGTGTCGTGAGAAGAGACCCATGATTCAGTTTCTCAACTAAGGTCTTTGAGAGAAAGAAGGGGAAGAAAAAGAAGATGATGATAAGAGCAAGATAAAAGAGAGGTTCAAATCACGATGGAATCTGGTTTATGATAACTACATGTTGATAGCTTGCAATATCGCGAAGTTGATAACTACGTCACATAGAGCGAGGAACAGGGAAATCGTCAGTCTTGGCATTTCTATATCTTGGTTCTGGCATAAAAGAAGAGCTAATGCCTGATTCTTGATTCAAGACTTAATTATAGTCTCAAGGATTGGATGGGGAAAATGTTGGGAAGTACAATTGATGTGTTCAGTATTAAGGTGAAGGAGGTTTAATCCGGAATGGTGGTGGTTGTGATTTGGTTTGGTCTTGGCGAAAACGGCTTGTCTACCACGCGAGCCGCGCAAACTCTCTTGACTAGAGTATTCTCTTTGCGTTCGATCATCTGGTGGTTAGAACATGAATCTCTCGAATATTAAGCTCATCTGCAACAAAGAAGGAGTAAAATTCCCTACGACGACCTTGTCACAAATCTTGAACCCTATCCTTGTGTCTTCGAGTATACTCTCTTATGGTCCTTCTGTATGACGAGTCTTGAGAGACACTTTTAATCCTGATAAAATCCCTATTGGATACAGGATACAGGATGGAGTATGAGGAAGTAGGTAACGAAAACTAGAAACATGGTAAAATGATGAAAAAATTAAAGGTGCTTGAACAATTTTGACTTATTTACTTGTCAATGGTCCTGGATAGGGGTCTCGCTTCTGATGAGCTGGGACGCCACAAATTTGAGTACCTCCAAGGACCTCTGATGCCTAATAATACAAGGATTACTGACTCATACTAAGACTTAAACCTATGATAACTCTTTCCAAGTTTGCGTCAGCACATTTGAAACGAGACCTTGTGTTCTTGGAGTGTTTGTGCAAGAGTTGCCTTGTATGCACGGCGGCAACATACAGTATAAGATCAGTCGTATATTCTCAGAACGAGTAAATATTTATTGAGATAAAAGGGGGCAAATCTTGGCACTCCTACAACCCTTCCAGAGACCTCTTCGTCAAGCGCCAGCAAAGCATTGGAACATTTGCTGATCCCGTGACCTCTCGCCACTGTGGCTGTGCTTCGGGTTGCTGCATGACGCGACTCTGCTTGACCCCGCCAAAGGCTTGAAAGCCGCAAACTCCCTGCTTCCTTCCGCGAAGAGCAATCTTCCTATTCCAACATCTTTGCTCCTGCCTTTGATCTTTGGGATTCTGCGGTGCCGCTCGATACCAGTCGCTCCTTTCAGTTAATAGTGCAAGCTCGAGCAACTCCGCGAAAATGTTCGTCCTTCGGAACAGTAAGTTTTAGCCTTTGTTTACTTGCGTTTGCAATTTCCCCACCATTCGCAACAGACCTGAGCCTTCTCCTTGGGCAAGTGGTCTGCGGGTAGCGCGACAAACATGCTGACATGCTTATAGTGGGAAAACTGATCTTCGGCGACACCTCCAAGGAATCTCTCATCGAACTGCCTCAAGGCCAGCTCTATCTGGTCCGCCCACGTTCCCCCAAAGGCTACTCAGAACTTATCTTCCGAGACGGGGCAGCACGAATTCGTCGCACGAATCAAGAATTCCAATACCAACTTGTGATCCAAAGGGCGTACGAGGAGGGAGAGCAGGAGCTTCTGGACGACGAGGACGGGGAGGACGAAGATACCGCTGCCTTAGCCGCCGAACGAGACGAAAAGACTTTTTTGCTGGACGAGAGCCTGCATTTCAGATCCGAGATTCGCGAAGGCGGCGAGAAGGTCCTCGCGTGGAGGGATCTGAGCGGGGACGCAGGCGACCTTTACGAATTTGTTTGCGACTATTCGATCACAGCGGTAGAAGTCGAACAGTTCGAATTGACGGCTGTCCGTTGCCAATACGAGCGCAAATATCGCAAAAACTCCAGCACTGCTACCACAAAAGATTTGGCACAGTTTGCTTTCTCCAGCGAGCCACCAATACCAAGCGCCAGCCCGATCCATAGCCCTACGAGCATGTCACCTATCCATACAATGCCTTCCTTATCGAGGAGCACCGCAAATTCGGCTCTGAAGCGCGATAGCACTCCCTCAAAGAGCACTCGGACAAGTTCTGCTACCGAAGAACGACCTACGGAGGCGCCACCGGTCGCAATTCATCCAGATGCACAAGAAATCCTCACGAAGGAAGTTGCGGAACTGCACTTGTTCGATTTTCAATCGGGCTCTTTCATCCTCCAAGATCCCAAAGTCACGGCAACGGTGTCAGAAGTTGGAAAATGGCAATACTGGTTGAAGATCTCTAGCGATAATAGGGATTGGCTTGGTCAAGAGGTTATCGCTGATATCAATCCAGTCTTCAACTTCGAATATCTCTCGTTTATTTTTAATGCGTACGCACCAACTGGGGATGCTTATTCTTGGCTTCTTCGTTTTAAAGATCAGGAAACTGAGACTCGCTTTCAGGAGGGCCTCATGCAAGCTCTCTGGGAACAGCTGAATGAGATCAAGTGGGGTAAAAGTAAAGCCGATGAGCGAGAATATGTGTTGGAGGCGTTCCAGGATTTGGCGATGGATGATGTTCCAGAAGAGGAGGAAGAGGAAGAGATTGAGGAGGTCGAAGATGATGGCCAAAGAAGTGAACATTACGACTCTGATGAAGAGGACGATCTCGAAACTCAAGATAAGGATAGTGATGGCAACGTGAACTCTCAACTCGCGGTTGGTTACAAGCATGATCGATCCTTCGTTGTTCGTGGATCCAAAATTGGAGTGTTCAAGCATACTCCAAACAATCATCTCGAGTTTACTACGAACATTTCCAGGGTCGAAACGCCTAAGGGCAAGCTTTTCAATCCCAAGAAAGTCATGCTTCATGCGGAGGATAGCAACATGATTTTGCAAAACGAGAGCGAACCCAACAAGCTTTACCGTATGGATTTGGAATATGGAAGGATTGTCGACGAATGGCAAGTCCATGATGATATTCCAGTCAATACCTTCGCTCCTGAAAGCAAATTCGCCCAGATGACCGGAGAGCAGACCTTCCTTGGTCTCTCTAGGAACGCCCTTTACCGAATCGATCCACGTCTTGCTGGAAACAAGCTCGTTGAATCCGAGCTAAAGCAATACGTCTCGAAAAACGACTTTTCTGCAGCAGCTACAACTGATAAGGGTTATATTGCTGTAGCAAGCAACAAGGGTGACATCCGTATGTTCGACCGTCTTGGAATCAATGCCAAAACACACATTCCAGCTCTCGGCGAACCTATTATTGGTCTCGATGTCAGCGCAGATGGTCACTGGGTCCTTGCTACCTGTCGAACTTACCTGCTTCTCATCGACGCCATGCAAAAGGAAGGTAAAAACGCAGGAAAACTGGGATTCGAAAAATCCTTTGGCAAAGACTCAAAACCTCAACCTCGTCGTCTAGGTCTAACACCATCCCACGTCGCTCAATTCCAACACGAAACCGGAGTTCCTCTCGCCTTCACACCCGCCCGCTTTAATACCGGAGAAGGCCTCTCCGAAACATCCATTATCACCGCCACGGGTCCCTTTATCGTAACCTGGAACATGAAGAAAGTCCTTCGCGGCAGTAAGGATCCCTATTCTATCAAGAGGTACGCGGAAGAGGTTAAAGCCGATAATTTCAAATACGGAAGTGATAAGAATGTCATTGTTGCGTTACCGAATGAGGTTAACATGGTTGCTAAACAATCTTTTAAGAAACCTACGAGAGAGAGTATTTCTATGCCAAGTAGAGTTGGGGGTGGGATGAGGAGAAGTGATGCGGGGAGATTGGGGACCCCATTGAGTGGGAGGTATAAGTTGGGGAGGGATGACGTTGTTAATTCTCCTTATTAGTTGGAAGATGAATGCTTAAACTAACTCAACTTTCTTCTTTTCTTTTCTGCTCTGTTTGCCTAGGCATTCTTTTGTGTTGGTTAGTTAGATGAGGCTGTGAATGAACGGATCTGTGAGGATGAATGGGTGATGAGAGGGAAGGGAAGGGAAGGGAAGGGTGGGAGTTTAATGATATGATGATATTATGGCCTTTTTTTTCTCTCATTTTTGGGGGTGGGTTTGGTACCAAAGGAGATGGGTTTTTGCGTTTACGATAAGCTGGGAATTAGTACCTTACCTCTTCACCTGGTGGGTCTAAGAGTTTGGAAGGGATATCTTACTCCTGTGGTTTTTAGCATGGTGTAGTTAGAGTAGTTTGATACTGAAATGAAGAAGAAATATTTGAATATATACGTGGTTGTATTATTGATCGTTGCTTTGTTGTGTTGTCTTGGGATAGGAGGGAGAGGGAGAGGGGGGTTGTATGTAAGGCAAGGTAAGGTAGGGTAGGGTGTATGGTTATTTCATTCCTTTAACCGATAAGAAGTTAAAAGAGGTATGAGGTAAAGTTTATTAATATATAAGGTGTCTAATCCAACTACTAGCAAGAATCATTGATGGAATCCTATTTATTAGTCAAGTAATGAATAAGAGAGCGTAGAGGAGGTATTGTATAAGTTCTTAATTTAATTTTCTACCTACTTTAACTTTCTGTCGGTACGTCTGCGTTCTTTGATTCGATGATATTTGATTCTATTCTTAAGGTGTTGTTAATAGATTGCATTATGAGAATGCATCGGTTATCACGTGATAAAGATTGTCTTTGTCTTAATTAGATCGGAATACCAAGAAAATATTAGGTTATATCATGAAATGGAACCAAAAATTATTCATCCGAACATTTAAATCAATGTTTAAGTTATTTATAATTATATTAACACTTATCTACTATTACTGAGAGCTTTAGTAAGTTACATCGTATTCATTCCTCATTCTTTAAATTTCCAAATTCGATAATCCGCTGCACCCCTCCCTCCTTCGGAATCACGATCCGAATCTTCCATATATTTGCCGACTTCTTCCGATTAAATATATGGATAGATGTATGTATGTACTGTAAATACATAATTTTCTTTTTTTTATCCCATATGTCCGAATGGTTGGCTGTATGTGTGATGAATGACGTGCATGAGATAATGTATGTATGTACCTTTTTGTAAGGGGGTGGTTTTAAATGGTGAGGGGGATGAAATTTGGTTTGATGGGATGGATGTGGAAATAGGTAGGTACCCTAGGTATTGAAAATAATTAATGGTTTCGTAAAGGTAGTATGGACCTTGGATGTTTGTTTGAAAAAATGTGGATTGGGTTGGTACTTAAGCGAAGTAGGTAGATATAGAATAATTCTGATTTATTTGGTTGTTTATTTCTTTATTTTTTGACATTAATGGGTAAATACCTGTTGAGGAGATCTAGATCATCGTTGGTTTACTTGTTAAAGAGAAACAAATAAATTTATCAAAAAGAGGGTAAGGGGTGCTTGAACCAATAGATAGATAGATATCCAGGGAACAAAACGTGCAAGAGACCTGGGAGAATGGTAACAGGAAGATGGGTGTAACCCCAGCTGAACTCGACATACATATCAATATCTCTTGCAGCTAAATAAATCTCCATCTAACACCCCCTCCCCCTTGCCCAGGATCAAGATACCATCCGCTCTAAACGATTGCCCATATTCACCTCTCAACATCCGAACACTCCCTTTCCTCAGACCGACATGTGCACCCTCGGGAGAAGTCGTCGTCGCCTCCATCTGACATTTCCATTGCACGATAACCTCCTCTGTCCGGTTTGGACCATGGGCTTCACCCTCTCCCAGGCCCACTTCTCCGCGTTCTGGCGACTCCTCTCTCTCGTGACTTGACTTGCAGCGGGGCGCGCACGGCGGGAGGTCACCTCATGGATGGGGCTCCGACAAGCACACGGAGCCCGCAAGACCTGAAATGTGGCCGCTCCATTGGCTTCCGCAGGGCCAGCCGATTGCTCACAGGCGTCTGTCCGCTGCCAGACCCTGCAGCGGTCGGCCTCGGGCTCATTCGAAGGCTCCAGCAATATAGCCGGAGCGGTTAGCCGGTGCTGGCCCAAGGCTGATGAGTAGATGAGGTAAATGCCGCAAAGCCAAGCATTGGGTCGGGCAGCGCTGATAGCACGGCGAGGAGGGCGCGAGACAACGCGAGCGATAGCGGGAGGTGCTGGAGGAGAGCGACGCCTGGGAGGGGTCTTGCCGCCGCACGCCGCACGATCCCGCCGCTGGGAATGGGCGAACAGGTGGGGATCTGCCATCCCGGCGCCCGCGAGCAAGATTTCTTGGAGGGGCGAGGGGCATCTGCGCCCATCTGCGCCCATCTGAGCCCATTGCGTCGCGACTGGCACGCTTGTGCCACCAGCAATTCGTGCACCACAACCCGCCGTGCAGAGCCCCCGAGTGCAGCTGGCCTTGCCTGCCTTGCCTTGCCCTGCCCAGTGCTGCTCGCCTTTCGTCCAGTTGGGCGCCAATAAGATATAAACCTCGCATCCATCCCAGCCTCTGCTGCCAGGCTCCATGACAAGGGCCGAAAAATATTCTCCCCGATCCTGTCCATTCGGCCTCTGTCTCTGCCAATCCTCTTGGGCACGAGCGAATTCAGCGGGTAGCGCCTCCGTCTTCACCTATCTATACCCCCCCCCCCGAGCCAGAGGTACCAGCTCGCCAGAATCCAGCGCCGCGTCGTGTGGATGTAATCGCTATTAAAGCACGGCAGCTTCAACATTGAGAGCTGCAACGTGCCAAATCGACCCCTCCGCATTCCACGATACGAGCAAACCATCATCTCGCCGCTGAGAAGAGTCCAGCAGTGCCCTCAGATTCCAAGATCTATTTAGACAGCGCATCCCCAAGCACAACGGGACCGCGCCCCACTAACACAACCCCTCCATCAACACCCCACCAACCTCTTCTCGACTACATCTAACTTATTTCCACCATGCCGTCCGCAATTCACGAAGGACCCAACGTGCAGGGCCGGCTTCTGCTGGTCTCGAATCGTCTTCCCATCACCATCAAACGCTCCGACGATGGGTCCTACGCTTTTTCCATGTCCTCCGGCGGGCTGGTAACCGGCCTCAGCGGATTATCCAAGAGCACAACGTTCCAATGGTATGGCTGGCCTGGACTCGAAGTGCCAGAATCAGAAGTCGCCCCTCTCGAGAAGCGTCTGCATGACGAATACGGGGCGGTGCCGGTCTTCATTGACGATGAATTAGCAGACAGACATTATAATGGGTTCTCCAGTTTGCATCCCTTCCGAGCATGGCACCGTACATACTGATTTGCACCAGACTCTATCCTTTGGCCTCTATTCCATTACCACCCCGGGGAGATCACATTCGACGAGTCGTCATGGGCTGCGTACAAGGAAGTCAACCGGCTGTTTGCGAAGACCATGGCCAAGGATGTACAGGATGGAGATCTTGTTTGGGTACACGATTACCATTTAATGCTACTCCCGGAGATGCTGCGAGAGGAAATCGGATCAACGAAGAAGAATGTCAAAATTGGCTTCTTCCTACATACCCCATTCCCCAGTAGTGAAATCTACAGAATCCTTCCAGTCCGAGAAGCCTTGCTTCTCGGTGTCCTCCATTGCGATCTAATCGGGTTCCACACATACGATTATGCTCGACATTTCCTCAGCAGTTGCTCTAGGATATTGTAGGCAGACTTGATGGGATAAAGTGTTTATCGGCTAATAGATGTCAGGGAAACACCGACGACTCCGAATGGAGTAGAGTTCCGCGGGAAATATGTTACTGTGGCAGCTTTCCCCATCGGTATCGATCCAGAAAAGTTCGTCGACGGATTAAAGCAGAAGAAAGTCCAAGACCGAATCGCAGTTCTAGAACGCAAATTCGAAGGCGTCAAACTCATCGTCGGAGTAGATCGTCTCGACTATATCAAGGGTGTCCCACAGAAGCTTCACGCACTCGAAGTCTTCTTGACAGAACACCCCGAATGGATCGGTAAAGTCGTGCTCGTCCAAGTTGCAGTACCAAGTCGACAAGATGTCGAAGAATACCAGAATTTACGAGCAGTCGTCAACGAACTTGTTGGGAGAATCAACGGAAAATTCGGCACCGTTGAATTCATGCCTATTCATTTCCTTCATCAATCAGTTCCTTTCGAAGAACTTACTGCATTATACGCCGTTTCCGATGCCTGTTTAGTCTCCTCCACTCGTGATGGAATGAATCTCGTTTCATACGAATATATCGCTTGTCAACGCCAGCGTCACGGCGTTATGATTCTTTCCGAATTTGCGGGTGCAGCACAATCGTTGAATGGGGCCTTAATCGTCAATCCTTGGA
The DNA here is from genome assembly GCA_003988965.1 of Neobulgaria alba. Classification (NCBI taxonomy): domain Eukaryota; kingdom Fungi; phylum Ascomycota; class Leotiomycetes; order Helotiales; family Gelatinodiscaceae; genus Neobulgaria; species Neobulgaria alba. Next base: position 30,567 of record QYAM01000038.1, read on the forward strand.
ATACCGAGGAACTTGCTGGTGCGATCCATGATGCTGTTACCATGTCTCCCGAACAGCGCGAAATCAACTTTAGGAAATTGGAAAAATACGTATTCAAGTATACGAGTGCTTGGTGGGGAGAATCATTCGTTAGCGAATTGGTCAGAATCAGTGAACATGCGGAGAAGAAGGCGAAGAGAGCCATTATGGCTCCGGTTGCTGGGAAGGTTCATGAGTTGGTAGAGGATGTTCAGGATTATAAGGAGGATGAGGCTGTTAACGGGAAACATGATGAGGCGGTTGTTGACGAGGTTTAAAATAAAATTGGTTGGGCGAAGAGGAAAGAGAGGGTGCTGATTTGATACGATACCGGCCTTTTTTGATTTTTTTTTTCTTCCTTTTTTGATGGAGTTGATTTACTAAATCGTTTGATTGATGGACGAAATATTTGGAAATAAAATAAAAAAATGAATTTCAGACAAGATGATCTTTTTCCTTATGGTTTGTTGAAGAGCTTAAGCTCTGGAATATAAAATCACTGATTGACAAAGATGTAAAAGATGATAAAGATTGCTGAATAGAAATTCCTAGAAATCATCTTGGGTAGGTAGAGGATGATATAAGGACTTACCTTATATATTTGTATTTACTATTTCCTTTTTTCGAGATTATCATCAATTCTCCAGAGAGCTAGCTTATTTAGCATTTCCTATTTCAAGAGAGGGGGAAGTGCGGCGCTGTGGTTCTCGAGCTGGTGGTGCTGGGGGTTTTTTAGCTGAGGGGCTCTCGGGGCGGGAATTTTCGCCACCACGCAGCACCCTACCTTAACTCACATGACTTGACGTACCCCGCCATCTTAGACATCATATCATATCAACATCAAGGTGAATCTCATGATAACTCATACCTGATTTCCATGTCATACTCATACATATAATATATGTTGATACATACTCATATCAAATAATTTCCAAATCATCTATTTCTAGGGTATCTATCCCTCTTTGCTTTGGATACTTAGGGACGGGTTCTTAGATTTATAGGAAGTGAGGGAAGTGAATGAAGAATAATACTTATAGTTTATCTTACCATCCTATCCATCTATAACTACCAAACAAATATCAAGGAACTACCAAACCAAACACCCATCTCACCCACCCACCTCCTCAAACCCTCCGTACACGTATGCATGTCCCAACCCCGACCCCAACCCCACCAGCTCATCAATCTCCTTAAAACCCAACTCAAATCCAAATATAAATTCCAATCCAAATTTCAATCCAAATTCCAATCCACATTTCAATCTAGATTCGAAAACTACTCAGGAAGAACTGGCCTCCGGAGGATGGCGTGGAGAAGTTCGGGGTCTTCGAATGAGGAGTTAATAAGGAGGTTGGGGGAGAATGGGTTGATTATTAGTGAGGGGGTTAGGGGGGCTTTTTTGAGGGTGAGATTTTTTTTTGTGTTGTACTGTGTTTTGTTACTACTGGGGTTGGGTTTGTTTGGTTTTTGGAGGGAAGGAGAGGGGGTGTTAAGAGGTTGGATGGATGGATTTTATTTTTTGAGTTATTTTTTTTGGGGGGGGGGGGTTGATTATTATTCTTTTCTTAGTTAGGTTTTTATTTTATTTTTTTGTTTTTTTTGTTTTTTTTTTGAGGTGGGGGGTGGAAGGGGATATCTTTTTTTTTTTTTATACGTTTATTATCTATATCATCTCCACCCCTCCATCTCTTCCATAAAACATCCTGACCAACTAACTAATCCCCCTCTCCTCTACAGGTCGACCGCGCACATTTCTGTCCCGATTCCCGTCTAGCATATCAAGATTCCCCCCAACTAATCGGATACGAAGCCACGATCTCAGCACCACATATGCATGCCTCGGCCACAGAATCACTGCTTCCATATCTCCATCCAGGTTCGAGGGTTTTAGACATCGGTTCCGGATCTGGATATTTGACGGCCGTGTTTGCTGAATTGGTTTTTCCTCCAAATGGCACTTCCCCTTCTTCTGGAGACGGTGAGGTCGAGGGGGAAAGGAAAGGTTTAGTAGTTGGATTGGAACATATTGAGGAATTGAAAGAGTTGGGAGAGAAGAATTATATGAAGAGTTTTAGGGGAAAACAATTGTTGGATGGAGGGAAAGTTAGGTTTGTAAAGGGAGATGGGAGGAAAGGGTTGAGGATTGATGGTGATGGGGGAGGGTGGGATGCTATTCATGTTGGGGCTGCGGCTAGGGAACTTCATGGGGAGTTGGTTGAGCAGTTGAGGAGTCCGGGGAGGTATGGTTCTTTTCTTTTTTTTTTCTTTTTTTCTTATCCTCGTTCCCCCCACCCTTTTTTTTTTAATATACCTATTTTTTGTTAGAGGGGAAATTAGAGGATTATATATGAATTAGTATTAATTTGATGGTTTATCATACAGGATTTTCATACCGATCAAAGAACCAAATGGGGAGGATCAATATATTTGGGTTATTACCAAGGATAAAGATGGGAAGGTGGAGAGGAAGAGGGAGTATGGCGTTAGATATGTGCCTTTGACTGATGCTCCTGTTTGAGTTTATCTTTTGGGTAGGGAAGGGATTGGAATCGGTCTTGGGGGGGGAAAGATTTTTTTTATGAATTCTAAGAAATTGATACTTATGAATTGATTGACTGGAGGTTGGAAAGATGAGTTTGTGTATTTAGGGAGGACGTGCTTTGAGTTGCCTTCGTGATTTTTAAGGTGGAGGGGAGAGGAAAATACACGAATATAATAATCTCTAATAACTTTACTCTGGAGAGGTACCTCAAGGATAGATTAGTATTTAGGATGCTTTAGCCTAGATATAATCTAAATCCTTTATGACAATCTTAGTCCTAGGGTAATTTAAAACATAAGGCCTAAGCTATGGCTACGCGCCGAGTCTCCTGTCCTCGCTCGTCCTTTGAGGCACCTAAGAACTATAATACAAGCAGTGCGAAGAGAATATAGAAACTATTGCGTTGTCACTCGCGGGTCTATGGAGTCTCCAGATGGTTATATACTCGTAAGGCTCGAATGATGAGTATAACGCCTATTGGCTGATTTTATTGTAAGAAAGTTATTTAGTACCTAGGAAAATGATTAGAGAGTAAAATGAATTGTTAGTAATTTGGAGAAAATCTATGGGGCTTAATTAAAAGATCAATCAATTGATTTCTTTATATATTGTAGGAGCTTATTTATATCTTGAAAATAGTGTATTATATCTTAGAAAAACACTCGCTTCTTATGATAAAGGACAGCCTAAATCATCCTATTTCAAGTTTCTATTTTAATAATATATTATTATATTTTATGGACTATTCTACATAATATTCACTACTCTCTTATAAATTATACTACACCAGATCCTCGATCCCTGAGCCTATTAGCCCAACATTCAAATATCTCTCCTTTCAACCCTCCAGAACCCCACCCAAAACCTCCCAGCCCTCCTTCATCCAAGGGGCAAACATAACTCCCCTCTGCGCATCCCCCACCTTCCCGCTCCCCGCAAACGCCTCCGCCAAATCTCCAGCCTCCAATACGCCCCCCGGAGGAACAGCTTTCATAGCCATCTTAACAGCCATATCAGCCGCAAAAACATCACTCCCAATCTCAGCAAGTCTATTCCATCCATGAGATTGTCCAGGATGAAGATAAACATCGGTTTGTAATTCCGCCAGGACTTCCTTTTCGGAATCTTCTGAAAGTGTAGCGATTGCGCGGAGAACTTCGCTGACTTGGGCTTGTTCTTGTTGGGTGATGGTGTGTGTCGCTCGAAGATCTTGGAGTGTGGAAGTTACGGCATCGAGGGTTTCGGTGTCGTGGTCTAGAAGGGCTATTATTCCTAGGAGGAGAACAGATTGGACATGCTCTGGATGGGATTCCACACAATCGAAAAGGCGATCACGAGCTTTTTCTCGAGATGACTCGTCACCTTTTGCCCAGAGCATTTGAGCCAAGAGACAAACTGCATCGGGATTCCCCTTTGATTCTTCTAGAGCAGGTTCTAAAGAATTTAGGGCAAGTTCTGGTTCATTAATGAAGTGGTTTGCGAGTCCGATGGTGAGGTATGCGGATAAGCGGCATCGCTGTCTAGCTTCAGCTGAAAGTTCATTCCCAGAGTCTTCAGAGCAGAGCTCTAACGCTGTTTCACCGCTCTCGATGGCTTCCGCGTAAGATCCTGATGTGAGTTGAGAACGGGCTAGATCTGCTTTTGCGAGGGCAAATTTAGAAAGCGACGAGGGGGATTCGGTAACTTCGTAGTCAGTTTCGATGAGGGTACATATTTGCGTAAGGTTTGATAACGTAGTTGGGAGATCATTTATGCGCTCGAGAAAGAGAGTTGAGAGATGAAAGTGGTTTAGGTCGGTTGGTACCATGGAATGGAGTTGATTGAGGGCGAACAAGGGTTGGACGAGATCAATTATACTTGAGCCTGTCTTTGAGAGAAGCATTTGGTCTAGTGTCGACTGTGCGTATTGTCTCTTTGTGATCAGTGACGAAGATTCAGATATTTCCATAGCATGTGTGAAGAGAAGGTCGGCCTCTTTCAGATCTCCGGTCGTCAGCAAGGCCAGTAACCCTTGCCCAACCCAGGCATGAGCGTATTCCGGATCAGTAGATTGTGCCCGTGTGTAGGCATTGTTTGCTAAAGCGAAATCGTTCTGCAAGAGATACAAGGTGCCAAGATTTGTCCAGACCTGAACGTTTCTCTCATTTAAGAACAAGCTTCGTACAAATGAGTGTTGCGCCACTTGGGGATTCAACTCGCTGGTCACAACACCAAGAGCGTTCCAAAATTCCGAATTTCCAGGCTCCAGCTCAATCGCTCTTTTGAAACATCTCATGGATGCCTTTAGATATCGTGTTGTCCTCTTTTTCAGCGCAGTGGAAAGGCATATATGAGCCCGGTGCTCTGCCCAACCGAGATTGTAATGCGCAACTGCTTGAGCATGTATTTCATGAGCTGAAACACAAATAGCACGTTTTTGGGCTAGAATAGATGCTTGCAGGCAACGAGTAAGGTTTAGGCCATCCTGCTCGTCTTTGGAGTACAAACCATCGGCAAATACAACATCAACTCCCACGCCATCAATATCCGCAAGTAAGGTGTAAGTACTTTCCTCTTCTCCCATTTTCAATAGCTCCTTGACTTTGCTGTAGGGGAAATCTGGCAGACGATCTTGGACCCATGAGAATACGGAGCAAGCGTCTCCAACAGCTCTCCAGAGATTAAAGGCATCGGGCCGGCTTCTAGCTAGCTCGAGTGCGAGATCAATTGTTTCCGTTGCATGATTAGCCGCATAGCCAAACAATCCTTTTTCGACCCCATCCCAAGCGCTCTCTATCAAAGCTTGAATCATGGCTATGGAAACGCCAAATTCGGTCTGGTGGTCTTTTAGAACACCTCGATACCCCTCGATTGCTTCATCATATTCCCCTAATTCTCTTTTGACATTTGCAAGCATGTATTTTGCAAACCAAGTCTCGCCAGATTGACGCTCCTCAACGTCCTTTTCAAACCGCTCTGCCTGCTGAAACGCTTTGGTGGCGGCGATGTATCGTCCAGAATTATGGTAGCTTTCACCAAGACCAACCCAGGAATGATAGTCTTTGGGGGCAAGTCTCAGTGCCGACTGGAACGAAACAATGCTGCTCACATAATCCTGCCTGTTCAGCTCTGCCACACCCAGCGCTGCAAAAGGCCAACTAATACCTTTTTTCTTTGAGCCAGGAGACAGCTTAACTTTGCCAGAATCTACTACTCTCTGAGCAACGGCTTCAACATACTCCCATTCCCCCTTCCCGGCAAAAATCTTGGCAAGCCGTTCGGCCGCTTCAATTTCTGAAGCAGATAACTCAAAAGCTTGGTGGAATGATCTCTGAGCTCTCTTCTTGTCTTTCTTGTAATCGGCAAAGTAAATTCCTAAGCTGGTATAGGCGGGTGCGAAATTTGGATTACTTTTCAGTGCAGACACAAAGTAAGAATATGCCCCATTCTTATCTTTCCGTGCAGCAACTGAAGTATCGAGATTCCAGATGCAAACACCAATACGGTACCGTGTCTGGGCCAACAAGTCTCGAAATTTGGGTTCTTTTGCATTGATGTGCAAAAGACACTCTTCCAGCTCCTTTTTGCCACAAATGTAATCTCCGTTTAGCGCTTTAACCCAAGCTGCCTCTGTACGAACACGGACATTACCACCGTCCCTGGTTAGGGCACGGGAGAGGAAGTCGATTGCAGCTGGGTAGTCTTCCTCTTCCTCGTAGATCAGACCAATTCCAATCAAAGCTGGAGTTGAAGTCGGATCTCGCAAAAGTATTTCATCGAACAGTGCCTTAGCTTCAGGGTGATTTCGTGGGGATTGATAGTAGACCAGAGCAGTAGCGAGTAGGGCAGTCATCGACTGAGAAGAGTTCTCAAATTTGAGACCTGTCCTTCCCAATTCCTCGCTCACAATTCTACGGCCATTACGCATAAGCTCGACAACGTACTCATACTCTTCCAGATATTGATGGTATTCTCCAACTAGCCGATGGGCCAGAATTGACCTCCCTGAATCTGCCATGCCAGCAGTGATAAGCATTAACCGATCTTCGCCGCTCATAGGGGTGTCTAGTATAACTCCTCCACCCTCATCGTCATCTTCACTATCATCAGACGCAACTTCGAGTGGTGGGGGCTTGACCACTGGCGGTGGAGGGGGAAATGGTGAAATCTCGCTGGTTAGAAACCCTTGCAGAACCTGGGCGAGACCACTGGTGGGAAAGAATTCGCAGTATTCGCGGAGAACATTTACATCTAAGTCCTGTATACTCACTGGATCTTGCCATTCGATGGCGATATCCCACGCCAATTTGAACGGATGTTTAATTATGACCATATCAGAAGCTAGTTTCAAGACTCTTAAACGCTTCGGCCCTCGCTCTAATTCTGTACGAAGAACTGTCAAGACTTCTAGGCATCTTTGAAGGAGCTTTTCCTCGTACTGCCGTCGAATTTCATCGTCGGTAGTCCAATCGATAATTTGGGTATATAGATCTTCCAAGTCACTATCCATGAAAACCTCACGCTTCACCTCGATGGTGACTTGCCCAATTTTGGCTCCTAATCTAGTCCGTCGTTCTCCAATTTCCTTATTAATTCGTTCCTTTTCTTCGAACTCGGTGATTTGCGCCATGACCTGGTAAGTGTGACCAGGGTGTGGAAGTCTGCCTTCCAAGTAGTCATATATAGAGCTAGTAGGTAGCTGGATCTCTTGTGCTTTCTTGTATTGAAGCTGGGAACCACGAGTTTTGGCATACTCCATAAATTTGTTTACCACATCTTGGCACTTGTACTTGTCGTCTGCGGTTTCGTAAATCTCAGCTAGCTTCAGCGCCGCTATCTGGTAGAGGGCAATCTTCTCAGTATCTTGTTTCTCGTACAGTTGGATCAGCCCTTGCCATGCTTGGGGCTCGGTACTCTTGATTTTCGTTGCTGCATCGTAAGCTTGCTTAGCGTTGGTGTAATTCTTCTGTTTACTGAAGGAGAACCCTAGGAAGATTAATCTACTAATGTTAGCCGACCTTCTCCCTAGCAAGAGCTTCCGCCATAGCTATCGGGTAACATGGAAAGAGGTACTACGCTTGGTAATTCTGGGGGTCTGAAGCTATTAGCTTTTGGGCCTGCTGAATTGCATCATCATATTTCTGAGATTTTACGAAAGCAGCAATGGCTTTCAACGAGGACTTGGATGCTAACATGTTTGAGGAGAGCGGTGGCTGCTCGGCATATCAGTGAGCAAAGTAGTTGGGAGGTGAGTTTAAGGAGAAGGAGTGAAGTTGTGAGGTTTGCTTTCATGATTCCAGACTACCCATCCAAAGTCGCAACCTCGTGCCTATTCATCCCACCAAGCCCCCTCTCCTTGCCCCTGTTGTGCCTGAAAGACCCCTGTCCCCTGCTTCATCGGCGAAGCAAGATCCGCCCTCCCGCCTCAACTCATCCAATGACCATGACGACTGGTAATTCAAATCACTCTCTCTCCCACAATGATCTCTCTATCCTATATCTCTGTGCCCTAATCCCCTCAACTCCGTCAGGCGATGTTTCTCCCATTCCTGAATCCAATGAGCAAGACGGGCTAGAATTGTCTAGCCGACGCACGCGACTCCGTCTCACAACCTGGCTGAGCTGTCCCATCCCACGTCATTGATACCTCCCACACCGATAGTAGCTCGGCCGTGAGGCTTTACACATAACCTGCTAGTTTTCTCTTTGCGAGAGCTCTATTCTACATCGAAGCTCACGATATAGGGTTCCTCCACCTTCGCGGATATCAGATCAGCAATTGGACAACATGTCTCCCCTAAGACTAACCATTGAGGATGGTCAATTCCGAGACTCCCACGGACGGCAGATCACTCTTCGAGGTATCAATCTAGCTGGAGATGCCAAATACCCCAGCAATCCCGACCAGCCCTCTCACGTCCCCGAAGATTTCTTTGATGGCGATAATGTAAACTTCCATTCGAGACCTTTTCCGGCTGAAGATGCCCATATCCATTTCTCGAGGCTCAAAAGGTGGGGATACAATACTATTAGATATGTGTTTACGTGGGAGGCAATCGAGTCAGCAGGGCCTGGTATATATGATGAAGAATGGATTCAGCATACCATTGATATTCTGAGACTGGCCAAAGACTATGGGTTCTATGTCTTTATGGATCCTCATCAGGATGTCGTATGCAGCCCTACGGGAAATTCTGATCTATGCTAATTGTTGGACTTAGTGGTCAAGGTTTTCAGGAGGATCCGGGGCACCAATGTGGACTCTATATGCTTGTGGATTTAATCCGCAGAGCTTTGCGGCAACAGAAGCGGCCATGGTTCACAACACTTATCCAGAGCCAGAAAACTATCCCAAGATGATTTGGTCCACGAATTATACTCGCCTAGTCTGCCAAACGATCTTCACTCTTTTCTTTGCAGGACGTGACTTTGCACCAAAAGCTATAATTGATGGAAAGAATATCCAGGACTACTTGCAAGACCATTTCATTGGTGCCTGTGCCCACCTTGCTAAGCGGATACACGAAGCTGGAGATCTCGAAAATGAGGTCGTCATTGGGTGGGAAAGCATGAATGAGCCCAATCGGGGGCTGGTAGGCTGGGATGATATCACACTGGTTCCAAAAGAGCAGCAGTTGAAGAAGGGCACATCACCAACGGCTTGGCAGGCGATTCTGACAGGCTCCGGGAGAGCATGCGAAGTTGAAGTATATGACTTTGGTGGCTTCGGTCCAACTAAGACTGGGAGTGTTCTTGTTGACCCCCAGGGGGAAGTGGCATGGTTACCTAACCATTACGACGAGTCTCGATACGGGTATAAGAGAGATCCCGGTTGGAAACTCGGTGAATGTCTCTGGGCACAGCACGGCGTTTGGGATCCTAGCACAGATACCGTGCTGAAGAAGGATTACTTCAAAAAGTCACCCTCAGGGAAGCCGATTGACTATGAATTGTTTACCAACACATATTTCATGGACTATTACCGCAAGCATAGAGATGCAATCCGATCTCACCATAAGGACAGCATATTGTTTTGCCAACCCCCCGTTTTAGAGATTCCACCTTCAATCAAAGGCACCGTGGATGACGACCCAAAAATGGTCTATGCTCCTCACTATTATGACGGGATTACTCTCATTACCAAGAAGTGGAACCGTTATTGGAACGTCGATGTCTTCGGCGTACTAAGAGGACGATACATGACTCCAGCATTTGCTGTAAAGATTGGGGAAACTGCAATTCGTAACAGCTTCAAAGATCAACTAGCAGCTATAAGAAAAGAAGGTAAAGACTACATGGGAAACCACCCATGTGTTCTCACTGAGTTTGGTATACCTTATGATATGGACGATAAATACGCATACAAGACTGGTGACTATTCAAGCCAATCGGGCGCTATGGATGCGAATCACTTTGGTGTCGAAGGTAGTTCCATGGAGGGATACACACTCTGGCTTTATATGTGCCAGGTAAGTTCGGTACGGCTTCCTCGTATATCGCTAACAATTACAGAACAAACACCACCTTGGCGATCAGTGGAACGGCGAGGACCTGTCAATCTTTTCTCTTGACGACCGGCCATTGCCCTTATCCCCAGTCCCGCCTACGCCAACCAATGAATCTACGGCCAGCTTGGTACAGGGCTCACCCCCCCTCACAAAGAAAGAATTTTCAGATAAGTCCGCCATAAACCCAGGAAATCTGAAATCGAAACTGAGAACGCCTTCAATCTCCTCGAAGGCATCCGAAGCACCCCCCGAACTTACAAACTCTCCTGGATTCCGGGCTGCCGAAGCCTACGTCCGGCCCTCAGCCATCGCAACTGTTGGAAACATTGTCACATCTGGCTTCGATCTTCGCAATTGTATCTTTACACTCAGCTTAAGCGCTCTAAAGGGAAGTACCGAAGACAAGCCCACGGAGATATTTTTGCCTGAGTTTCATTTTCCCAAAGATCAAAGTGAGATCGAGATTAGCGGTGGGAAATGGACGATAAGTATTGATGACGAAGATGGCGGTATGATTCAGAAGTTAAGGTGGTGGCACCTTGAGGGTGAGCAGAGTATCAAGGTGACTGGTGTACAAAGAAGACAGAATATGACACTGGGTAAAGAGGAGGAAGACGGCTATTTGGATCAATGCCAGCAAACGAAGTGCAGCATAATGTAGTCATGGGTTGGTATTCTGCGGGCGTTATGCATTGGCTCTGGCGTTTGATGTTGGATCACGGGATAGGATGGGAGGCTCACCCTTTTTTTTAGCAAGACCGTTTTATAATATACGCTTCAGTGGGAATCCATACATTGAATCGTGGACGCACACATGTCACAATATACTCGTTACTTAGGTAGGAGTAAGTAATCTAGCTACGCTATCATGGAGGCATGCTCCTCAGATAAACCGCCAGACTCAACACCCTAATGCGGTTAGGTGACGTATAATAGCCTTGTCACAGAGCCAATCGGGGAAACCTTGGGCTCTGGCGAAGGAGCTCAGCCTTCCAGGGTTGAAGCTCAATACATAATCTTTGTGACCCTGCCAACTACCTTCCAACCTTTCATCAGAAGGGGGTTTTTTTAGCATCATATTGCTTGTCGACTGGCCGCTACGTCTTGACCATCTGCAACCCTATTTTCTACTCCTGGCACTGCACTCGGAGCTCACCTTTGTTTCTCTCCTGCACATGACTACCGAGCAGATCACGAACTGGATAATTATCCCCCTCACTCTCTTCAGAACAATTTTCCTTTCTTTTAGTCCCGAGATCTAGACTTAGATTAGGCGACATACTGCGCGAGCAACATGAACGGCTCTGCGAACGGTCACAGCGCAGTTGGCGTGCTCGCGGCCCAGGCTGGTCCTACGATCCAGATCAACGGAAGTAGCACTGCTCTGCTACCACAAATCCACGAAGCTCTCAACATCGTACATGGTCCTTACTCCTCGAACGACTCCCGGCGACAAGCCTCGCTGTTCTTAGAAGAGGTGAAGGCCAATGAAGAAGCTCCCTATCATGGCTTCACGTTAGCTTCCGACAAGAGCCAGCAGCCTGTCATACGCCATTACGCCCTGTCCCTCCTCGAGCATGCGATCAGGCATAAATGGGCGGAATACTCTGAGGGGCAAGCAGCAATGCTCAGGGATTGGGTTCTACAGCTGTCACGAAACATCGTACCCGAAGATCCGTTGTACCTGCGGAACAAAACCGCTCAACTATGGGTTGAGATTGCAAAAAGAAGCTGGGCTGCCGAATGGATGGACATGGACGAGCTCCTGGTCAAGCTCTGGGAATTACCTGGACCAGTTGTACACAAGGAGTTTGTGCTATTTGTACTAGAAACTCTTTCCGATGAGGTTTTCAATGGGGAGGATACCGTTGCCAGTCTCCGAGAAGGAGCTCTCAGTAAGGCTTGTGTGGAGATACTCACACCGGCTAGTGTCCTCGGTGAGGCTTTTCCAGACCGGCAGGCTGGTAAACCTGTAAGATATGGAGACGAAGGATGGATTTCCAGATTGAGCCAATTGCTGAACCAATGCCTGGATACCGACCTGCACAATCAACCTCAGTATCAAAGTTGTGCTGTGAAAGTCTTGGCTGTTTATAAGTCCATAATGTCGTGGGCTATTCCCAAAGCAATAGCAGATGCATTATGCGTACAATCTCTGTGCAGAAGTCTTGCAGCCTCAAGTGTTGCTGTACAGCTAGTAAGTTGTAAAATATCGTTTCAAGTCGGCAGAATACTGACGATGATTCCAGGGTGCTGTCGAAGCATTGCATGCCTTATACAGCCGAGTTTTACTCTCTGATGAAGAGTTCCTCACCTTCGTATGCCCTATGTACACTGGCCAAATGGTTGACCTTCTTCGCAAGCTCTTTGAGTGGTCTATTGTGGATCCTAATGATATTAATGATGAAAAGTACCTATTTGCGAAGAAGTTCTCCGAGGTTGGAAAGCCCTCCATATCAGAATTCAAATACTTACTATTTGCTAGATGATGTCGAACCTGGGAAGTCTTATTGAACCCAAAACCTCCGTAATTCCAGAGAATTGCGATCTGCCTAATTTGCTGAATCTTTTCCTTGCTATTGCTCAGAGCAAAAGTTTCGTTATTTCGATACCCGTCCTCGTTACATGGACACGATTGCTTCGTTCTGATACCATTGGCAGTTCGCCAACCATAACACCCCTAATTGCACCACTTCTTGAACTCTGCAGTTCGAGATTAATCCGATATGAGAGCATGCCGGAAGATTCAGAAGACCTTTCTCTGATTTTCTTGCTTGAAGACATCGATACAATCCCAGAGCGGCACGCTTTTCTCGGTAATTATCGTAGATATTGCGTTCAGATAATCGAATCAATTGTCCGACAAAAGCAATCAGAAGCCATCTATCATATTTTAAGTCAAGTTGACCAATCTATGCAGCATCTCTATGACGGCCAAGCACCCTTTTCCGGTGCGTTGAGTTCCCCGAAACCTCTTAAGGAAATCTTGCTAATTCATTAGCTGCTTCCTATAATAAGGTCTCAATGCCTATCCTCCTCGTAGATGCTCATTTTGCAGTTGTTGAGGCAGCTCTCAAAGGTTATATGAAGTGGCGATCAGGACATGGTTCCAAACCTCAGCAAGATGTATGTCTCGGCCTGAAATTTGTTTAGCATGTATTAATTTGTTCTAGGAGCAAGTACGTACTGATATGGAAACCAACATCGAAACTTGGTGTGATCGCTTACTCGAGATGAAATTTGAAGTATGAACGCCATTTTTCTGACCACTCCAACTATAAACTGACACTTTCCTCTAGGATCCTGTCATTCGGAAGAGAATTCTCCAGCTTGCGGTGGCATTTTCGACAACAGCTCTGGACAGGAAAGTTGGCTATATGCTAAAAGTACTCGAGCATTTGCTTATGAGCCAACCTATGGAACGTCCTGAATATCCTGCTTATAATGAAGCAGTCAAAGAACTGCTGAATGGCAGTACATATGAGCTGCAACGTCTAGCGAGCAAGATGCCCGATCAGCTTTTGGCAAGTCTATATCTTCTATAGGCGGGAGCTGTTTTTCTAACATTCCACCAGGAAGTGTATGACCAACTCGAGGCAAAAGTCAATGAAATCATTGCTTCGGGGACCCTGGATACAAAGCGCCAAGTCTCATACCAAACTTTCCTGTTCACTATTATGTAAGCCCTTTCTAGCTTAATGTTTTTAATACCCATCTACCTCATCTAACAGTAACAGTCACCGAACTACGAAGATAGATCCCGAGATTCGCTTACAAAAGCTCATGGGTTTCATCGAGCCTGTGAAGCAATTATGGCAAAATCCACAAATGGAACAGGCTCTTTCTTCATATGAAGGATTTTGTGAGTTGCTTGGCCTAGCTAAGATCAGGGATTATCTTGTAGTTCGAAGAGTACATGAGATCGAAGAATGGCAATATTATCAACTCGACGCAGAGGGTCAAGCTTTGCAAACTGAGTTAGATGAGAGGCTAAAGGTATGTTCTCAATCCGAGTGGGAAACGAGAAACAAACTAACAAGCTCTAGGCTCTTCCATTACGGACAACAAAATCTTTCTTGGCATGTTCTACAGAAAAGGTCGAGAAGAATACCCGAGCATATAAAGTATCGTGTTTGCTATGGCGAGATGCTTTACCAATCATCCTTCCTATGTTACTGAAGTTCCTGAGGTAAGCTTCCTAGATGCAGCAGTTTGAGGTGGTATAGCTAACTTTACCAGCAATGCGCACGCTTTTCACAACCCCGCAAACTGGGCTGGTCTCCCAACTGAAATGCGATCGGTTGTGAGCAGAATCCTGACTGACCGTTTCTGGCAAGCTGGCATTTCAGCTGGAAGCAAAGACGATTTCTACGCTCGTGTTACAGGTACTAAACACACTATGGAAGGATTTGCATCGTCAATCCGTGGTTCAGTTCGTGCTGTCCGAGAGGCTTGCTACTCCATCTTCTGGTGCATGAGCAAATTAGATGTCGATTTCTACGGCTTTAGTGAACTTCCTGGTCCCCTGGCGCATGCACTATTTGCTGATGCGCATTGCCTATCGTCTCATCAATTGATCGCTCTTCTCAATGTTGTTAGGCTTATGGTAGACGATTGTCCCGTGGAGCTACGAAGCCATTTTGTTCCACCCATTCTAGCTACATGTTTCGCTCAAATGGACTCAAAATGCAGCTCGGAATGGGACAAGCTGGTACAGAAACAAGTGGCCCCAGCAGATAGTGATAACCTGACGGATGAAATGAAAGAAGAGAGCATTCTACGGCAGTTGACATATACAGCAGTAATGATGATTGGTGGGCTCCTCGACCCTGCAAGAAACAGTAAGATCTTATTACCATATGGACACCGTTTGGACTAAGCTAACATGTATTCTAGATCCAACATCCGCCTCTACTACCACAAAATCAACCAATTCTCCCTCCTCACCAAAACCCGTCTACCCCTCCATGCGAAAATTCTGCCTCACATCCTCCGTCCTCCTAGAACCCCTCCTCCTCTTCCTCACCCACGCAATTCGTATGAGAGATACCCGATGCTGCGGCGTCGTCCTCCGCGTTTTCCGCTCTATAATCCCCGATTTCGCAGACACAACTTCAGAATCCCCTCTCATTTTCTCAATCCGTGAATTCATCTCCACGGAAGTCCTAAAAGCCTGCATCGAATCCATGAACGAAGCTTATTTCGTAGACCTACAAAAAGAACTCGCTGGCCTTATCGCCGGAATCCTAGTCTATTATTCGTCATTAACTGGGACGCCGAAATCCATTCTAGATAGTTTACCAGGCGTGGAGGAGAGGAGTGTGGATAAATGCATCGAAGTATTAGTGCATGGTGGTATTGGTGGGAGACAGCAAAGAGCACTTGTGCTGGATTTGTTGAAGGGGGTGAGAGGCGTGAGTATCAGTGAGATGGGGAAGATTGGGAAGTCTGGCGGGAGCGGGGGAAGGGAGAGAAAAGAGAGGAGTAAGATGCAGATGGAATTCTTGCAGGAGGGGAGTGGGTTGACTAATAGTGGGGGACAAGCCGGGAGTAGGAAACCGAGTCCTAGTCTTGAAGGGGTGGCGGGAATGTTTGAGGAGGGGAATTGAGATGGCTTGGATTCTTGATGGTTTCTTGGGAGTTGAATGGTTGAAAAGGGGGAGAGGAAGAGGGTTGTATGATTTGACAGGATCTGATCTGCTTGGGATTATTTTGCATTATTGATCATGTAGAGGCTTGATGATGATGGCGACGATGCTCATCATGCATATTTTGCTCTCGGGGGTGCATTGTTTGTGGTATATACCTTTTTTGTTTGTTTTCATGTGTTATTGAGATAGATGAGAGAAGCGCAGAGCAAAACAAAGCAGTTGTGACAGGCAAACTGGGCATATGATCGTGCAAGTCCATCTCTTTTGCTTGTGTGTGAGATAAAGTTGAGAGGATAAAAATATGGAGAGGGAAATGGAGAGGGGGTGACAGATCTAGACGGACGGGGATGGGTTTTTTCCCCTTTTTGTTGAGATAGGGTTGTTAGGAAATTCTTGTATTTCTCTCTTTTACTTAAAAGAAGTAGAAGAGAAGACTCGATCTCTATACAATACTTTATTGAGGCTATGGTGTTTGAAGATACTTTAACATTTTGAATTATTAGTTTTCTTTGGTTTTAAAAGATAATATATTTAATCCTACATAATATATAAGAGGCAATGAACGAAACTTCGACCAAAGTTGACTAGCTATAATCTAACAACTAGAACCTTTAGTTGAAAAACTCCATGTATTCTAGCGCAAGATCTATATGATAAATCTCTCTTAGGCTTTAGAATTTTTCTTCTCAAGCCTATGGAATTATTTGCTTGGAACCTTTCTCAATCACCAACCTAACCGGTCTACAAACCATTTATTAGTAGGAAGTGGAATGGATGTCTTGGCTACTTTCTATCCGTCCCTCTTTCCTGCTTCCTTGGCTGATTGTTGGTTCACATGAATTGATTGACCGGGTCCCGACTTTAAGGTTCATGTAAAAAATGGGAACATATCGAAAAATGGGGGAGGGGTTAGTCTAGAGGAAAGTTGGGGAGGAGTAGAAGTTAATTGGTTTTCAGCTTTGACTTTTCTTGAGGTAAGCACCTGCATGTAGCTAGTATTTTTGAAGGTGTGAAGGAAGAATATTATTCCGCCAGTAAGAGAGAGGGGGGCGTGGCGTTCAGGGGTTGTGGCGCCTGTGGGTGGGTGGCAGAGATCTGGGGTTGTGGAATGGAGAGGAATCGATGGTTCTGTTTTGTGTTGTGCAGATTATTCAGGTTTAATGGGAATTGTCAGAGATGGTATAGTCCTTGCGAGCTTGTTCTGTCTACTCCCACATTAGAAGCACAAATTGACCAAGAAACTCGCAGACGGAAATGCAGTAATGCTGCTAAGGGCTTGAGGTGCATATCGATGTGCTTTGACCCATGATTTAAGGCTGAGAAATAAGGCTAGACATGACGGGTTGGTATTGCTTTGACCTCCCATTTCGAGACCCGTTCCCAAGTTTCGGCATCGTACTGTCCACACACGGATTGCGAACAGGGACTGAGTGTTTGACTTGTAGGCTTAAAAAATCTAGACCTATTCATGGTGTAAGGTGAATCATCTCTACTGCTGAACTTTCAAGTGGTAAGATCACCTCGAAATTTTGTGGGTCAGAATTCCTCATCTGACAGTTAATGCCTTCGTCCATAGGATTACGTTAACCAATTTCCCGCACCCGCACCCAATAAACATTGTGAGCACTGAGTTTCTTTTTCTAATTGTTTTGTTTGAGCTGCCAGCTTCGTCGTGCAGATGACAGTTTGACAGTCGATCCCTTACCCGCTGACAGTTGTGACAGCTTTGACATGGATTCTTCGGGGTTTGGGATTATTTGCGACGGCAGAGCCATCGTTTCGACCTTGCGTTGCTTCGACATCTGTGCCCGGAATTCCCCCTACTTTCCTGAACTAATTTAGGCCTCCAAGCGAGGAATAAGCACACCAAACCAAACGGGATATACGGAGGCATGAATGGGACCGGGTATTTGGGATGCTTGGTCCTACCCTCCAGGTTCGCCCTGGGTGGCGTCATGTACACTTCTCTTTCGAGATATCTCACTGCAACCTCGTTCTCATCCTAGCGATCTCTTTCAAAATGCATAACAAGATCCCCTTTAAAAATCCAAGATGAGCAAGTCGGAAGTTTAAGAAAGAGGTGGGGGTGTTTGACCGAAAGTTGGAGAACAGTTGATCTGGGAGGAACTTTCTCGGTGTTAATAGCTAAATTATAAAATGAGAGGAAATTAGAAGCCTTGTCGTAGTGAGGTACGGGTACGAAGTACTCACTTCTCGATGTAGCTCGACCCCTGATGAGGAATAAGGAGGTGTGCGCCACTGTTAAGTTGAGCAGGATGAGAGTTATATCAGAACCATTGCCGCGTACTTTACTTTCTTTGATGGCGGCAATCACGACATAATCATAGAGGAAGTCAGCGGTGCGGCGTAGCTGTCTCAGAATCCAATGTCTCTTTGCTCCACCAGCTTGCCAGGCTTTCCCAGGAGTTTGCACCTTGAGATCCGGGTCTCTTCTCGGCTCCGCGTACATGTCCCGCCTGTACTAGTAGGGAGTAACCAAGACATTACGCCCCTTAGGGTATTAGCTAGAGATCCCGACGCCAAGTGGGTTGAAGCGTTGATGGCAACGGGTTTAGACCCGACAGGAACATGTTCAACATCGCGGTAGTTTCTTTCCACAATGCATGAGATGTTTCACTTGGGAATACGGTGTCTCTTCGGAGTGGGCTCTGGCCGAGCTCTATTTGCCTACCACTCCATCTCATCGTCTCTTTTGGCGACGACCTCCTCCACTCTTCCCCGCTCTCCTCTCTAGTCCACCAAGACGTATTTATGCCCACACCTAGGAACTACTCAACGACCTAGTGCGAACATATCACGGTCTATGTCTCCCTGTACGCATAGACCTCTCCCGGGTTCGAGTGCCCGGTAGCTGCGTACTCTGGCACATCCAGTGTCTTCCATCCCACCCCTGCCAAACCTACCATTGCCCATTGATGCACCCTGTTTCTCTCCCTGCCGAACCTCGAACAAGGGCACCTCCACAGTCTCGGGGGGGAAGTACAGCATCGTTGGCCCTGAGATCGAGGGGGATCACCCCCATCACCTCTTCCCCAGACCAATAACGGCGCTGGGACTTGCCGACTAGCAGAGCGCACCTACGACTATCATTGACAGACGTCCCGGGCCGGCCCTCAAGCATACATGTCTGGCAAAGCACCACTTTTATATAGTACAACCATTTTTAAACCCCCAGTCTGTAGCTGTAGTGGTTCTGGCCGGCCTTTCACACCGGACTCCTTCCAGCGACCAGGTCCAGGGCATGGTGCAACGCCGGCGAGCCCTCCACCCCAGACCCAACAGTCTCTGGGTCTTCAAAGTACTCCGGATTTCCTTCACCCCAAGACCAGTTTTCTACCGGTCCAGCCCTGCTTTCAATACTCCGATCCAGTTACAGAGATCTCTTCCAACAGAACAGAGCGATCTCAGAGCCGAGAAAGCCATCCTCGCATCGGTTATCGTAGATCAGTCTGGGGAAGGAGATCACCCAAGAAGTCTAAATCAACGATTATTATCATTCTGCCTGACAGGGTTTCGATGCGACTGTCAAGTTGAAAACTTACCCCTGTTTGAGAACGTCTAACCCCTCCAGGCTCCCCCATTGTAAGCCTACCCGGCAATTGAAAGTTTGGTTTAAGGTCTACTTTGCTATCAATACACGTACTTACATTTAATTAGGACAAAACATATCTCCCTTCCAAATCAAAAATCTAGTTCTACAGTTCATCTTGTCCCACCCCACTATGGTTTACTGTGGGAAACCATCGCGGGGGTGCCAGATGTGCCGTACACGGCGAATCAAGGTGCGCACTTGGACTTCTAACTATGCGATATCCTCACTAACACCGCAAAGTGTGATGAAACCAAACCAACTTGTTTACAGTGTCAGAAATCAAAGCGCCAATGTCCCGGATACAAGGACGACTTCGATCTTGTCTTCCGAAATGAGACGCAGGCAACAGAGAGAAGGGCGCGGAGGGGAGGCAATAGCAAAAGAGGCCATGCAAAAATAACTCTGGTCAAGTCCACCAAGAGCCAGGGTGGATCTTCGTCCTTGGTAACACCAGATTCGGCGAAAGAGATATCAATATCACTCCAGAACAGACGTGGTACCCATACAGCACCAATGCTTTTACCAGCTATTTCCGCGACAGATCAAGCACCATGCTATTTCGTCCAGAACTATGTTTTACATCATCAAGGAGGTTCGGGGAGGGAGTATTTTGATTGCCTCCTGCCAATGCTAAAAAACGAAAGTCCAGACTCTCACCTAACACTCGCATTTTCAGCAGTATCATTAGCATCTCTTGCAAACCGTCCAAATACCAAAGGAAGTGGGATGATGCTGCAAGCCATTGGTGCATATGCCAAAGCGTTGAGGGCGCTGAATCTAGCTTTGCAAAATACTGCTCTTCAGAAGACCGATCAGACACTGGCGGCTATTTTAATTATGGGATTCTTTGAGGTTGGCGCACTTTACTCTATTTGGCCTGAATATACTAATTGAAGAAGAACATTGTCTCGGAGAAGACGAACCCTATGGCTTGGTACTCTCATGTCGAAGGCGCAGTCCAACTCGTCAAAATGCGTGGCAAGAAACAACTTACGACCAAGGTCGGCTACTTACTCTTTATGTCAGTGAGGGCGCAAATGGTCAGTTAATTTTCGCAATATTTTAGTATTAACCAAAATCTAATCAAATATTACACTTAATCAGGCCATACAATGCATGTCCTCCTCCAAGGCGCCATCCCTAGGTACCAATTGGTGGCTCACTGACGAGACGAAAGACTTCAGCTCCTTTACCATGCGTTTATCCCTCCGAATTGCCGAACTTCGATCAAACATCAATAATGCCCTATCCTCCTATCCTCGGATACCCGAATACTTCCAAAAGGTTCTTGAGCTCATTCGCCGCGCTCACATGTTAGACCAGGAATATCTAGGCTGGGAAGTTACTCTACCCGACGAATACCGTCCACGAACTGTTGCTTGGGTAGACCAGGTTCCAGGAGGAGATATAACCAAAGCAGAAATATTCCCCGGAAAGGTAGATATGTACAAAGATCTCTCGATAGCTACGACATGGAATCATCTCCGAATTGCTCGTATGTTCGTCTCTGGATCTATAGTTCGCTGTACAGCTTGGATTTGCTCGCCAGTCGACTATCGCACCACTCCTGAATACGCCCAATCCGTTCGACTATCTCAGAAACTTATATCAGATATCCTAGCTTCCGTGCCCTTCCATCTAGGCTGGCGTGTTGATGTTGATGGAACTCTCAAGGCTCCAATAGTAACTCCAAATGGACTCCAAACTGTGGCCGGTCTTGACGGTCCCAAAGGAATCGGCCGTATATCTATAATGTGGCCGCTTTTCAGTGTTTCAAATATGGACTATACTTCTGACTCACAACGTAAATGGAATACTAGTCGAATGGTTTTCCTATCGGATATTCTTGGCCTCAACCATGCAAAAGTGCTATCCAACGTAAGTATTCCTCCCTTTTTTCGTCTTTGCAATCTTTGAGCAAGAGGATCGCTGACTAGTGATTTCTTTTCCTTGATATAGTTCCAATTACGATTACCTAGCATGACAATCAAACGAGATGCAATCGTCAACGCCACTCTTGGAGGCTTCAACGCATCCAGCATACAGTCATGCGCATACCCTCAGGGCAGAATACAAAGTCCCTACTATTCAAATCCAAAAGCTCCAATAACTACCCAAACTCTAGCAAAAATTCCAGCGACGGAAGATTGGGGTGGATCACCTCCTCTGGAATCATGTAGTGAAAATAAAATAGTTTATGCGCTTAGTCCTCATCAGCAGAGAGAACAGATGCAGAAGGAGGCTTGGGATAAGGATCGCAAATCTCTGCTGTCGAAGGCTAGTGGTGGACAAGGAGATATAACGGAGCGATTGATGGCTAATTATTTGGCTGTTTAATGGTGTGGATTCTACATTGACGAGCATTTACCCATTTATAAAGCTTCCGTTGGTTCAAGAGAAGTAGAGGCACTAAAAGGAACGCATTACTATATTCTAGAAGATAAGGTTAGCTAGCCTTGACGGATGAGATATCACTCGCTGAGCTCATAAACACTTTTTGAGTCTGGGGAGATATATTCAATACCAAGATGGAACCATTCGGTTAAAAGAGGGCTGGAGAGAAGGGAATTTCTTTTAGGACACTTCCCTCAATCTACACCCTAACTGATAGACTTTCCTCTGGTCGAGATAATAGAGGTTGCGAGTTAGTAAAACTAAATTTTATGGGACTGTTAATTACGTTAGGTTGGTTCGAAATGGGTGGAATGGAGTTTTTCTTTCCCGATGGAAGGATGGTCACAATGTTTCAGTTGTTTTAGTTATTCGTTCTGTGGGCTGGTGATTTGTGGATAAGTCGATGTGTTTTGTTGGTTTCGTTTGAGTGGCCTTTTCTTAATGTGGGTTGTTGGATGTTGGAGTTTTGGGTAATAGTGTTTTATTGGTCGGGAGCTAGTTGCTTTTGGTATAAGGGGATGGAATGGTGGATGCTTGGTTGGGTGGTTAGTTGGTTGAGGAGTAGGGACTACGTGAATGCAATGGTTAGTGAGACAATTTTCTTTTGGGTGGCTTGTTAGGTGTGGGTTTTCTCTTTGTGGTGTGAATGAGATTATTTATTGTATAACTGAGGATTAGTGTTCGTTAATGTGAAGTACAACAATAAAATAAACATCATTTTTAGCATGATCAATCTAACATAATGGTATTGAATTGTCATTACGATGGTATTTAAGCACTGAAAGCTGACATCTCAATTTCGAAGTCTTTATATATTCTCTATAGTCACATCCGGATGTATCAATTTATTGTTTATCAATTCCCAATTCAGTAGATCATTCGTCTCAACACGAGCTTCGGCTGATCTCTTGTCTGGCTCAATACCTGCTCTTATATGTCGTGCAACTAATCTTTCCTTCGAAATACCTCTCGGGACAGAAATGAACCACCTGTCGGGGTATAAGTTTTATTCAGAGACGTAAAACCTTTACGCCCGAGAAAGGAACAACTTACGCTTCACTTGTCATATCACGGATCAAATTCCAAGGATTCTCATCCAGCAGAAGATAGCTTCCTTCCAGGAGAATGATCCTCTGTGAGGAAGCTATACGTATATCGCGCTCAACAGGATCTTTAATCGCGTGGTCAAAACTTGGTGCCCAAATTGCCTGCTCTGGCTCATCGGTTTCGGTAACTGGGCTATAACTTAGGCATCGTACTAGATGCACGAAGCTCTCTGAATCGAAAGTAAATGGGGCGCCTCGTCTCTTGAATGGACACTCGATGCTCTGCATTTGGGAAAGTGTAGCTTTTGTGAGATGAAAGCCATCCTACTCGAGCTCGATAGTTAGACCGCTCTATTTATGATAGAGAGGGCTGGTAATCAGGAGGGAAGGATGCCGTACCATGGGGACAATTTGAAGTTGATTCGCATGGGTCGCGTTGAATCGTTTAGCTAACGCTGATGCAACGGTTGACTTTCCAGATCCTGGCGCTCCAGCTAGGGCAACAATAATGCGTTTTCGAGGGTCAGATTCTAATTTTGTGAGGATCTCGAGTCGTCTAAGGAGGATATCTTCGGGGACTGCCATGATTCTGTAGTTAAAAGGGAAAACGAGAGCTTAAACAGAATTGTAGGAGTAGTTAACTAGTAAGTGCCTTGTAGAGTGAAATCAAATAGGTGAAGCTTTCATGCCTTCACCTGAAGAATACGAGTATAATCCTGGCGTTGGCTATATGGAGAGGTGTATGCTTACATCCATTATCTGCAAACGTGATGGAGCCCATCTTGGGTGACATGAGAGGCATAACTTTCTCATGTCCCCACATCGGGAGATTTCGGGCATGATCGTCTATACGACCGGAGGACAGTCGTCCTGGCGAGGAGAGGATGAATTACCTGCTCAAAAGCCAGTTTTAGTGTGAACGAGTCGTACGCCTTATGCTTTCTCGCATTTGCTCAGTCAGTAACCTCAGCATTGCCCCTCTAATTGGTCGGTCGACTGTAATCCGGCACTAAGTCAGAGATCTCCAAAGTTTTCAACCGGCCTGCTGTCGTCCACCATTGAAATGCTGAAATTTTGCCAACGGTGGGCTTTGGCGGGGGAACTGGGGCAAAGATGGGGTCACTTTAGAAGCGAGGATCTTGGGAGTAGTGATTTCCCCATGGGGGGGGGGAGGGAGGAGGGGCCATGGGGACTTTTGACTTCGCGTTGGGAGATACAGAGACGATCTCTCCGATGATCGTAGACCTTTCGTGCCCTTATCTATCCAAGCAGCCTAGCCTTTGTATTCACATCGCTACCTTATCCATCCTTTCTTTTATTGAATTTAGCGATGGCAGAACTGAATATGCAAAGGAGCTTATCTCTAACCCCTAGTCTCGCGTCAAAGAGTGGGAAGCTTATGCAGAGCCCATATCTCCTTGGGATTGTACAGTATAACTGGGCCAACTTTCCCAGAGATGTTTTTTGCTCCCAGAAACTAGCAGACAATAATTTACATCATTTGATGGATTTCTCTTCTGATATGACCAAGGTGTTATATCTGGAATCTTGACAATGGAATCTTTTGGCGTTGCATTCCCAAAAGAAAGGTAATACTAACGCGATTACAGAGCATATCTCTCATTATCGTAGGCGCAATACTTAGAGCCTATGGAGACACTCTCTCATCTCACAAGGTCGCGGGCTGGGTTGGGATTGCCTTTATCTACATTTATGATGTCAATTTTCAATTTCTCCTACTCATTCGGTAAGCCACAACTTCTACTCAAAAATCAAAACCCCCAATATTAACTAAATTTCACAGCTCCAATTGGTTGGGTTCTCCCCTCAGAAATCTTCACCATTGCAATCCGCTCCAAGGCTATCTCAATCACAACCTCCAAAACCTGGATGTACAATTTGTAATATAAGCCCTTTCAAAACCCCTCTTAAAAAGGATACAAACTAACATATCTAAGAATAATCAGTCTTGTCACCCCCAACATTAACACTTAATAAATTGCTATATCGTCCAATTCATCTCGCTATTTGCCCAATCCCAGAAACCTTCCCCGAGTTGGTCACCCAGAAAACCGGTTCCTTCCCAAAGTTCTAAATCTTCCGGTACATCTGAATCAAACAGAGGTGATAATCGTTTAAACAAATCAAGACAACGTCCAGCAAGCCGATTCGTGATAGCCATCCGACTAAGCAGGTCTTTCGTGATAAGGATATCGTTAAGCCACATTGAGGATTCCTCATGTGTTATATCAAAGTTTAAACAGACTATAGGGACAAGGCCAGCTTGGAAAAGAAAATATCTGCCGGGAATTTGTGAGATTTCCTTCTCATAGATTGGACGCTAATAAGGTGTGCCGGAGGAAACTTACAACATATACCAAGTACTTAACCTGGAGACGATACCTTTCGACATGAATTCGCTTATTGAGCTTATGGTAGCACTTGCACTACGTGTACAGATTTTACGGCAGACTAACTCTTCGCTCGTCTCGGTGCTAGAATCTACATTAAGACCCTTCATTCTGGCAGCGTGCTGGAGAACAACGGGCCGCGAAAGCAGAATTTTGAGGTTCCAGGTTCTCCAGGACAGACGATAGCGCGCGAACAGGAAATTCTCGTTTGCTTGTATATCTGGGTGGTCGAGCATAAAGTAGGATGGAATTGACTCTTCCCATGCATCAATTGTTTTATTGAGGGCGACTAGCTCCTGGGGTGTCGGACCTGGGGTAGAGATTAGGCGGTGGTGGAGGCTGTTGGTTGAGATGTGGAAAAGGGATTGGCATATCAAAGAGGTATAAACTGTCGGCTTTGATATTTCACTAGGTAACAATGTAGTCTGGGCCGTAAGAGACTATAGACCAATTAATACACGTGTTAGGCCTCTCATGATCCGGTCAAGCTACCTCCTCGTCAATGTTAAGAACCTGGCATGCGTCCATTATACCACTCTGTGGTAAGAGTACTGGGCGACCAAAGGTAATCGATGCGCCGCTCTATCGACTATGTTAGGAAATAGCTTCATAGGAGTTTCTAGGGCCGTATGGCCGGGACATAGCTTAGAAACCGACCTCTCAAGGTTGCCACGCTGAGGAGATCACTCGAGAGCTCGGCTCTAACAAAATTTGGAAATTCAAAGTGGGTAGTGAACGTACGTCAAATATCCATAGGCCCCACCAAACTCGTCGTCTCATCTCCCGTTGAAGCATAGAAATCTCCCAATTAGGAAATTCTCTATGAAGGCCGAGACTCAGTGCCATCCTTACGGCCAATCCAAGGTAATTCCACCCAGTATTAGGACGATTTCGTTTCTGGGTGTAATTACTGAGTAGAAGTAATGCTTGTACCATCGCCAGATTCCCACTTTCAAATAAAGATATGGAGTCCGAAAATTTCGGGTCAAGGTAGTCATCCATGACCGATTCGTCCTCCCCAATACACCATGCACCTAGGGCGAGAACTACGTTTAATAGAATGGGCCATGAGCCTTCAGGGCGAGGGCTTCTGCCTTCAAATTGAGATCGAAATAAAGGCTCGTAAAGAAAGGGATATGTGGGGTGGTAATATCTGAAGTAGGCATCGACAAAAGTGTTTTCAGGCAGGAAGAAGGGAATTTTCTGGGAGAGCAAAGGTTGAATATGACAACCTCCTGGGTCCAGGGAGCTGCCGCTCACACTGCCTTCTTTATTCAACAGTTCTCGAAGAGGTATGACACTCGAGGTCGCACCTTGCGATTGCCTGTTTAGCAGCTACTCTTGAGGAAGGTAATCTTCATCACTTACCAAGATATCCAGCCCCCTCAGGATTAATTGCGAGTGCTGCCATTCCATCAGACAAATCAGTCAATCTCACTGCAGTCTCAGACCAATCAAAACCATCTGCCTCGCGGGGAAGACTTTCTGATGCCGAACTAGCAGTCCAGCCATGGTTCTCCTGCTCCTGTTCCTGCTCTTGCTTACCAAACAGGAGTTTCTTTGCTGATTGAGCTATATTTCTACTTGAAGGGCCAGCTGAGTTCTCAGATTTGTTTTGCAATAGCAATGTTTCTAAGTTGATTCCCGGAAACAAACTGGTAAAGGCCTCTTCTAGATCTCGAATATGGTCTTCAGCAGCGGTGAGGTTCGCCCGGGTCAATGGCGTCCGAGAAATCTTATGACTATAATTACACCGGCGATTTAGCTGCAAACAAAAGGTGCAGGCTGGTCGTTCCTTGGTACACTGGATGCGACCGGTAAGCCCAGACGATAGAAGTGGAGATAAAAGCTGGGGAATCGATCACCTTAAACTTCCGGGTCCGACATGTGTCGCACTTGGAGAACTAGTTAGGATCAACTTCTAATGAACAATAGATGAACATACAGCAGAGTAGTACTCGCTATTGCCTTCGGCCATTTTTTTATGTTGTGTTTAGCAGAGTGCTTGAACAGATGGAAGGTTTGGATTTGGGTTTTGTAATAGCCGATCACATGTTGACTTAGACGGTGTGAGGCTCCGAGGAGGAAATGTAGTTTTGAAGTTGGAGATCATCTGATGTTTCTAATTTCCTGCCCATAAGATGCGAACAATACGTTCGTCGACTTGAATCTGTATGGCTGAAGACTTCGCTTCATGAATAGAAGCACACTTATAGCTTGTCCCTTGCTAAGTGCTCTTGTAGCAATTGCCCTTTCAAGACTCTTTGCTCTCGGAACGAAGTTTATGAATGGGTGGAGCAGTAGTCGAAATGTAGAATTTCGGAGGCCTTCCCGCAAAGATTAAACTGCCCATGGCGGCGACGGCTGGGATTGACTCGTTGAGCCGACGTGCACGTGCGGTGTCACACTTCGTGATAGGCCTAACTCCACCGGAAAAGAACAATTCCAACGCGACGCGTCTTCCTCTCAGCCTTGCCATTGTCAATAAACCATTGCAACAACCCAGTTGTTTGTTATAGCTTATCATGGCTCCCACACAGAAGGCTATAAAAGGTTGCCTCATTTCCACAATCGAATCAACCTGGTACAGCGACCAGCGTGATTCCTTGACTGTCCGACTTGTTCGCGACAAAGTTGAGGAAGAGCTAAAGCTTGGACATGGCTTTCTTGCGAGCGAGGCATGGAAGGTGAAGTGCAAGAAGATTATTCAGGATCATGTTGTATGTTCCAGGGTACACCAATTTACTAATTAATCTCAACCTAATTTCAGCTTCATGCTAACTCTTTCGTGCTTCCAGGCCAAACTTCAAGAACTCCCAGAACCTGGAAATGAGAAGGCGAATAGCCCAAGTCCCGCTCCTGCGGCAAAGCCAGTAAAGCAAGGCAAGAAGAGAACTTCTGAAGCTGCAACAAGTCGAGCACCACCAAAGAAAAAGCAGAAGAAAGATGACGACTCTTCAGAGCTCTCGGAATCACCAGAGGAGGAAGCCGATGCTTCAGATTTCGACGAAGCCGAGGGCAGTGATGCATCAAAACACAAGAGGAACGCAGCCCCGAAGCCAAAGCTACCCGTTAGGAGGAAATCGAATAGCAAGGCAAAGGTCGACTCGGATGTAGACTCGGATGAAGATATGGATTCAGACGCAACACCCAAAAGCACAAAGAAAGCTACACCTGTGAAGGCAAAAACACCCGTCAAAGCCAAGCGTGTGTCGAAGTCGAAAGCAAAGATTAGTGATGATGATTTGAGTGATGAAGCTAAGGCAACGAAAGTACTTAAGCCAAAGGCAAAGATATCAACCAAGGTCAAGAGATTATCCGGCAAGTCAAAAGTTAATCCAGATGATGAGGAAGAGGAGGCCCGCGTTATTAAGAACTCGAGTGATGAGGAGAACGATTCCCCTAAGAAAAAGGCTACGCCCAAGAAGAAGGCGGTGACACCCAAGAAATTCGTCGCCAAAAAATCTTCCAAAACAAAGGTCGAATCTGATTCCGAATCTGAGAAAGAGAAGCCCGATGCCTCGCCCAAACCAAAAGCAACTTCAGTCGGCCCCTCAGATCAGTTCAAGAAAGCTCTACCAGCTGAGACCGAAAAGAAACCGCCCGCTCTCGAAGACGACGAATCCGAAATGTCTGAAGTTCTTGATGAAGCACCAAAACCAAAGAAGAAGCGTCAACCAAGATCGGAAGGCAGCTCTTCCAAAAAGACAAAGGCACCAAAAGCCCCGAGAGCGAAAGCTACACCAGTAGCTAAAGATCATTCCCCAGACGAAGAACTTATCAAAACACTTCAAGGTCAACTAAGGAAATGTGGTGTCAAGACAATCTTTGGCTTCGCTCTGAAGCAATATGGAGATGATAACAAAGCCAAAATCAAGCACTTACAGAAGGAATTGAAGGATATAGGTATGACTGGACGGTTCAGTGCTGAGAGGGCGAAGGAGATTAAGGAAATGAGAGAGTTGATGGCAGATGTTGATGCTATCAAAGCTGGGGAAAAGAATTGGGGTGTTGAGAGTGGGAAGAGAAGTAGTAGAGGGGGTAGTTCTAAGGGCAAGAACATGAGAGAAAGGAGCCTAAGTGACGATGATAGCGAGGAGAAGGGGAGTGAGGCTGGAGATGAAGATGATGGCAAGAATTTGAGGAGTAAGAGTGAGAGCGAGCCCCCAGTACCGGCCAGAAAGAGACCAAGAGCAGATTTGGCATTTTTAGATGACCAGGATAGTGACGAGTAAGAGTTGAGGGGTATTTAATTAGGTATTGTTGGAAAACTCACTGTATCATGAACTCTATTTCGATATTTGCTGGATGGGGATGTAATAGTAGGGCTCTCACTTGAGGTATGATAAATAGTTGTCTTAATGACTAGGCGACTCCTGATAGTAAACAATAGTTTATCAACTCAAACCAGATTTCCAGTGAATGATATGAGAATTTGTGATGTATATTCACTATATCTAGCTAGCGGTTTATATCCGACCATACAAAATCCAATAAGCAACTCCCCTGCTAATTCTGACAGGCTCAGCAATTTCATAGAATTCCTAAGTGTCTCACCCAAACGACGTGCAACAAAAGTTTTAAAGTCTCCTATAACTAGCTAAGTTTTTCACGTAATATTTTTACGAGTTATAAAACGGTGATCATATCAACCTGTCTCACTCCAAAAAAGAATGTCTTACCAACACGACTTGCAACAAAGTACATCCCCCAATCTCTCTGCAGCCATAACAAGGATTATATTAATTTATCTTAAAAACCTAGGGAGATTTGTCTTAGATCTATGATTTGCAACAAAATGGGGTGTGGATGGAAATGTCATGCTCTAATGACTCGTAAGGAAATTATTATATGTCGGTATCTCCGTGAGGTATAATAGAGATAATATACGTTTGTCTTATTATAACGATTTGCAATGAAGGTTTAAAAGTAATAGATGTCTTACTCTTACGAATTGCGATAGAGTGAGTTTAGTTCCTTATCTTCATAGCTAGAGTAGCGGTTATATACAATTATCTTCAACCTTAAAGAACGTCTCACTCCTAAGACTTGGAACAGAAAATCATTGAGCCTAATAAGTCGAATGATATACAACCGTCTTGCCTCAACGACATGCAACAAAAACCATCCTACTGCCAGATCCCTCTATAGATCATATACGCCTGCCCACCTCCCCCCAAAAAATGTCTCACACCAACGACCTGCAACAAAACTATTTTTCTCCCTATTTTCGACGGGTAGTAAACGATGTGATGAAACCATACTAGCTACCTCCCTACAAATCCCAAGCTCATGTGGATAAGATTACGAACGCCGACTCGGTCTAAAACAAAATGTCTTACCTACGACTTGCAACAAAAAGACTCTTATGTCTTTGAAATATGGGGTTTGTAGGGGATACTTGTAGGAATTGATTCGATGATTGGAAAGGGGGGTGGGTGCAGGGAGTTGGGATGTTTGGATTCAGGGCATTGGCGGGAAGTGGGTTGGTTTGTGGAGGGGGCTGGGATAGGCTTGTTTGATGACTTGGGGTGAATTATTTTGGGAAAGGGACGAGGATTTGATGTATCATGAAATCACTGCGAGAAAATGGGCCGAAGGTTGGTGTACTGCTATTGCGTATACGAGTGGGAAGGTTGTTAAGCGAGGTGTATAGCTCCATGATGTCATTCGGTGGAGTAGGTAAATCCGTTCCAAGTATCGAACGAGGCTTTCGTCTCCATATGCGAGATTTCACGTAGTATATTCTACCTTATATTAATGGTTATCAGAATCGTAAATTGTAACCATCCAAGAAATGTTATAGTAGTCATAGGTAAATAAAGGCTAAGAATATAGACTTATACACTTATAACTGTATATCTGTCCACGCAATCATGGAGGCCTCTCCCCCAACCTATTCCTCCGAATTCCATTTCCCAGTTGCTGGTATATCTCAAAGCAAATCGTAAATTCGTGCGCTGCTGCCTGCCCCTAAGAGTATCGCCGTGCAGTCCACTTTGGCGGTGCTTCGAGTGAAAAGAGTATCCGTACAAAAATCAAAGGCCAGAAATTCGAAAAAATAATTCGGGGTATCGCTGAAGGAGGGAGAATGAGTGCGTGTATTGCCATGGGGAGTACGGTCGAGAATGGCCTCGATGTGTAAGCCCCGCATCCCTTCCTGTCTGGTCGTGTGTTCCAGTGCTCATGGCGTTTTCGAGTCAACCTTCGCACCCGTGGTCGAGGCTGCTGGCTTGCTCCAAAGTTTGCTCTTGTATGCTGGTGTTTCGCTCAAATTCCATGCCTTGACTAGGAAACCCTGCGTTGTATCGACATAGCTTTCGTTCTTAAGTTCTTTCACGCCAACTTTCATCCCATCCTTCGTGAACACTAGATTCTTATGCTGCATCTTGTCGTTCGTGGTGGAGGATATCTTTTGGACCGTGAGATAGACTTGGTAGCCAATAAATGCCAACCCAGCAAGGACTACAAAGACTACGAGTAATGGGAGCAGTTTACTGCGCATGATATTAGCAAACATTGGCGAAAGGGGTGCGGTTGGCGCATAGCTACCTACCTCAAGGCTGAGCGGGGTGGAGGAGGGGTCTTTGGTGCTGAGTGTCCCCAAGCCATTGCGGTAGAGTCAATTAGGTTGAATGGAATATCCTCTTGGCCTGGAAAGCTTGTCTGTGTTCGAGAAGAGACAAGGCGCGTCTAAATAGGAAGCTCGTGTAGGATGCGCGTTCGTTTCATCGAAGCTGAAGGACGAGAGGGATGGGGTAAAGCGCGGAGATGATCGGCACACGTGATCGCACCAAGCGACCTGGGTTGACAGATTTCCAGTGCGGGACACTTCAGATGCGCTCCCATTGAAAACAAGGTGGATATTGAACGCACCTTTAAGCCCTGAGCAATTCACGCCTTTTCATGTCATGAGACTCCTCATTCTCGCATTGGTCCCTCTTTATCGAAGCTAAGGCAACCTCCCAGAACCCGCCGCCTCGAAGATATCGCAACGTGTTCCCCAGACTAGACTATCTTAGTCGGGGCAAAGACGAGTCTCGGATTCCTGCCGCTATCATCCCATCCGCTTCGGACTACAACAGCAGAACTACAACCAAAAGAACAGAAACTCGAGAATTGATCCGATAGCGAGATTTCATCCTCTCAAATATGGCGGCCCCGCAGCCAGATGGTTTTGGGGGAGAGGGCTATTCTCAGCCAGATCCTTATGCACAGCAACCCAATAGCCCTGGACAAGCAGGCTATACTAATTCTCCCGGATCGCCCCCTCCAGTAGGACAGGAACAGCATGAAGCGGGGAGGAAAAAGAAGAGAGGATATGCTGCGCAAGCTTATGATTTTGGAACTGGTGCAAATTCCGCTCTTGGAGGACAACCGCTAGCTGGAGGAACATTTCCACCAGCTGCAGCACCAACATACGGTGTTTACGGGCAACCCGAGCCTCAGCAACCTTACGGCGCACCTCAATACGGATCTCCAGTTGGAGGACCAGCAGCTTTGGCTCAAGCTCAAGGATATGGAGCCCAACCACAATATGGCGGCGGTGTAGGATATCAAGCTCCAGAAGCTGCATATCCAGGACCCGGGGCTTCAGGTGTTGCTGGTATTACTCAAGGAATGGGACAGATGGGTTTTAGCGGGCAGCCAGGACAACCTCAAATGGCTGCATCACAACCAGGACAACCCCAAGGTGGAGCAAGACCAGCAGTCCTAAATCAATTATACCCAACCGACCTTCTCAATCAGCCTTTCAACGTTGCAGAGCTTGAGTTACCTCCTCCTCCCATAATTTTACCGCCAAGTGTAAGCTACCTAGAAGATCCCTCAAAGTGAGAGTATGCTGCTAACACCCCCTCAGTCGAGTGCTACGGGTTCACCGGAGGCAAACTGCCCTCCAAAATATGTCCGCTCGACTCTGAATGCCGTTCCCACAACTCACTCTCTATTGAAGAAATCGAAACTTCCATTTGCTCTTGTTATTCAGCCATACACATCTCTTCACGATGTTGACGATCCCGTCCCCATTGTACAAGATCAAGTTATTTCACGTTGCCGAAGATGTCGATCATACATAAATCCTTATGTCACATTCCTTGATCATGGCCATAGATGGAGATGTAACATGTGCAATTTGACTAATGACGTTCCTCAAGCTTTCGATTGGGATGTAGCAGCACAAAAGAGCGTTGACAGATGGCAAAGGCCAGAGCTTAACCATGCCGTTGTCGAATTTGTTGCTCCTCAAGAATATATGGTCCGACCTCCTCAACCTTTGGTCTATCTTTTCCTCTTTGATGTTAGTTACGATGCTGTATCATGTGGTCTTTTGGCTACTGCTGCACGGACAATTTTGGACAGCTTAAACAGAATACCCAACGCTGATAGGAGGACGCGAGTTGGATTTCTGGCAGTTGATGCAAGCCTACACTATTTTGCTGTGCCAAAGGACTCTGATGAAAATGGAGAAACCCAAATGCTGGTTGTCAGCGACCTCGACGAACCATTCTTACCCATTCCAGGCGA
Source organism: Neobulgaria alba (assembly GCA_003988965.1). Lineage (NCBI taxonomy): Eukaryota > Fungi > Ascomycota > Leotiomycetes > Helotiales > Gelatinodiscaceae > Neobulgaria > Neobulgaria alba. The sequence goes on from QYAM01000038.1 coordinate 64,258, forward strand.
GCTATTGGTTCCACTAACAGAGAGTCGCTTAAGTGTTGAAAGGTTCTTGGCTGCGCTTCCCACGATGTTCCAGTCAAATGTTAACAATAGCTCATGTATGGGTTCTGCACTGAGAGCTGGTCACAAATTGATCTCCCCTCTTGGAGGAAAAATCGTTGTCATCAGTGCTTCGCTACCAAACGTTGGTTATGGCAAACTGGAGATGCGAGAGGACAAGAAGCTTCTCGGAACCGGCAAAGAGAGCAGTTTGCTTCAAACTGGTAGCAGCTTCTACAAGAGCTTTGCCGTCGAGTGCTCGAAGAACCAAGTCTCAATTGACATGTTCCTATTTTCGTCACACTATCAAGATGTAGCATCACTCAGCAACCTTCCGAGATACACTGGTGGACAAACTTACTTCTATCCTGGCTGGAACGCTGGTCGAAGCGAGGATGCCATCAAGTTTGCATCTGAGTTTAGCGATTACCTATCAGCTGAAATTGGGCTTGAGGCAGTCCTTCGCGTTCGCGCTACCACAGGTCTTCGGATGAGCACATTCTATGGTAACTTCTTCAACCGAAGTTCTGATCTCTGCGCTTTCCCAGCATTCCCTCGCGACCAGAGCTATGTTGTGGAGGTTGCGATAGATGAAAGTCTCACGAAGAACTTTATCTGCATGCAAACCGCGGTTTTACATACCACTAGTAATGGCGAACGACGTATTCGGGTAATGACGTTGGCTCTTCCAACTACGACCAACCTCGCTGATGTCTACGCTTCAGCAGACCAATGTGCCATCACAACCTTCTATAGTCACAAAGCTGTCGAGCGAGCACTTAGCAGTGGTCTTGAGCAAGCCCGAGAAGCACTACACTCCAAACTTGTCGAGCTTTTGCAGACATTCAAGAAGGAGCTCGCTGGCGGCAATATGGGTGGTGGTGGACTCCAGTTCCCAGCGAATTTACGTGGCCTTCCTGTTCTATTCTTAGGTCTTATCAAGAACGTTGGCCTACGAAAGTCTGCACAAATACCCTCTGATTTACGCTCCGCAGCTCTCTGCCAGCTTTCGACTCTCCCATGCCCTCTATTAATGCAATACATCTACCCTCGACTATTTTCTCTTCACGATATGCCTCTCGACGCAGGTACACTGGATCCAGAGACTAGCCAAATTATCCTTCCACCACTTCTCAATCTCTCATCAGAGCGTCTTGTACCATTTGGACTTTATCTCATTGACGATGGGCAAACTCAATTCCTCTGGGTCGGGCGGGATGCAGTTCCGGAGTTATTGCGTGATGTGTTTGATGTTACGGACAGGAGTGCCCTGAAGGTTGGAAAGAGCACCCTGCCCGAGTTGGACAACGACTTCAGTGAGCGCGTCCGTGCAGTCTTCCAGAAGAGTCGAGACTACCGGTCTCGTGGCGTTGGCAGCATTATTATGCCACATCTGTACGTCATCAGGGAGGATGGGGACCCAAGCCTGAAGTTGTGGGCGCAGACGTTGTTGGTGGAGGATCAGGCCGACCAAGGGATGAGCTTCAAACAGTGGATGGGTACGCTGCGAGAGAAGGTGAGTTGATTCCCTTGAGGAATGTTGCGCATCGACATCATTATCATATACTGATGCAAGCTATCTACAGGTTGTTCAATGAGGTGATCATTGGAAGGTCAAAACTGTAGCATCATAGATAGAGCGTCTTACTAGTCAAGCAGCCCTGGTAGTTGCGAAATACAGTCTTCTTGGTAGACAAATCTGACATCCAATCTCTTAGCGTTCGTGTGTATATGCTATTCTACGGAACTCGATGTTATTTTTTCCATCTAGGTAAGATCCCATCCTCTTTCCGTAAACTCCTGTCCTCTGCAGAAAAAGAAACAATTACATAAACACATGAATACAACCACTCGAACCAAATACCACCCCTGTGCCCCGGAGGTCAAGGTGGTTGCTCTTATTCGCAACTATCTAGAAAGTACCCTCTGAATACCCGCATCCTACTTCTGCCGACAATATGAGACGGTGGTATACATGGTCAGGGTAGGGATGCGAGTTGAGACTGGATTGTCAAACACGGGCAAAACGACGGCTTCACTCGAGGCCTCCACACCTTTTCGTCCGATCACACTTGGGTGGTTACGGGGGCGGTCGGGCTATCCTGGCGAGCTCAATAAGCTTATTGCGGAGCTTTTTTGGAGATCGTGGGAGCTTGTGGTGGGGCTTGCTGGGAAGGAATTGTTGTTGGTGATTGGTTTTACCTTGGTCAAGGGGGGTTTTGGAGTTGCGCGCAAAGAGAAACGTTTGATGAGTTCGTCCCGATTAAAAATGGCCTTTGCGTTAATTTGTAATTATTTTATTCACAAGCCGCGAGCTAGCCGGACAGGTTGTCTGGTAGACAGCTTTCTCCGTGAAAAGAATCCCGAGTGCCAGAAGCTGACATCAGCGAACGGACCCCCAAATGAGGAATCGCAGCCCCGTCCTCACTCTACCTCGAGCAAGACAAGGCTGGGGATGGGATTCTTTCGGCATCCGCTAAAGCCCTGGTGTTCTCGGCACAGTACACCGCAGAGTCCTGTCGGGAGTGAGGGAACGGGCACGCAGATACAACTTGGCATGGCGGATGGCCGACAATGGCTGTGCAGTTTTCAATATATAGCCAACAGGTGGCCGCGGAGTTGGGCCGGCCATGAAACATATCGGGCGCGTGAAACAAACGCCATGAGATGGAGGGGGCTTTTCGCGGAGGGCGCACGTTTCTATTTTGAAGGGCTGCTTGTTCACTCACCAGCAGCACGGCGAGGGAGAAAATGTGACGGGCTGGTGGGCGCTTAATCCGCAGCCCACACGGCCGCCGGTTGGGGCTCTGGCGGCGTGGCATTGGACGGTGATAGGCTGGCTGCGGGGAGCACACCCAAGCTCCCCTCGCTCTTCCCAACGCGGGCGGGCTGCCCTCCAGCAAGTCACCAAGAGGGAAAGTGCCCGCACCGCAGCCGTATGCGTGCACCAAAGGGGCCCAGAGCGACAGCCAGGCCAGGGCAAGGAGCAACTTCTCGCCCGCGCCCGCACTCGTCCGCCCCGTCCCTACCCAAAAACCCACTCTCCTCGCTAGGCCCGTTACAGCCTCTCTCCAGACACTGCTGCATCAAAGCAACGTCGTGACCACACTGCGAGCGTCCGCCAACCTTCGCTCAGCATCCCCCACGATCGTGCTACGACCTTCGCCTTCTTCTCGCTGCACCAGTCTTCGCCCACGAGTCGTGGACATCTCTGCTCCCCTCGGCCTCCCCTCTGCCTCTGCCACCGCTCGATTGAATCTCCGACACAGCCCCAGGATCCTTGTAGCGGGGCAGTCTTTCGACGTCAGTCTGGAACACAGAGTTGGAGATTACAGGTACGCCCGTGGTAACTGCAGCGGCCAATACACCTTCAGACGAAGCCCAAGATCAAAGACCCTCGAGTCCGCAGTGCGCATTCAGGAGTCGGCGAGAGCAGGTCTTTCAGAAGCTATCTATATCTCCGCCTACAAGCCCAGTAAACAAAGGCCTTTTCGACAACTAACTTATCCCTTGATCCAGAACTCACAAAGAAGCTTCTCTAGCCGCAACAATCTTTCTTCTGGAACCCATTCTCTTTCGCTAAATCGAACATCAAACCTGCGACAGTGGGAGCATTCGGGAGCATCCATCGCAGGACCGAGCGCAACAACGAATTTGACGAGCTTCTCGCCATCGACTAGCAAATCCAGCCTCGGGCAGGACCGACGGAGAGGACGACTCGAAACGACCTCACTCGCACGACCAATCGACTTCCTAAGGGTCCACCGAGTCGAGTGGAGAGTCAGGAGCTTCAGCCTCACGTTTACGGCCAAATTTCTCGTTGCTCTACGCACATTACCCTCGGACACGGACCACGGATACAAACGACAAAGAAAAGTAGAGGTGACTTCCTCTATCCCTCACAACACCTCGATCCCGCACTTCCCATCGTGCTGTCCTTTTTATATAGGTTGGTTAGCAAGCGGATCGAGCTATTCCTACCATCTTCAACGGTCCCGAATAATATATTGAGCGAGGAATCCCGAGGTTTTCAAGATGTCACGAGCACCAAACCCGTCCACCGGGTCAAGAAAGATATCGTTCAATGTTTCTGAGCAGTATGATATCCAGGATGTTGTGGGTGAAGGTGCCTACGGCGTTGTCTGGTAAGCTTGACTCCCGCTTATCTGTCTGTTTGGGCATCCAATATCTGCGAGCATTGGACTTCCAACATAAAATCTGGTGGTTGCAAATGCTTGGCAGACAGAACTTACGTCTGATTCTGAGGGAGCAATGCTAATTGAAATCACAGCTCCGCCCTCCACAAGCCATCCGGGCAAAAAGTAGCCATCAAGAAGATCACTCCCTTCGACCATTCCATGTTCTGTCTCCGAACCCTTCGAGAGATGAAACTCCTCCGATACTTCAACCACGAAAACATCATCTCCATATTAGACATCCAAAAACCGCGGAGTTATGAGACTTTCACTGAAGTCTATCTTATCCAGGTAATATCCATTTTTGGGGGGGTGCTAGAGTTGAAAAAAATAGTTCAAAATCTAACTTGCCTCTCTTGCAGGAATTAATGGAGACAGATATGCACCGTGTTATCCGTACACAAGATCTCTCTGATGATCATTGCCAATATTTCATCTACCAAACACTTCGAGCCCTGAAAGCGATGCATTCTGCAAATGTGCTTCATCGTGATCTCAAGCCCTCTAATCTACTTCTGAACGCCAATTGCGATCTCAAAGTCTGCGATTTTGGTCTTGCGCGTTCGGCCGCTTCCCAAGAAGACAATTCTGGTTTCATGACGGAATACGTTGCAACAAGATGGTATCGTGCGCCAGAAATCATGTTGACATTCAAGGAATATACTAAAGCTATTGATGTATGGTCAGTTGGCTGCATTTTGGCTGAGATGTTAAGTGGAAAGCCTCTGTTCCCTGGAAAGGATTGTAAGTGAAGTTGTACCAAGATGATAGTGCATACGTTAATTCGTTCTAGACCACCACCAACTCACACTAATTCTCGATGTTCTTGGTACACCAACAATGGAGGATTACTACGGCATCAAATCCCGCCGTGCTCGCGAATACATAAGGTCCTTGCCATTCAAGAAGAAGGTTCCATTTAAGCAAATGTTCCCCAAAACCTCCGATCTTGCTCTTGATCTCCTCGAAAAACTCCTTGCTTTCAACCCGGTAAAGAGAATCACTGTCGATGAAGCCCTCCAACATCCATACTTGGAGCCATACCATGACCCTGAGGATGAGCCAACAGCCGCACCAATTCCCGAGGAATTCTTCGACTTTGACAAAAACAAGGATAATTTGACCAAGGAGCAGTTAAAGGAGTTGATCTATAACGAGATTATGAGATAATTTCCATCCAATATTACGATTTTTGCAAATCAGCTATTTCATAAAGATTTTTTTTTGAGAGCGGAGGAGCAGAATTGAAAAAGTTTTGGAACATCTTTGCTTCTGTTCCGGAACCGAAGCAGATTTTCGAGTCTCCAAATTTCTACGATATAATCATAGAAACGATGGGGATTTGCCACTCAAAGAAAGAAGAGGAATAAACTGGTATAGGCAATGTGAGATGTGAGATGTGAAATGGGAGATGATTGTTTGTTTTTTCATAATTTGTATAGAGCAAGGGAAAGGAGAGAAAATATGGGTGTGTGTGTGGGTGTTGGAGTGTGAGCGAGCAAGGGAGTAAATCTTATATTATCGTAGGTCGTGGCTGGAAATTGATGGATGGGAATGTGTGTGTGTGTGGGAATGTGGTTGGATGTTAGAATGAGGGGTTAGGTGGATATAGATAGATAGGAGGTGATGATGGATAGATAGATATATAGTTGGGAGGGAGGGAGGGAGGGAAATGACCCGAATGAAATGCATTTTATTTGATTGGTTATTTTGATATTTTAATATTTTAATATTTTAGTATACCGTGTTATGATGGGGGGGTGTTGTGAGATGAGAGATCTTGGTTTCGATTTCGTAAATTCTTTTGATGGGAAGTAAAGAGGATGTGAAGTAAGGAGGATGGGAAGTAAGGAGGAGGTGAAGTAAGGAGGAGGTGAAGTAAGAAGTAAGGAGGTGAGGTGAGGTGAGGTTAAGTGAAGTGGGGTTGTTAAAGAGTTCTAATTACCTTCTCCTTCTTAATTAGTCACTTCTTGATATATATATAAATATAAAGGATAATTGTATCTTCTAATATAATGCATAGTATACTATTAAGTAATAGCGACACTTACTTTTATTTTTATTTTATATTAAACTCTTAGTTTTCCTTTTAACGCAATTGGTTATCATTCCTGGGTATCATATTAAATATAAATTATCCATCCATCTAATTTTCTTTCATCCTTTTCCGAAACTTAAATGCCTGCTATAACGCCAATGTTATATTTCCTTCTTTCCTAACCCTCGTAGTTTATTCTCGCTCTCTGCATGAATATATCATATCATATAATATATTCCCCTTCCCCCCATTCACAACTCACCCCTCAACTCCCTCCAAACTACCTCTCAACCTCCCCTCCAACCCCTCCCTCCAAAATTTCTCCATCCCCTCAATCCTCCCCCCAAAAACCAATACATCTTTCTCCTCAAGTAATATCATCCCTCTCGCGACTTTACATCCCTTCTTCACCAACATCTTACAACCAATTCCCATCTTCGGTGGAAAACCAATTTTCTCAATTTTCGATTTTTCAAACGCGTAGATTTTCATCCCTTTATGATCTTGAAGAAGGATCTTAAATGGTCCTTTTGAATCCGATAATTTCGAATTATTATTCTGTTGTGTAGCTTGAGGGATCTGTGTTGAAGTCGTGGAACTTGAACCTGGATCGTTGGATGTTGAGTCTGGGATAATCCGGATTATTGAACGGCCTTTGGTGAATTCCCCGCGCGATTCCATTTCGAGCATGGAAATCTGTTCCCATTTTGAAAGAGAGATGTCTTGGATATCTAAAACTTGGAGGAATATATCGTGGGGAAGAGGGAGAGAGGGCGTTTGGATGGAGAGGATTTGAGGTGTTAGGGATGGGGCGGAAGGGTAGATGGGGGATGGGGGGAGGGAGATGTCGAGGGAGAGGAGGCGGTGCTTTGTTGTTGCTAGGAGGGCGGGGAGGGGGGGTGAGGGACGGGTGGTGGTAGAGGTTGTGGTTGTGGTTGAGGGGTTGGATGGGGGGAGGATGGTGAGGAGGAAGGTGGGGGTTAGAGGGGGGAGGTGGAGGGATTTAAGGGAGGTGGTTAGGAGGGTTAGGGTTGGTGGTTGTTGGGAGGTTGACATTGTGAAGTTGTTGGGGGGAGGGGTTAGGGAATGAGATGTTTGTAATGTGCCATTGTGTGGTAGAGACGATTGGTGGTGGAGGAAAGGATGAGAGTTGTGGTTGTTTTGAACGACGAGGCTGGATCGTAGCCTTGGAACCCCCCGCCATCGAAATGCAGTAGATTTTCATGCCGCTTTTAGATCCCCCAAATCAACACCCGAGGATACTCCCTAGTAGCCCTAACCATCCAATTTATAAATTCCTCAACTGGCAAAAAAATGACTTCTCATCTCCTCATCTACCTACTTCTCCCAAGTCTCCAAATCCCATTCAACCTCCTCCAATTCCACTACTCCCCTCCCACACAAACGTCCTTCCTAAAACATCCTCCCTTATAAACCCTCGTCTCAATTTCCTCTGCTGTTCCTCGGTTTCTACAAAGAAAGCCATACCTTTTACAAAAATCCCAAATTCTCCAAGGACTAAGACAGAATATTGTCTCCAGAGCATTATTTTGTAGTGATGGAGAGTCGCTAGTTTTAGGATTGGGGGGAGAGGAGTTGGAGGATTGCTGGAGGAGAGAGGGTTAGGGTGCTGTAGAAGAAGAAGGGGCAGGGTTCCTAGGGAATGAGAGAGGGGAGGGGTTGGGGGAAGGTTTGTTTGAGTGCTGGAATTCTTTGAGCATGATGTTACGGTCGGCGAGTTTGTGGGCTGCGAGTTTAGAGGTTGTGGTTGATGAGGAGGAAGGTGGTTTGAGGTCTGGAGTTTGGTTATTGGTAGCTATTGAGGATTGTGGGGAGTTATAGATTTTGAAATTGAGGGGCTGTGGTAAGGTAAGGCGAGGTAGGTAGATGGTGAAGAAAAGAAAGTAAGATGATATGGAGATGAACCTCAACCTTTCTTTAGTAGAGTTGCTGAGTTACTTGGCAACGGTTTTTGTAGGTAAGTTATTTTAATTTTGCCAAGTGTAGAGGATTAATTGAAATGAATCCCCGATACGGCAAAGAAGGTTTCTTAGAGATGTAAGAAAGTTGGATGTTTCAAACCTTCATAAATTGGGTTAGAACATGAAGAGTTTCTTGGTGTCCTAAGGCAGTCAGCTGGGTTAGGCCTTTAATAAACGCCTTAAACATAGGCTTTACCGTTCTGTTGGTACCTTAGCTCCTTGGTGGAGAAATAAGAGGCTGATTTTGATATACCAATTTTAGGACATTTAGAATCGTGAATATACTTTTAAATGTAAGAACACTTCGGTCATTTGTTGATAAAAATATTACACGTACATGCAAAAGGTTCAAGTCTTGAATATCCTAAATTCGTATGCTAAAACGGGCCTGTTATTTCCCCTCGAATCACTCTATAAAACCTAGGGAAGACGCTTGTAGACCACGGACACGGGGGACAAATAAGTGACCATTTCGTGCATACGACTTATAGGACATTCAAAAGCGCGAGTGTTCTTCATGCGATGATTCGATTTGGACATTCAAGGTCATGCAGGGTGTCGTGTAGGGTTCGGTGCACCTACCCCTACCCGTGTAAGCTAGGAAGTTAAACTTAGCTCAGTAAATACCTCTGGAAATCCACTCTGCAAGCTGAAGCTCCTCCGTTAAGAGCTTAGAACTACCAGCTCCGCTCATCAAAACCACCACCCACCATGTCCACAATCGCCAGTCCCCGCGACTCCTCCGTCAACGGTCGTCGAATCCCATTAATATCCACGCCTACCGCCTCATCCCGCAACAGCCTCGACATACCGCAAACAAGATCCCAAGACCCCTCTCCCTCCCGCGGTCCAGGGACCTCCTCCACCCGTCCAGAAAAAAGAAACCGAGCAGCTCTCCGGTCCTACTACAATCTCAAGAACCCGCAGCCCGCAGCCCTGCAAGAAGATACCTCTTCCCTCCCCAGCGAATCATCATCCATCCACGATATTTCCTTCAGTGATCTCTCCCCTTCCCCTCTCGATTCACCATCTTTCGATTCCCAGAAATATATCAATAATGTCTTGGAGAATGAGAGTCTAGAAGGTTTATTAAGGGTTTATAATGGGGTGTTGATGGATATTCGGGCGTTGGATGCGGAGAGAAAAGCGCTGGTTTATGATAATTATAGTAAGTTGATTGTGGCGACGGAAACGATTGGGAGGATGAGAAGTGAGATGGAACCTGGGGATCCGGTTGCGAAGAGGCTGGGGGGCGAGATTGGAGGGGTTTATGAGAGGGCGGGGAGGTTGAGGGTGGAGATGAGGGAGGTTGCAGAAAAGGGGAAGGGGAAGAGAGCGAAGGAGGTGGTGAGGAGGGTTTTGGAGACGCCGGGGAGGGTGAGGAGGTTGGTTGGGGAGGGGAGGATGGAGGAGGCGAGGAGGGAGTGGGGGGATGCGTTGAGGTTGTTGGAGAGGTGGAGGGAAAGGGGGGTGGGTGGGGAGGATGTTATGGATTGTATTGAGGATGGCGAGGCTGCTTTGAAAGGTGATCCGCCGACGGAGAAGAGTTGGAGTAATCTTAAGAATAGTGAGATGAAGTTGTGACGGCTATTCTATCTTCTTTTCTTGAATTCATGTTCGTAAGAGTCCTTATGATTGAAGACTCATCTCAAAGCAGGGCGAAAGGTACTTTTATTCTAACTCTAAGTTCACCCAATCCGTTCCAACCCCAACAACCTCATAAGGATCTTTATCCTTTATACTGTAACTAACATCAAAAATTTTCAACTCCTGACCTGTCAACACATCTGACAACGCTTCACGTAAATCAGCCTCCATCTTTAACGCCAAAAAGTCTCTCTCCGTATTGCTATGAAAAGCTGTAATAACACATTTTCCCTGTTCGATAGCAGCCAATGCCTCATGATGGCTCAATTCCCCTGTGAACAGTAAATCAACATCAAGATTGTTGAGCATTGAACCACCGGAGCCTGCGCAGAGGCCTATGGATGAGATTGGGACTTCGGCTTTTCCTCCGTCAGGGATTGATTGGGGAACAGCGATTGGGAGGGCTGTTTGTTTGAGACCCCACACTATTCTTTTAACTATGCGGGAGAGGGGAAGAGGTTCGGAGAATCTGATTATTCGTCCGTAACCGGCGGTTTCGAATCCTGGTGGTGGGTTGGAAACGGGAGTTATTATTTTGGATTCGAACGGAGGGTTTATTTCTCTACTATAAGTTTAGAGAAAGTCATGCGTTTAGGTGGGTGCAGTGGGTAGGTATACCTAGATTTCAATTCGGCTTTTGTGGGTGTGGTGACTATGCTTTCTAACCAGGTATTTATACCATTTGGTGCGGCATCGACGGCTGTATGGGGAGAGTAGACGCTTATGCCTTCTTGAGCAAGCCTTAGGAGAGTGTTTTGCTGAGAATTGGATTGTGTGAGAGATTTCAATCCTCGGAAAATTATTGGGTCTTTTATATCTCATTAGCTCTGTCTGAAGATTTGGGGATCATTTAGACGAGATAGCCTACGGTATGCAATGATGATAGAATTTTTATTTTTAATTGCTTCGTCTGCAACTGCTTTGGTGAGGTCGACAGTGAGGAGGACGGTCGGGTTGAGGTTATTGTCTTTTCTCCACGGTGCTTCGAGGAGGACTATTTCGTTGTCAGAAGTTGCTTATATTCAAGAGGTAGCTGCACTGACGGCCGGTATTATCGAAACTGCTGTCAGCAAGTTTCTCAGGATACCTTTGATGTGATTAGTCCTCGTTTTAATTGGGGTGTGAAATTCAGACATACAGCTTTCTCACGGTCTCAATAACAGTCCTTGTGAAAGGTGACACGTGAGAAGTAGAGCTCGACATTGTGAATATCAATCTTCTAAAAACTCTTTGAAAATTCATGTCATGTCGACTTTCTTGTCGGTGTTTAATCGAGGTAGTCACGTCTGGATGAGGTTGTCTTGAGGTGAAAGCGGCCGCTCGGTGACGTGCCTAGCTTTGTTCTCAAAAACAGTTTCCAATCCACCCCCTCTACCATCAGGACATCCCACGGCTATCTAGACGTCCTGCAGCAATGGCAGAACCTTCACCTGTTACGGAAGCAGGTCTGAAAGCCAAAATCACAGAACAACTCCAAGCTACATATGTAGAAATTGAAGATATGTCCGGTATATACCCCTCCATTTTACCCCACCATTGTAATCCCTCCTTACATGATTTGACTATGCGCTTAGGCTTGGCTAATTGATTGGATTAGGTGGTTGTGGACAGGCTTTCTCGGCGGTTATTGTTAGTCCGTTGTTCGAAAAGAAGACGACTCTTGCGAGACATCGATTGGTTAATGGGGCGTTGAAGGCGGAGGTTGCGGCTATACATGCTTGGACACCGAAGTGCTTTACGCCGGAGCAGTGGGAGAAGAAGGCGGAGGAGGCGAAAGGGAAAGAGGGTGTTGATGGTGTTACGGGATAAAAGCTTTGAGGGGGAGAGTTACTGGGAGACGGAGAGGGGAGGAAACGAGGAGAGAGGATTCTCTCCAGGTTCATATTAGTAAGGTACATTTTATGAGGATTGAGAAGGCATATACCTAGGAGCTGGCCTTTGAGCTTGTGTCTAGCAATGTAGGATAAGAGGAGAGATAGGTCTGAATTTGATAGACTAAATCCGCGATTTCGGAGTGGAGGTTTAAACCAGTCTTACACCCTTCTCCACCCATATCAACTAAGACTCCCATATCATACAAATTCCCATATTTTACAGGTTTGACAAATATCTCTAAGATCATGATAGGTTTTCCGATTTTCATGAACATTTTCTTCGTTTACATTCATAATACCAAAGTGCTTTCATATCCTTTGATCTACCATCTGCTTAGTTGAAGAGTATAACTAGAGGGGAAATAAGTGTTAGCTTACCATTCATATACTTCGTAAAACTCATCAATCAATCCTTTTCAAGGATTTGTCCTGCTCATGCGCTGGGCAATGAGGCTGATCACCGCCACTGATGACATGAAGAGGACGATATTGTAAAACTATTGATTGTAAGTAAGTAGAGTAAGTCTTAGTGTAATACACTGACTGCATTTCTCGAGTATGCACTCTCTTCCTCATCCGTCCTTGCCTGGACAAACAGCCTCCGAAGATTTGGTAAATTTGCCTGCGTACTCTTAATAATGCTCATATTTGAAGAGAGAAGAAACCAAAGGGAAAATCGTACCATTATGAAGACTCCTATTCACCCCCCCAACTCCGCTGTTTCATATTCCCATGATTTCAGGGTCATCCTTCAAGCTCCTTGGGCCCTGGTTATCGACCTTGTAGACCTTGTCACTAGCGCCGTTTTTTCCGAGCAGCACAGAAGGCTGAAGCTGGCAACATTCATTGCCCACATCGACATCGACCCTCGACCGCCAACAACGAATTCCCTTGAAACGAAGCGCATTCAGTAACACAACAATCGAAACTCGAGGCTGATTCAATCCCCAAGTCAGACAGCCGCTGCACAAAGTTGCCGCCCTCGAATACAATCGACAAAGCCGCCGGCTTATGAGGGGCGCAACCTCAAATCGCCATCTGTGTGAGCGATGGCGGTAAATAGGATCAAAGGCGCCTTCGCGGCACCCAGGAAGGGAGAGACGTTCGAGCTGAGAGCAGGGCTAGTATCGCAATATGCCTACGAGCGCAAGGAGGCTATTCAGAAGACGATTATGTCTATGACCTTGGGCAAGGATGTGTCTGCGTTATTTCCAGATGTCTTGAAGAATATTGCAACGGCGGACTTGGACCAGAAGAAGCTTGTGTACCTGTACTTGATGTATGGCTCTTCTCCTGGTTCTTGCGATCTGGGCGATATGCTAATCTGGCTGCCTGTAGGAATTATGCTAAATCGCATCCCGACCTTTGTATTCTGGCGGTCAACACATTCGTTCAAGATTCCGAGGATCCAAATCCGCTGGTTCGAGCGCTGGCAATTAGGACGATGGGGTGTATTAGGGTAGATAAGATGGTAGATTATATGGAGGAACCGTTACGGAAAACATTACGAGACGAATCCCCATACGTACGGAAGACTGCTGCTATTTGTGTTGCGAAACTCTTTGACTTGAACCCGACAATGTGCTTGGAAAATGGGTTTTTGGAGACATTGCAGGAAATGATTGGCGATCCAAATCCAATGGTAGTTGCAAACTCGGTGACCGCCTTGGTAGAGATCAACGAGACAGCTCCGGAGACCCAGGCATTAAGAGTTACGCCAGCCACTTTGAAGAAGATGCTTATGGCTTTGAATGAGTGTACAGAATGGGGACGGGTCACTATTCTCACAACTTTGGCGGATTATAAAGCACAGGATGTAAAGGAATCAGAGCACATATGTGAAAGGGTTTCTCCTCAATTCCAACATGTCAATCCCAGTGTTGTATTGGCAGCAGTGAAGGTTGTATTCTTGCACATGAGGAATATCAGTTCGGAGTTGTCCAAGGCATACTTGAAGAAGATGGCACCTCCGCTAGGTTAGTAAGATGGATTATCGGTAGAATAATACTAATTTGAATTAGTTACGTTGGTGGCATCAGCACCCGAAGTTCAATACGTTGCGTTAAGGAACATCGACTTGCTATTACAAGCAAAACCAGATATCCTGAGCAAAGAGCTCCGAGTCTTCTTCTGCAAATATAACGATCCACCATATGTCAAACTTCAGAAACTAGAAATCATGGTCAGGATAGCGAATGACAAGAATGTCGATCAGCTCTTGGCTGAATTGAAGGAATATGCTCTGGAAGTTGACATGGATTTTGTCAGAAGAGCAGTGAAGGCCATTGGACAGGCTGCCATCAAGATTGAAAGTGCCAGCGAAAAGTGTGTTAACACACTCCTTGATCTGATTGCGACGAAGGTCAACTATGTCGTCCAAGAAGCTATCGTTGTCATCAAAGATATCTTCAGGAAATACCCTGGATACGAAGGCATCATTCCTACACTTTGCAAGTACATCGATGAATTGGATGAGCCAAATGCCCGTGGTGCATTGATCTGGATCGTTGGAGAGTATGCCGAAAAGATCAGTAATGCCGATGAAATTCTTGCTGGGTTCGTGGATGGCTTTATGGAAGAGTTCACTCAAACCCAACTCCAGATCCTGACGGCAGTTGTGAAGCTCTTCCTCAAGAAACCGGATAACAACCAAGGCCTCGTCCAAAAAGTTCTCCAAGCAGCCACAGCCGAAAACGATAATCCGGATATCAGAGATCGAGCATATGTCTACTGGCGACTACTTTCTGGTGATCTGCAACTTGCCAAGGTAAGCAAAAATACATTTCACTATTCTAGAGTTTTAAAACTGACGGATTCAGGATATCATCCTCTCCGAAAAACCTCCAATTACAACAACTATGTCCTCACTTCCCCTTCTTCTCCTTGAACAGCTCTTAAACGAACTTTCAACTCTAGCATCAGTCTACCACAAACCCCCGGAGACATTTGTTGGCCATGGCCGTTATGGAGCTGATGCCATCCAACACGCTGCCATTCAAGAACAACGGCAAAACGCCGCTGACGAGCCCATCGCCGCAGCCGTCAACTCCACCCTCAACGGCACCACTCAAAACAATGCCGAGAATCTTCTGGATATTGATTTCGATGGTGCAGCTCCTGCATCAGCCAGTGAAGGATTATCAGGCACACCACAGAGAGTTGCCAGTCCAACATCAGCAGCTCCTGCAGGTCACAGTAGTCTAGATGACATGATGGGATTATTTGATGCTCCTGGACCGAGCTCCGCAGTTGGTGGACAGAGTAATTTGATGAATGGATTTGCTGGGATGAGTTTGGGAAATGTTAGTCAGTCGCCCTCACCACCTAATGCGGGTGGTGCGAAGAAAACAACTGAGGATTTATTGGGGATGTTTTAGATTTGGTAGCGGGTTAGGTAGCGTGAATATGAAAAGATTTTTAAATTTTGTGTTTGCGATGTATTCGTTTTTCAGTTCCATTTTTAAGAGGTATAGGAATGGTGTTGTTTGAAATTCATTTGTGATAG
This sequence comes from Neobulgaria alba, assembly GCA_003988965.1. Taxonomy (NCBI): domain Eukaryota; kingdom Fungi; phylum Ascomycota; class Leotiomycetes; order Helotiales; family Gelatinodiscaceae; genus Neobulgaria; species Neobulgaria alba. Next base: position 79,536 of record QYAM01000038.1, read on the forward strand.
CTCCTCTACATTTCACGAAATAGAGAGTCAACCCTTTGCTGAGGCCTGAGTATGATTCGTAAATCCTCTATGTCGGATGTATGGTGAAAATTGTATTTGTAGGTTTTCTTTGATATTCAATTAGGATTGAAAACTACTAGGGTCCTCTTGAGAGGGAAATGTAGTTGCAGTTACGGTTTTAAGATCCCTAGTTTCAGGTAAGGCATGCCGAAGTATCTCTACTGAAGAATAGGTATTGGTATCTTTGCACTATTAGGGATTTTAATATTACTTTAATTACTCTATTGATTAGCTCGGAAAAGGAAAAAGTTTCCTCGTGAGATAATGATAGATGTGAGAATTGGAAACAAAAGTAGATGACCTGAAATTCTCGGTTTATTTTGTATAGAAAGGAAATTCGGCTGGGATATGGAAGTGTGACTAGGTTTTGAGTTCTGAAAGATGTATTATAGTGATGTACTAAATATTCTTAATGAGAGGATAGTGACAGGGATTTTATGTGAATTATGTGGAAGCTGTTGTCCATTTTTGAGGGCTTTTGGGATGGATATGTGGATACTTAACGTAGGGTGGGGTGCGAGTTGTTTGTTTTTCTTTCTTGGGAATGGAGAATGAGATACCTTAGTTACTTAGGTACAAATCTCCCCAGATAAGATAAGAGAGCTCGGTGAAAAACTACAAAGCGACCTTACAAGATGAAATCTGAATATTATCTACGCTTATTCTTGAGGGTGTTGGGCGGACAGCGGTTTTATGATATCTGATTGGTTGATTTATATGTTCAGTGATTAAATAGGAGCGGAGAGCAATTTTTTTCTTGCCAAAGATAAATAACTAAAGTGAGGACAAGGCTCATTGCTTACGGTCTACAGGATGTAGCAGGTACGATGTGAAACTTTTTAGATTTCTTAATGTCCTACAACATTTTGGTACCTTTTAAAGATTAAAGTAACCCTCAAGAACCTACTTTCGTTCAAAAGAATAGGAGCATCGAAGGCTTTAGCTCTTGCTTGCAGTAATGTGTACGGTAAGTAGTGAATTAAACTCTTAAATCCGAGGATTTTAGACCTCTGCGGTCTATAAAAGCTATAATTGAGCAGTTGAGTGGGGCGGGGGGGGCAGGGGAAGGGGGGAGCCTCAAATGTATCCTGTATTGATCAAGTTTGGAGTGGTGCGATAACAGCTACATCTGCTACTAGCACCTTGCGACAAAAAGCTCTTAAGATGATATTTAGTAGGCACTCGTGATAAAGCATTTGCCTATAGGCAAATATTAACATCGCCATAGCTTCGATACAAAGGTTTAGCCTCACGTTACAAGTAGTAAGTGTGCCGTGAGTCGTGCCCTAAGCTCACATTTGCATCTCGATCCCCTTGAAGGTAGCTTTAGCTGGGAACCAATCACATTTTGAGGATAAAATAAGCATTTACGGCCCGTTCCATGGCCAGTTTCATCAGTTCGGCGCCAAAGAGAATAATCAGCCTTTCGATAACCCAGAGACCAATCTGGGACCAGTATCGAAGCTTCAAAGTTCTGAATTAGTATTATATTCTGCACCCCTTTCATCGTTCAACTTCCTCCGGCCACGAAGACCTAAACCTCACCACTCTTCGAGCATAGCACAAGCATAGCCGCGCTAAACAGCGCTTCTCTGAAAGGCATCTGCCGCGTTTTGTTTCCCGCCTGGCGTAATATCGAGTCAGTACCAGCCTTCCCAAGAATTCGAAATGGAGACACATTACTTGACGCCAAGAAAACGGGTAAACGGACATCGATGCAATCTATCGGACATGATCCTGGGCTGCTACAAGGCTGAAAGCAATCCAACTCGGAAAATATCCAGTAATGTTCTTATGGTTAATCTCGACATTACCATGAATGCCACCTTGCAAGCCATCTTCAGCCTGGAGGATGTTCGTATTGGACGCAGTTCGCACCCCCAGTATACGGCGCTGTAAGCGGGAGAACCTTGTGCCGCACCTGGATTTGTTTTTCCCAACAGCTGTTATGGTTTGCGGTTGGTTTCATGGCCTCAGCCCTTCCGCGACAGGCATATTCCATCCCTTGAAAATCGCATCTTTTAAGCCACAAAGCTTTTTTCGGCCCCCCCCTTTTTGACACATTGAATGTGGTCATTCGTTCGGTGAGTGATCGTTACTGGGATTATTTCAGATGAAGAATTATATATCATACTTTCCAAGACCTCAGGATGCTGCCTTGGATAACTTGGCATTTTCCTAGCTGAGGCTCACACTAATCATTAAAAATGGCTAGTCCTTCTTTTCCTACTACATGTCTTAGCAAAGATAAACACGATGACAGGGTTCTTGATGTCACCCTCCATTATTTTGGATGTCTGAAAGCCTCACAGCAGGAAACATACTTTAACAGTTTGCCTCAGAAATCCAAGCAACGCATTGTGAAGGAAAAATTCCGAATCCACCGAATTCGATCCTGGGTTGAAGCACATCCAACATCCGAAGCTGGTATCGCACTTCAGAACTACAAGGCTAGCTTAAGTACCTGGAGACAGCTAAAAGGAAGGCACAATCCGGTATATGAGAGATCATGGCCCTTAGAATCTATTCCCGACGAAAGTGTCGATTATGATGTGAATGCATCGATAATCTATTTCAAAAACTCCATGCCATACAATGTCCCAGGAATTGAAAACAATTTCCCGAACCAGAAGATTTCGGTCAAAGATTTGCTGTCTGAAGACAAGGAAACCAATCCACTCATGCAACCCTGCCCCGAAAATGTTATCCGCTATTTTCATCTGCCAGCGAATAATATGATATGGGTCGAGGTTCGTATCTTGCTTCAGGAAGTGGCCAGGAGCTAACCGTGTCCCCAGAAACTTATAGCCCGTTTCCATAACGAGCAACGGGCTCGGCCAGAGGACTTCCTCTTTCAGAAAAGGCCTCAAGATAGGACCAAGACTCAAATGTTGCTTAGCCCTGAGTACTGGAGAGGTCAGGAGGAAGGTGGACGCGACAGCGAGATACATGCTCGCTGTATGAAGTCTCTCTGCTCCGCTGTTTCCACAGGTAAGATTGGTAGTCCGATTGGATTGAAGCCGCTCACGCTTCTGCCAGAAACCGTCTTCAGTGATCCTTCCCCAAAGAACATGGTCCTGTTTGTAAGTAGCTCTTACCTCATACTATCTTCTCCTAATCTAAAGATGCGGTAGATGCCATATCTTCATTGGGAAACAGACCGAGCGAGGACCAAATTTGCAGATGCTATCAAGGAAGCTAGTAGGATCAAATTTGCAACTCTCGGGGACGTTGTTGAACATGTTACTGCTAATGATCGGACCGATATAAGTCCACCGCCTAGCGAAACGACTTTCTTAAAACATTCCTCTCATCCTCCCCCAACACCTCGTCAAAACAAGCAATTCACAAACCGCAAAGAAGCTCTTAGAGAACTTATACGCAATCTAGCTAGAGTCGCTGAGGAGATGAGTTCTCACGTCGACCAAAAGATGATGAACGAATATCTGCATGCAGATCCCCCTCTTCAACCTCGAAGGACTTTAGATCAATCTTATTACAGGACCTTGAAGGGAACACAGGCAAGAGATAAAGACCAAGTTGTCTACCGAGAGACAACACCAAGTCCTCATGACTGTGAGAGGAAAGCAACCGGGGGAAGGTGTCCAGAATGCCAGGACACGATTCGTAAAGTTCCGCGGCTCATCATGGTGGATCAATTATGGCTTTGGATTCTAGATGAAAGTATGTAATATTTTCAGCTAACTTCAATGTCTCAATGTTTAAGAAACTTACACTGTAATTAGGAACTGTCATTTCATGCTTTCCTCGCAGATGGGGAAAGAACAGAGCAGACACCTCTGCAGTCCATAAAAGTATCCGAACGCGCCTTAAATTCGCTCGGCAGGACGAAGTTAACTCCGCCTTTGACCTAGCTCTTCTAATCGTCGATCAATGTTCCCGAGTCTTCTTCGACAGAACAATCAAGACTGATCAAAGACCAAATCTCGTCGACATATTTGCTGATGCAATCGGAAGAATTGTATAAACTTTGCCTTCCCCCGTCTGTTGTCCTGTACTGATTGAAACCAGACCTATAGTCAAACAGCAGCATTCGACCAATTCCTGATTTACACTCACCTTGCGACCAAAGAATACAATTCCCATGAGGATCCAACTAGTACGACCTCGACACAAAACGTCTTGCTAAACGTCAACCCTGAAGGAAACCTCCTCAAAGAAGTAAAAGACATCCTCGACGAACTCCATATCATAATGAAGATCGAGACAAAACAACAAGCCGTTGCCGAATCTCTCGTTAAGATTATCCGGCAAAACCTCCGTCGAAAGATTGGGTCACAACCCACTCGCAAAGTCGTAGTGTCGGAAGAAACAGCATGGCTCCAACAAGAGGTTCCACCACCCCCTTCAAAAGATGTTGAAGTAGCTAGAAAAACACTAAGTCAGGCTGCTACTCTTCTTGAAAACATAGCCGCGAGAATTGAGGAATTGAGAACATTGCAAGAGGCGGCGAAATATACTTCTTCGGCATTGAAGGATATCTTGACTTTGAAGCAACAGCAAGCTGGCGTGGTGGAGGCAAGAGAGGCTGTTAAGCAAGCTAGGGAGACCTTGAAGCAGGGCAAATCCATCATGTTATTTACAGTCGTCACGATTATTTTCGTAAGTTTCCATCCTTGATGCAAGCCACTCCGAAGCTAATATCTGAAAAGTTGCCGCTGTCCTATTGCGCGGCAATTTTTGGAATGAATACAACAGAATTCAATTCTGGATCGAATATGACTCTTCGAGAACAGTTTACATATATGTGTAAGTCCACTTGCTCAGTCTCCCTGCTTGGTGGGCCTTTTTTTCATCACCAATCTTACTAATTACTCCATAGTTCCCATCTCAATAGCCCTAATCATCACCTTCTTACTCCTAGCCTTCGCCCGCTCCAGCACCCTCACCTCCCTCCTAACCCTCGTTTCAACAACTGTCCTCTACCCCTTCAACCTCTGCATAACCTTCCTCTCAACCAAATCTGGAGTGTTTACCTGGTCTCGAGAAATTGCCAATAGAGCCGCCCACCTAAAAGAAAAAGAACGCCAGGAAACAGGAAATATGAAGGCGGAGGTGTTAAGGAAGATGATGGAGTTAAAGGCTAAGAAGGCGGCGGCACAGAGGGAAAGGTGGTTGGAGGAAATTGAAATGCAGGAGGGCTGGAATGGGGAGGGGAGTGTGAGGGGTGCGAGGAGTCCGAGGAGGAGAGGGGATTTGGAAAGAGGGGGGACGGGTTTGGGGCTGGGGATGGGAAGGGGGAATGCTAGTGAGTTAGGGTTGGTTTTTAGTAGTCCGAGAGTTTAGGTGGTGGATCGGGCTTTGTTGTAATGTATGAGCGAGTCCTAAGGATTTATGGATTTGGACTATGAATTTATGAATTGGGGGGGGGGGAGGAGATCACTAATTTTGATGTTTAAAATGGGTTGTAACGATATTAAAATGGGAGATATCTAGATATCAAAAAGCTTTAAGTTTAATAGTGGAAACAACTTTAAGAGCCAATGAATATATCCAACAATTATTTGAGTTTTGAAAGGGTAGGTGTGTGAAATAAAGAGGGGGATTCGGAGAAAAACAACTTTAAACTTACTCAAGTAAATACTTCACGTTTTCTTAATGCCACGATGGCGCGATGACCCGTCTCTTCAAAAGTGCTTTCTTGAATGTACTGGCAGTATCTGAAAAATGAAGAAATCGCTTGTATGGTAGGAGTAGTACTTGGGGGGAAGGAACTCGGGGAGAAAATGCATTCACAGAGCAGTTCGAATTCGTTTTCGAAAGGCAAACTGTTAACAATTCACGTTTGCCAGTAAGTGAATGGTATGGAGGAAAAGCCGACTTAGTATGGTTGCTAGGACTACAAACTTTCCACCAAACGTTCCAAATATAACAAAGTAAACTTAGTCCGCAAGACCTTGGTGGTGAACCAGATTCCATTTGCCTATGTATTCAAATTCCAGCCTGGGAATATTGCATTCTAAATTCTCCGGTTTATATCGACAACGATATTGCGACCATTTGACAGCGCCACCTCTTTAGATAATCTGTTACCTTTTGATACCTTTCATAGTATCTAAAGACACCGATACCATTTCCCCCTTCCGACATCACCTTTCCTTTCCCAACACCACCGCTTATTCAGTGCATACCACAATACCCTCTAGTCGTCTACATCAAGACATACTCATCATGATCCCTGAACAAACTCCAACACATACAAACACTCCTCCACTACAAAAAGACCGAATATTCGATCTAAAGGACATCCGAAAATCAATCAGAAGAATCCTCTACCCAAAGAAATACCTGATCCATTATTCCGGCAAGGCCCTCGTAAATCAGAACCTTCTTTTCCGACAAGTCCTAGATGATCAGCTCATTTGCCGTCAAATCACACATACCCTTAGCGTCGCAGCCGAAGAAAAGTTAAAGGAGCTTCAAGATCGTGTTTTTGAGTTGCAAACAGAGGTTCTTAGGCTAATGGGCATCAATAAACTATTCGTTGGCTTTAAGGATGCTTGGGTTCTTAGGAAGAAGGTTGAGAGTGTGGTTGAGGAGGTTACGATTTTTATCGAACGGTTGAAATCGGAGGAGTTGCTGTAAGCAATTCCTACCCTTTAATTTTCTTCTTTTGCTGATAAGCAATCTTTTCTCTTGATTGCTGTGAGATTAGGGGGGTAATATGTAGTTTTACTAATGTGGTAACTAATTGAATAGACCTCTGATTAGGTTCATACCTCCAACACCACCTCCGCTCTGTGAAGCGGTTTTAGTTCGGGCTGTAATCCCACAACCATCTCGTCCTCTATTGACCACCCAAGCTACGGCTGCAAAAATCGATAGACCGAGTTCTCCCACGCCGCCTGTTGGTACGCCGCTTGGTGGTGCTCCAGTTGTGGATACGACGTTTGGTGATATACCCTCCGTAAATGTTACGAAAATACATCAAATCACACTACCACAACTATCTAGTTCCAAATTATTAGGTCGACCTTCTTCTGCGTCATCCAGTAGCCAGAATAGCCTTTCGTCATTGCTTCAAGTGCCCTCAACAAAGTCTACGAAGAAGGATTGTGCCCGGGCTGAACCAACTAGTGAAGAAGAGAACTGGCTTTTGTATATTGAGAAGCTTAATATTTTGGATTGAGGGAGTCGTGGGTTTTTGGTATATAGGTAATGAGTAGCATGATTGGGGTGTATATTGACATTGGTAAATAGAGTGGAGATGTAATCTTGCAATAGGGGAAGTCATTGTTGGGGATGGACAGAGGGATGGGGAATGCTGGAGCTGTTGTCAGGTGTATAGGAGAAAATACTAAGTGTAGAATTATAATAGAGTAGAAACATCCACTTATTGAGATCTGGATATTCCTGATATTTCGATCTACATAAATAGCAGAATAAAAGTTCTCTTGGAACTCTTACATTGTGGAAGTATCTTAGTAATAGCTTTTTATACTTAACGAACTACAGCTACAATTTTGAAAGATTGGGGGGAAATCCACCATTGAAGGCATTCCAACTTAATCGTACCAATGTAGTAAATGGCTTGGTATGAGGAACATGGTATGTTGGACGGCTTGAATAGGATTGCGTGTTTCTTAGGGACGGCTAAAAATGAAGAAGAGTTTCTTAGAGGGTGTACGAAATGATGTAACTAAGATAGAGATGGGATGAGAGGAATGGGAAGTAAGGTATGTAGTTTTTTATTTTTCATATTGCTGCTCACTTCCCCATCGTCCTTTCAGCTCCATGTTCAAGACTAGATTCCTAACCTACCGCGGAAGGGCTTTGAAAATCTATTTATGGCGGAACTGTCAACTCGCTTATAAGTAAGCCCTACACAAACCTGAGACTTCAAACTCTAGGCACCATCATAGCGCTAGAACCTGCCAAGAACAAACGGTTTCTTTGGATGGCAGACTTATCCGTAAGGGACTATAACAATCATCACAGTTGTAAACGGAAATGGAAATAGTGTCTGTTAGTTGGGAGGAAGATGGGAATTGGTCATGTGACCTATGGGCAATTGGGGTGTGAGCTGTTAGGAATGAGAAGAATGGGGGAGTGAAGAGGATCTAGGGATAAAGTGTCTAGGGGGGAGAGCTAGAACATAGTTGGAGGTTTGGGACTTGGACGTTTCCTAGTCTGAAGAAATTAGTTGCTTCATGCCCCTGCTTTCATGTTTGACCGTATCTATGTTCCACAAATGGCTATAGGTCTACCTTATTCAAGTTCGGTGTATAATTCTGCTATTGTTTTGAGTAGTGGTGTGGGTGTTTGTGGTAAACTTCGAGGATGTATTGGTTGGCGAGGCTGGCCTTGGGGTGAACTCTGTTTTGAATCTAATTAACTCAGAAAACCCGAAGTTTGTGTTGTTAAACTTGGCCTGACTAGCCCGTGGGGTTGGAACTTCATATAATGACCGCCATATAGATAAACTCATAATTCAAAATCCATAATAGTCCTCGTATAAAACATAGAGATAAGCAAGCATGTGTTAGAGCAACTGATGTTGGGGGATACTATTCCCCATCCAATCATCAACTCTCTTAGCACACCAGATGAGGCTTGTTACAGCTCCAAGATCCGACAACTGCTGAATATCCAGCATCTGGCTGCATCCCACCAAATCATCCCACTTGGATCTCACAGGCGAAGCATGTGTCAGGCACCGCGATTTTATTCGCTTTCTGCAACAACCCCACCAGATCTTGGGACTGTCCTCGACTGGCTCCATAGGCTAATCTCGCACATCAGCGAAAGGAGCGCATCCAAGATCCCCTGCCTCAGGACAGTGAAGTGCAACTCGCATATCCGACGGGCTTGGGGAGGGTGAAAAGCAACGGGGAGCGACCTCGGGCTCAGTGCGGCAACTCAGCCGAAAATAGAAAATAACGCGGAAAACGCAGCAACGACAACCATCACTACGTAGAATAATCGTATGACCGTCGGCGAGACGTTGAGTGACAGAATATCCTCCCAAACACACCCTCTGCCCTCCACTAATGCCGCATGTCCCCCCTCTGAGAGCTCTGGCAGCGTTCGGGCCGAAGTTCACAGGGCTGAATAGGCAGAACGAAGCGCTTCCTCCGTACACCCTTCCCACGCGCTGGCAGACTTGCAGCAGAGGACGTCGGGCTGGAATATGCAGATTAGACGAGGATTGGGCACACGTACGCCAACGATAGGGGCGGCAGCTCTGCGTGGGAGATCCAGGGCTCAGGGGCTTCTCGTCGTGGCCGACGTCTTTTTTTCGGAGCTTTCTGCGCAACATCCGCCATGGCCAGCAGCATCCATCGGCTTGGAAATGTGAGCTGCAATGGGCGGCAGCGCCATGTCGGTCCAATGTGCGACGAGGGGCAGGCAGCTGCTTCGCGATATGGCAGTGGGGTCGCTCTCCACGCTTCCCTCTCTGCTGCTGGCGAGGTGAAGCCGGACAGTTCCTGGTGCTAGATGGCCTGGATGGCCTGGATAGCGTGGGGACTACACCAAATCCGCCCAGAATGGCGTTGAACGCAGCTAGAACAGCGCCAGATTCGAGTCCCGCCGTCGGCCCCGCGACATCTCGCACTGCTTCCCTTCACCCCTCCATTCCAGGCCCTCTTTTTCCAGCCTGGAATAAATACTGCCCCCGAGCCAACCCTCCCCATTGCTATTGCTCCCTTGCCTACCTCACCTTCAATTGCACATTCCTATCCTCGCACAGTCGTCCGGCGGGCGGAGATCCCAGAATCCAGCAGGTGGTATAGTTGCTGGTTACGTCAGGTACGATTTGCAGTGCTGCCAACATCACCCCTCCCCGCCCTTCAGCCCTGCCTTCTTCTCCCACCAAGAGCCAATCCTGCTTTGGTCGCTGCCCCACGTTCCCTCCCAGACCCCTCGATCCTCGATGATCCCGAGCTTCTCAACTGTCTCCCTTTCTTCCGTTCTGTCTTGCTCGCATTGCCTTTTACTGCCATATATTCCAGCCTTTCCCCCCACCACCATCTTGGGAATCACGCGAAACCTGCCAGAAGATATCCAAGCTCACAATGGCTCAGCAGGTCTCCGAAGAAGGCGCCGAGCTTTCCAAATCTCAAAGCTCCTTGCTCACGGGAACCCCCCATCCCGGACTCAGTCCCTCGATCACGAACGTGCCGGTGACACCAGGACTTGGCCAGGGCGAGTACAACTACGAGTCGGAGATCAACACCACTTCATACTTCCAAGGTGACCACAGCCTGAAAGACAGCAAATTTTCGAATCTGCAAGAGATCAACATGGCCGCAAGTGGTGCCGCGGTGGATGCAATGTCCGACCAAGAAATTTTGCAAAGGATAAGCTTGCCTACAGGAATCCAACGGCGTGAGTCGATCACAGAGATCGACCCACGAGCTCTGAATCCTTCTCTGGGCTTGAGTGGAGGATTGATATCAGCGACCTTCTGCATTCCTCATTCGGTTCAGTACAGAAAGGGCGCAGACTGGGCAGGCAACTCCATTTTTTCCCTCGAAGCACGCAGCAAGCTAATGCCAGTCTAGGGATTGAGCTCTCGGCATGGCACATCTGCTCTATTCGACTCCTTCTCATACCTTTCCTCGGACAAAACACCATGGAATCATACACTGGTGGGGTGGACAGGCGAGATCAGCGAAGTGGAAGATTTGACCCCACCTGGTACCCCGCCAGCGACAACCACATCAATTCCCCCGCTGAATAAAAGCTCGGCCCCAATTCCATTGGATGGTTTCGTCAGACCGCAGGAGCAACCAGTGGCAGAAGGCCTATGGGTTAGCAAGGCGGATCAAAGCCGTCTGGAATGGCAGCTGGGTCATGATAAGAAGTGTCGCGCTGTTCCTGTCTGGCTGCACGATGCGCCTGCAGGTGTGACGGATGGGTCTATTTGTCTGAAGGATCAATCTCGTTGGAGACGATTCGCAGAACACGAGTTATACACACTCTTCCACTACAAACAACACGAACCTACAGATGGGCGAGCAGAGCGTCAAACATGGGCCGATTACTACCGGTTAAACCAGAAGTTTGCAAACCGAATTCTCGAAATTTATAAACCCGGAGATATTGTCATGATACACGACTATCACCTGCTTCTCCTCCCTAGCATGCTACGGCAACGAATCCCACATATGTATATTGCTTTTTTCCTGCATATTCCATTTCCCAGTAGTGAATTTCTCCGATGTTTACCTCGACGTAAGGATATTCTAGAAGGTGTTTTGGGGGCAAATCTGGTTGGGTTCCAGTCACACAGTTATTCACGACATTTCGTTTCATGTTGCACAAGAATTCTTGGGTTCCCTTCAGATATTTCTGGGGTGGATGCATATGGAGCCAAGGTCACTGTTGGAATATTCCCAATTGGCATCGATGCCGCTCAAGTTGAGAAACTTGCTTTCGACAATTATGCAATAGACGAAAAGGTTGAGGCGTTGAAGCAGCTATACGAGGGGAAGAAGATCATTGTTGGACGAGATCGCTTGGATAGTGTTCGTGGAGTTGCACAAAAGTTGATGGCATTTGAAAGATTCTTGGAAATGTACCCGGAATGGAGGGACAAGGTCGTTCTTATTCAGGTCACCAGCCCAACCAGCATCGAGGAAGAAAAGGAAGACTCGAACGGAAAAATTGCTAACAAAGTCTCCGAATTGGTTGCTCGGATCAACGGCATGTACGGTTCGTTATCCTTCTCTCCTGTGCAACATTACCCTCAATATCTCTCACAAGAAGAATATCTTGCTCTCCTCCGAGCTGCAGATATCGGACTTATCACAAGTGTCCGTGATGGGATGAACACAACTAGTCTGGAATATGTTATTTGCCAACGCGATCAACATGGACCACTCATTCTCTCTGAGTTCTCAGGAACCGCCGGATGCTTAAAAGACGCAATTCACATCAACCCATGGGATTTATCGGGAGTTGGCCAATCAATCAACTATGCCCTTACTTTGGATGAAACTAAGAAAGTTGAGATGCACGAGAAGCTATTCCAGCATGTCACAGCGAAGACTGTCCAGGCATGGTCGAACGGATTCATTAAGCGTCTTCTAACAGTACTGAACTCCCACAATGCAACCATCTCCACGCCACTACTAGATAAGGCCGCCTTATTGAGCCAATATAGGGCAGCAAATAAACGGGTCTTCATGTTCGATTATGATGGTACTCTTACTCCCATTGTCAAAGATCCAGCAGCTGCCATTCCCTCCGAACGCGTCATTCGGACACTTAAAGCTCTCGCATCTGACCACAAGAATGCCGTATGGATTATTAGTGGCCGTGATCAGGAATTCTTGGCACAATATTTGGGCTTCATTCCGGAGTTGGGTTTCAGTGCCGAGCATGGAAGTTTCATGCGTCAGCCAGGCAGCACCGAATGGGAGAATCTTGCCGAGAAGTTCGATATGGGTTGGCAGAAGGAGGTCATGGAGTGTTTCCAGAAATATACTGAGAAAACTCCAGGTATGTGCCTTATTTATATCTTGGCATCTCGATACTAACAAATTCCAGGCTCCTTCATCGAGCGAAAACGCTGCGCCTTGACCTGGCATTATCGTCCCTCTGACCCCGAACTTGCTGCAAGCATGGCCATCAAGTGTCAAAAGGAGCTCGAGCAAACCGTCGGCAAAACCTGGGACGTAGAAGTCATGCAAGGAAAAGCCAACCTCGAAGTTCGTCCTACATTCATCAACAAGGGAGAAATCGCAAAGCGTTTGGTAGCCGAATATGTCGACGAGAAGCCCGAATTCGCACTCTGTTTCGGAGATGATTTCACAGATGAGGACATGTTTAGAGCATTGAACGCGAGTCCATTGCCTCCTAATCACGTCTTCACGGTTACTGTAGGAGCGAGTTCGAAGATGACACTTGCACATTGGCACTTACTTGAGCCAGCAGATGTCATAAGCAGTATTGCACTCTTGAATGGTGGTGATAGCGATATGGCTGATCTTGGCGCTTTGGCAGTAGTTGAAGGGAGAATCCCAAAGAGTATGCCTGGTGAGAAGATTCGTGATGAGTTACCTGGAGCGAAATTGTGAAAATGGAGATTTAAGAAAGACTTAGAGATGGTTTTCTGGAGAGAAAAGGGATTGATTGATTATTTTTAACCTGGGATGGGCGGCATTTTTTCTTTATCCTTAAATAGGCATAGGTGATGGGGAGGGTTTTTTTTGTATGTAAATTTGTGATGCAGATGTGAAAAGAAGATAAGAAGAGGTGGGAAAGATAAGATGAGAAATGAGATAAGCTTTCTGAATTGTAATTGAGATATATGCTCTTTCTCATGAGTTCTGAAATTTTTTTCTTGGCTAGAAAATTTCTAAGTGTAATATATATTTTGTTTATATATCTGATTCTCCCTCCTCCTAATACTAACCCCGCTTTTAATTTCTTAATTATATTTTAATCTCATAAGGTAAAAGAAAAGCCGTGGTATCCATCTAATTCTCTAGGTTTAAAAATATATTGCATTAGTTTTCATCCTATTCTTAGATATATGGTTTTTTTCTTCTTTTCTTTCCTTTCCTTTTCTTTTCTTTTCTAGTATTAGGCATAGGTAGGAAGAAGTTAGGTTAGGTTAATTTTACTTGTTCTTATTTTTTTAAAATATATATTTAGTTTTTTTTTTATTTTTTTATTTTTTTTTGAAATTAAGATTAGGACTTATAGAGAAACTGGATTGGTCCTTTTTTTTAAGGTGAGAGGGAAGGAAGTCTAGAGGGGGGTTAGTTTATAAAGATAGATAGATATGTTGATAGAAGGTCTTTTTTTGTGTGTTATTGTTGTACTTTTTGTACTTCTGTATTTAAGGGCGCCTGGTGTATAGGAATGAAGGCGTGCCTAAGTCTATATATCTAAGACTACTTGGAGCCTTTGGCTCTAATTAGCTTTTCTTACATGAATCTATTGGCCTGAATCAGATATATATATGAAACAAACAAATAACAAACAAAACATACCTGGCCTCGCGTATCTCAATTAGGACCATTGGTCACGTGACACACTGATTTATTTTTATAATGTATTGGCGGTGCACTTAGGAATAGAATCAACAATCATCGAACCAAGAACATGAAAATAAGGCCACGCTCTATAGAGCGCGGAGTGATTAGTGTCCTTGGTTCACCAGCTAATACGAATTACCCTCGGTACAGGTCGTACCGACACATACAAACAGCAGTAGCGAGAGTGGTAAGCCCCGCCAGCGCGTCTAAACTCAAACCTCTATTCTTCCAATCACGCACGATTTCCACCATCCTACCTCCAATTACCCCCAACCAGGTTCATTTCAACAAAACGAATTTCACCTCTAAGAGTCACTTGGTTGAGACACTAGAAACCGCTTCAAGTTCTTCAAGTTACGATATGTTCTCATGCGGTTGTGGACGACAATTCAAGAGTCGGGTTGCCTTGAAACAACACAAGCAGGCAAGAGCCCAATTGGCTTCAGCTACAACATGCACAACTTCTGCAGTTGATCCTTCAAGCACAGCGAACCGCCATGTACCCAGCTTGCAAAGCTCCTCTCGGATAGGTGGGCTAAGTAGAATTTCGGCAAGTATTACTTTAATATCGACTTATTCTATCCTTAAAGCTAACCAAAATCTCTTTAGGATGTAGGCAGGCAGAAATTGCAAGCTTCGAAGGGACTATTGAAGTGGATAATTAAAGATGTTAGAAGAAAGATTGATACTATTGAAGTCTCGTCACTTAAACCAACAGAGATCCCAATATCAAGCAGCACTGGCTATGAGCTCATATGCAGCTACAACTGGACGAATCATAAAGAACATACGATATATGTCCCAGGTAACTGGTCGCCATTATTACAATACTACTTTCTAACCCTCTTCTAGGTGGTGCCGCTGTTTGGAAAGATATCAAATTACCAATAAGCATTCCAAAGGACTCAGGAACACAATTTATCGACCAGAACACCTCCCGCAACCCTAGATACCCCTTTGAAGTGGTATTCCAAGCCATTGACATTATGAACCCCAGTCTCCGCTTCGATAACGTTGATATCCTCATCAACCGCAACAGCCTGCGAAAGCTCCTAGACTTCTGCCATGGACGTAGTCAGCATGATTTTCGCATCAACCTTCATTTAGTACGGAATACTCTCATTGTTGAAAGATGCGAGAAGAATGCCAAGGAGATGATTCGTGAGGCCGGTGGGTCGACGTACGGTCATAACTTTGAACATACATTCACACAATTGCCGACAGGGTTAGAAGACAGTTCTAGTCATCACCGGGTTCTACGATATAACTTGGGGAATTTAAGTTGCGCCGTCCGCTTTGAAGTTGATGCCTGCTATAAAATTTCCGCAGAAAACAAGTCTCCAGAGAAGGAGAAGATCAGCGAGACACCCCAAAATGAAACCACGTCTCTCGTTGATTGTATTGACTCGTTGCAAATACGCACCCCGACATCAAACAGCCCCCAACCGCCACATACGTCAGTTCGTGTCATTCCTCGTGGAACCATTACTGCACAATTAGATACTGCCGAAATCAAAACAAGCATTAAATCAAAGCCTCTGTCAAAGATCTTACCACAATTATGGTTCGGTCGCACACCTTATCTAATTGCCGGTCATCACCACAACGGCACTTTCTCCAACATCGATACTACTTATCTTCGTGACCAATTCTCGAATTGGGAGAGAAAAGAGACAAACCAAACCGCACTACGGAAATTAGCGAGTCTATTATCGCAATTACGTGAATCTGTTAAGAGCACCAAGGGGGAAGCATGTATAGGGATTTATGAACGTGGCGTGGGTCTATGTGTTTTTGTCTCGAAAGATGGGAGGGGACCTCTCCCAGAGCATGTGGTTAGGAAGTACTGGGTAGATTGAGTTATTTGAGTAAGTGTTCTGCTCTTAATCAGATACATGATAGATCAACCCCGAGCTACATAGAGTGTTAATATAGTTTGTGGTCTTGAAAAAAAAAAAAAAATTTCCCCTTCTTATTACTTTCTACGATTGAGATTATTTATTTGACGACCTAGAAAATGTGATTAAAGGATTATCGGCTTTTCTATCTATAAAGAGGAAAATAAGGATATATGTAGTGAGGTGTAGTAGCAAAAACAGGGGGTAAGACTAATGGACATAATCCGAAGTATCGGGCAGGCACGCTTAAACTTGAAGCTTAGATAAAATTGACTACTAGCTCACTAATCTCGATTTGAGGTTCACCTCCTAACTAAAAACCATTTAATAACATGATATCCGAGCTTAATAATGGGGTTTCATTTTTTTAACTTGATATATTGGGTTATGGGTGGAATAAAAATAGTCTACTCTTTCTGGAAGGGAAACCTAGGAGTAACTTGTGGAATTTATATCTTAGATTGCTTGGAATAGAAAGTATTAGAGATATAAGGGTGGGTCTGGTGTCAGATTTTGATTTTTGTGGACAGGGGGATGGTGTAGTGTGGGTGCTGGGAAGAATTTAGGGAATAGGATCTTGTAGATTACGAAGTCGGTCAGTGATGGGTGGATGAGTCGGGCTGGAAAGAGCTGGAAACATTGAGCTGTTCTTGTGAGTCACAGAGGTCGGTTTTTAGGTCTTCAAAGGAATTGTTTGGGCTACGAAAATGGCTGGCTAGCTTGTAGGGAATATAGTAAGAGTAATATTTTAAGATGAATAGTTTGGGGGCGATGAATAAATGAGGCGTGGCCGATTTTGCTAGGTCGAAGGTGACCATGGGATTGTCATGAATGACGGATGCACTGGTTATGAGCTACATGCAAGAATATCAAACGGAGATACTCCTAAATGTGAAAAGTTGAGAGAAGGGTCTGATTTCAGACAGGAATCGCAAAGTGATGCCAGGGAAGTGGAAATTGGTCACGTGTGATCGATGTTCGGTCCTTAAGAACCGAATGTTCTAAGGGACGTTAATACAAATCTTCAAGCTTGAAACGAGGACGTCTCAGCCTAATATACTACTTACTCATAAATCAAGCCATGGGATGTTCTGTCGTCAGATTTTGAAAAGAGATTGCTAAAGCGGTTAAAATCACGGGACTTCATCCTCACTTTTCTCCATGATTGGACAAGAGGAGGAGGTCGCGCTTCTGGCTCTGACGACTCTTCCGCGCGTTTAAGGTTAATCGTACTACAAGCATCTGAAAATATCCCCATTCCCTCCAATCACTAACTGTTCATGGATCCCAATGGATTCTTCCCCTGATTCCCCTCGACCAATCAGACCCGCCCTCGGCTAGCCTCAGCGCCATTTCAAAACACTTGTTGACCCCTCCCGCCAGTTGTCAGGAACCACCACAGGGCAGGATACATCCACTGGTTCTCACACATTCTCACGTCTTAGCCATCACTATTTATTCCTGTGGTGAAGTCTTTCCCGCATCTCCAGGGTCTCCAGTTTCATTTCCTGAACCGCCCAGAACCTTCCGACAGGGCTTCGGGGAACCAGAACACGACCTAGACCATGGGCCATTGAGAAACCTCCAAAGGCCGATTGTTCCTGACCTTTGGATCTTGAAACTGCCAGCCAAGATGGTACAAGATGCCCAAGATGTCCCAACGGTAGGTCGGTCCTATACCTCCAGTTGTCATTCTTTCGACATCGTGACTCTCGTTCTTCGTCTTTCCCAGCAAACATTCCGTCGTTTTCATTTTTAGCTCCTAGTTCATCCTTCCATCTTCTCTAACTTCCTGTGTAACACGCTCTCTGATCTTTATTCGCTCTTACCTGTATTTGAGATACTTGGATTTTACGTTTCACGGGTTTCTGCAGCGAAGATCGCGATAATTCTGCCCCACATCAATATCCAAGTCGTGGCTTAGAGAGCAGAAGGATCATTCATCATGAGAACTTCACAGGTTGTTTCCGGAATACTTTCCCTTGCAGGATTGAGTGTGGCAGGACCACTGAGGCGCGACGAGGCTGGTAATCTGTAAGTGATTCTAACAGTCCTCGATATTGGGGATAGTTATTGATGGAGACAGGCTGGGTCAGAGAGGGGCCGATTCGATTCAAATAATTCCGGTTGACGAAACAACCCCGACAGTTCATGCAACACCCAAAATTCCAGTAATCACTGCATCAATAGTGGACCCAACAACCATTGCTTATACAGCACCAACGACCTCGGCGGAAGTTCCGACAACGTCAACTACAGTAGTACCGACTACTTCATCAATAATAGTTCACAGCACAACTACACCCATATTATCTTCTACCACTCATTATACAGACCCTATTACTCAATTCCTCACAACGACACCCATATTAACTTCTACCACTCCCTTGCCTTCATCGGCAACCACTCTTTTAGAGACAACAAAAACAACTCATGAATCGCCAATTGTAACTCCCGCGCTGCCATCTTCGACAATTGCAACTAGTAAGACCGATTATCTTTCTCCTACTCCGTCGCTGGCCTCGACCACAAGTTCCTCTATACCGAGCCCCACATCTTCACATGTCGATACTACTACTCCGCAACCTTCGTCGAAAGCTACCACATTTATTGCCACCCCGGCCCTTGCTTCACCTACAACATCTCAGAATGGAGCAAATGTCAACATTGGAGGTACTGGAATATCTTCAAGTGTTACCCCGCTCGTAACTTCTAGTTCAGTACTATTGTCCTCAAGCAGTGTCAGCTTGGCGACAGAGCAGACACCTAATCCTGTAGTGGAGACTTCTACCCCATCTCCAGCCACATCTAGTCTAGCTACATCATTGAGCTCTGTTGCAAGTTCAGTTGTTGCAACCCCAACGCTGACTCCAGGGACATCAGACACGACAGTCGGACTTAATACCCTAACACCTGTTGATTTATCATCAACATTTCAACTTGGCACGCCGACGCCTAGCCTAGGTACACCAACCCCTTCACCAACGCCAAACACGTCGAGTAAGATTATTGGAGGCATTGATACGCCAACACCAGGAACATCATCTCAGACGCCCACCCCTACAGGATCTTCTTTTGCAACTCCTGATCTTTCAAGAAGCTCAAGTGTGGTGGAAACTCTTACGAGCTCTCTGCTCAGTTCTTCGAATGTCGCAACGCCAACGCCAGTACTTTCTAGTACATCTGGAGTCACTCCTACGCCCACACCAGGGACAACGACCTTGACGCCGCTATCTAGCTCGGCAAGCTCGACTCTCTTGACTAGTTCGGTCTTAATAGCTTCCTCAGTCATATCAAGCACAGGCACACCAACTCTGACGCCTGGATCCTCAAGTGTCAATCTACTTACAAGCTCTGGTGTGCTTACGAGTTCTGGTGTACTTACGAGTTCTGGTTTACTTACGAGTTCTGGTGTGCTTACAAGCTCTGGTCTGCTTACAAGCTCTGGTGTACTTACGAGCTCTGGTTTACTTACAAGCTCTGGTGTGACTCCGACTCCAGCTAGCTCCAATGCAACTCCTGTCAGTAGCCAAACCAATACCTCTGGCAAAGCTTCTTCAGGTGTGACTCCCACGCCTTCGGGAACCCCAGTCGCAACAGGAGCGGATCCCAACGTAATTACCGGAAGCCCTCTTTTACCTACGGAGCTTCCCTTTACCTCACCTGCTGCCTCAGATGGATCTCAATCGAATAGCCCCTCTGCGACATCAGATGTAGGAACATTGTCTTCATCTTCGACTCCATCGATTCCAAGATTTACTGTCACCAATACTGGTAGTATTGCGTTGCCGTCTGCATTTAGCTCTCTGTTGCCATCATCTGCTGTAGTTCTAACTCCTTCTGGAAGCACACCCACACCCACGCCTGTGGTTGGGACTAGTTCTGTTATAGCCTCCTCTGCTGTACTCCAATCATCATCTGCTGTATTTCAAACATCTTCTGGAGGCACACCCACGCCTACTGTTGGAACCAGCTCTGGTAAACTGTCCTCTGTTGTACTCCAAACATCACCCGTTGTCACACCCACACCGACTATTGCAACTTCCTCTAGTATAGTCTCTTCTGCTGTAAGAATAACAGTAACCCCAGAGATTATCACCAAACTTCCAACAGTGATTTCATCTCTTCCACCCACCACAACCACGGTCGAGCCAGCAACATTCAGTGCTAATCTTGCCGAAGCAGAAGGATATAACAATCTCTTCTCTTCACTCAACTTCTCTTCAACTTGTAGTAGTGGAGAAATTGCTTGTATTTCAGGAAATGTAGGGAGTTGCAATAGCGACGGGAACTTCGCAATTACTGAAGTCTGTCCCTCTGGGATGCAATGTTATGCTTTGCCAATGAATACTACTCGAGGTGTAATGGTAGGATGTGTTGATACTGCTGTTGCACAAAGCCAATTGGGAATCGATCCCTCATCGACTTCCGTAGGAACAAGTGCCGTAGCCTCACCAACCTCTGCCAGTGGCAATACCGCAACTCCAATTGTCACGCCTATCGCCGGGTCTTCTTCTCCAGCCGTCTCAGCAAGTACCAAGAATACGATTCTTCCGGTAATAGTAACCACAGCAATTTTCACCTCCGCAAAGGCAACGACAGAAACACCTCTTCAAACCACACCGCTCGCTACTCCAGTAATAACAACCTCTAATACTCCCATCGTCCAAACCACAAAAAAGGCAACCACCACTCCTTTGCCAGCAGCCTCATCTGTCAACGAAAATAAACCCACAACCTTCGTAACAGTAACAACCCAAATAACCCTCCACACCACCCCAGCCAGCACCCCCCTCCCAACAACAACACCAATCCTCACCTTCGAGCCCACACTCTCCTCCCATACAACCTCCCATACAACCCTCCCTCTAACCCAAACCACAGCCACACCCACCCCAACCATCAAACCCACAACCTTCACAACTCTACTCGTTCTTCCCAAACCCACCACTTCAACAACCTCAACAACTCCCCTCCCCACATCCACTCCGACAACAACCCAAGCCTCAGCCAACATCCTAGCCGGTGCAGATTCAGGTCTAACAATCGTACCCATCGTACAAACCACCACCGCTCCCGCCGTACCAACAACAGCCGGTGGAGATGGAAAAGAAACTGTTACGGAGAGGGTGACGGTTACGGTTACGAGTGTGAGTGTGAGTGTTAGTGTTAGTACGGCTTATGTTACTGTTACTGCGCATCGATGAGTGGAGAGAGGGGGAAGGGGTGGGATGGAGTGGGATTTTGGAAGAGGGAGGGGAGGGAAGATTGGTGAATATTAAGGAAGGAAGGAAGAGAAGGGAGGAGAAGACCGAAAACTCAGATTGTCATCTAAAACTCAAACTACAAGACCATACCCATCAATCGGCAGGACCAAGAAAGAATGGGCACCATCCATCATTATCCAAACCAGGACAGAGGATATTGATATCCTCTTCATCATTCTCACCATATGTAAAGATTTTCATTTGTCACACTGTACTGTTTCCTTGATTTTCAATAGCATATGTTTTCACCAAAAACGGCGCATAATACCATGGTTTGGGGGGGTAAAATGGAATTGTTATTTGATTTTAAGCTCGAGTTTGAATTTTTTTTTTTTTTAGTTTCCTTAATTTTTAGCAGGAGAGAATTATAAATAGGCAGTGCGCCGTATGTTTATAATATAATAGAAAGGTCTCAATCAATCTATATGCTTAAATCTGAAGTGTTTCTCGTGTGGTGTTGATGTTCCCGGAGAGTAGAATGATTAGTGATTTAAGAAGAGTAGACAAGTCTCCTAGTTAGCTTATGAGTGAGGTAAGATGCGACTCCGTACAGTAGGCAATTCCCCCACTGCGGTATGAAAGTTGGTCGAGTGGGGTAGCCAAGCGGCCGCATACTCCGGCGGCCGAACTAAAAGAACCTAGAAAGTAAACAACAGCATCTAGAGACCAGATATCTCTTCAGCAAAATACCACCAATTCTACTACCCTCCGATTAAACTAGACACAATTCCAAGTCACAACAAAAAGGAAAGGACAGCATGGCCGATTTTCATCGGAAGATTGAGTTGCAGTCGACGGAAGATTTACAATATCTCGTCGCGAATGTTCGACGCGCCGCGCATGAAAAGATTGATAGGGATCTACCACCCATTGAAGGAGAAGATAAAATGAGGAGGCATGTTGAAGAACTAGTCAATGAAGTAATTCCCCCTCTTCCCTCCTCCCCCTTCCCCCCTTACATATAATCCAAAGCTAACCAAAAATTAAAAACAGTACATCGAAAACGTCTTCCTCACCACCTCCGCCAACATATCGATCAACGGAATCGACCCCTCCCCCGAATTAATGGATACAATCCTCTCATCCACCAACAACGGCACCGTCGAAATCGAAGAACACGAACCGTTTGACTCAAAATTGTTTGAGAAGGCAAGGGATCTAGCAAGAGAGGAGGAAGATCTTATAGAAGAGATTGCGGCGTTGAGGAGGAAAGTTCCGAGTGGTGTGGTGGAGGTTGTTAAGGAGGGGTTTAAAGGAGGGGTGGAGGGTGATGAGGTGGTGTTGAGAAGGGTTGAGGAGGGGGCTTTGAAGAGGGAGGAGAGGGTTGATCTTGGGGTTGGGAGGTTGGAGAGGCAGGAGGAGGTGGAGGTGGGGTGGGGGAGGGGGGTTAAGGGGTTGGAGGGGGTGATGAGGGATATGCCAGAGGTAGTAGCAAGGAAGGAGAGGGCGGAGAAGTGTGGGGGGCATGTTTTGAGGAGGGATAAGAGGTAGTTGGGATGAGGGCTTGTTTTGGTTGTGAATTGGCGTTTTTGGGTATTTTGACTGGCTTGCTGGATTGCGGGAATATACCATGGTTTTGGGAGGTGGGAAAGTGCTTTTGAAGTTGTTCCTGTAAGAGTTGATAAGACATGAAGGTCGCAAAGCATAAGTAGTTAGGAAGTATTAACGATTTATCCACGGTTGGCTAAGTTAACATTTATGGTATCTAATTTTCGGTCCCAATGAGTCTATGGTTATGTATTTACTACTTTGCCAATGTGTAGAGGCAGTATTTCATGTCTAATTCAAAGAAAGAGGACTGTTTCATCCAACGCTGGAGTTGCTAGCTCACTATCACCAGCCACGATGTTTGCCTCATCTGCTTTCTCCTCGCTCATGTCTTGAGCTGGACTTTCCCCATTTCCCTCATGCTCACTCTCCTCATCCTCATCAGAATGCTCATTCTTCCCAGGTTTGGGCTTGACTCTCAGTTTGGCCTCCTTCCTCTTTGGAATGACGGCTAAGAATGCCTCTCCCCAATCACCAGTATCTAGCCATTTCAACATAATTTCCATGACATGGTTAACAGCCAGTACACTTCGACTTTGCATGAGCATAAACTCCCCAATTGGGAGCTTAGCTGTTGGAATGCCACGTTCACAAGCTCGCTTGTGACAAATTCCTTTGTGTCTATTCTTGTCGACGATACCGCCGATGATGTAGCTAGTATTTGGAAGAAGCTCGGTTAGAGTCTCGTCTGAATCGGAGGAGAGATAGACAATTGATGGCTTTGGTACTGGCTGTGCTGAAATTGACGGTACTTTCGCTTCGCTCGGAGTCTGAGTTGCCTCCATTGGTGACTGATTATCAATATTAGCGGACGTTGAAGCTGGTTGACCATGTTCTGTGGAGTCCAAGGCTAAGGAAAGAAGGGGCTCGGCAGCAACTTCAGCCAGTGGTTCATCAATGGATATTTTCTCAGTGGGTTCGGCTTTTGGTTCATCAACATCTTCCTCCTCGACATCTGCACTAGTTACAACTCCATTTTGAGTTTTTGCTATAGCTCCAGCCAGCCTTCCTCCCTCGGGACCTCTCATAACCGCATTGAGCTCTTTAGCAGCTACTTCAAAATCTCCCTCGACAAATCTCACGCCTTTCCAGCTCAGATGGTGGTTTGAGAGTTTTGTCTCAAAACGTTCTTTTAGTGCTCCGCCCCAAGAACTAACAGCAAAATGAGATCTGTAAGGATTCGACCGATTGTCTGAATAGCATCTTGTGAGTTGAGCACCGAGTGAAATAAGCTCTTTCTCCGTCATGAGCTCATTGAAGTCACAATCCAAGATAAACGAAACCGGAACTTGAACTGGTCTATTGAGACGACCGGTATCGACTTTTGGAGCTGGAGTTGCGACTTCTCCACTAGCGATTTTGGCTTGTAGTTCTGCTCGATCTTCTGCTTTCTTGGCTTGTTTTGCTTTGTGCTTTTCTCGTCGCTTGACTCTTCGGTATTCCTTGCCAGCTTCCCAGTCTTCCCGCCTCTTGAGCTTTTTCAGTTGACTCTTCGACATCTTTGGTGCGTCGATATTTTGCTCTCCAACGCCATCGGCCTTGCCATCCTTCTCGCCTTCCAAGTGGTTGGTGGCATCCTGGGTGGCCTCGGTCATTGGTGTATCTGGAGCGCCTCGGTGTTCTTCGTCAACATTGATAGGATCAGGTGATGCCGTATCAAGTTTCCGAATCTTAGAAGGGCGCTCCTCCACCTCAGCCATTTTGGATTGGTGTTTGCGACGGGTTTGAGCTTCTTGATGAAGAATTTATCAAAGTATCGTGACTCTTAGTTTTAAAGTCACCGCCCTGGAACTGGGCAGAAATATCCGCATTAGGAATAGTTTAGATCGCGTCGCGTCCTCCCAACTATACGATCTCCTGAATCTTAAGTGGTTTTTAGACAACCATCTCTTTGGACAACATAGAGCTTGTTCTGGTTTTTAACTCTCTAATAGTCCTCAGCAATGTCTTCTCGTCCGGAATTGAAGGTAAATCTTCTTCCAAATTCCCTCTGCGACATCACTTTAACTCTTGCTAGGTTGATGATGAAGGGGGCTTTATTAAGTTCTTCAAAGCACTCCCAGCGAAGAGTGAGGATACCGTACGAATATTCGATCGTGGTGATTGGTACACTGCACATGGAGACGATGCATCTTTTATTGCACGAACGGTAATTCGTCCAGTATACGATCCAGCCTTGTTCCAAGTACTTATGCTTTTTAGGTCTACAAAACGACTTCAGTGCTCCGCCAGCTCGGAAAACATGATTCGACAGGTTTACCTTCAGTCACAATGACTATCACCGTATATAGAAATTTCCTCCGAGAGGCTCTATTTCAACTTGGCAAGAGAATCGAGGTTTGGGAGAATAGTGGTCGAATGAATTGGAAAGTCACAAAGCAAGCATCACCAGGAAATTTGCAAGACGTTGAGAATGAACTCGGTGGCCAACTCGATGCAGCGCCAATCATACTTGCTGTCAAGGTTTCCGCAAAGGCTTCTGAGGCAAGGAATGTTGGTGTATGCTTTGCGGATGCCAGCGTGCGCGAACTTGGCGTCTCGGAGTTCCTGGATAATGATTTATACTCGAATTTCGAATCAATGCTTATTCAATTGGGCGTTAAGGAATGCCTAATTCAGGTAGACAAGTCAGACAAGGATATCGAACTGGCGAAACTCAAGGCTATCATTGAAAATTGTGGTATTGCTGTCTCGCAAAGGTCGCCAACCGATTTTGGCATAAAAGATATCGACCAGGACCTAGCCAGGCTCCTGAAAGACGAAAAGGCAACTGGAACGCTTCCACAGACCGATTTAAAGCTTGCCATGGGATCGGCTGCGGCTTTGATAAAGTATTTAGGGGTTCTACACGACACTTCCAACTTTGGCCAATACCAGCTCTACCAGCACGATTTATCCCAATTTATGAAGCTCGATGCTTCAGCGCTAAAGGCGTTAAATTTGATGCCTGGTCACAGAGATGGAGCTAAAACTATGTCTTTATACGGCCTATTGAATCATTGCAAAACTCCTGTTGGTGGTCGCCTGCTGGCCCAATGGCTCAAACAGCCTCTTATGAGCAAGAAAGAGATCGAGAAACGACAACAGCTTGTTGAGGCCTTCGTCGAGGATACAGAACTCCGACAGACTATGCAAGAGCAACATTTAAGAAAGATTCCGGACCTTTATCGGTTGGCTAAAAGATTTCAACGTAAATTGGCAAGTCTCGAAGATGTTGTCAAAGCATGGCAAGTAGTCGTCACTCTCCCTGGATTTATTGATACTCTTGAAGGTGTTATGGATGAGCAATACCGTGATCCTCTAGACGATGCTTATACCTCGAAGCTCAGACAATGCTCTGACAGCTTGGCCAAGTTACAAGAAATGGTTGAGACTACGGTTGATCTGGACGCAGCAAATAATCATGAGTACATTATCAAACCCGAATTTGATGATAGCCTCCGTGTTATTAAGAAGAAGCTGGACAGGGCGAGGAAAGAAATGGACGACGAACACAGAAAAGCAAGCAACGACTTAGATCAAGAGATGGATAAGAAGCTATTCCTCGAAAATCATCGAGTTCACGGCTGGTGTATGCGTCTCACTAGAAACGAAGCATCCTGTATTCGCAATAAAAGAACTTATCAAGAGTGCTCTACTCAAAAGAATGGTGTATATTTCACAACACAAAAGCTCCAAAGTATCCGACGAGAGTTCGACCAGTTGTCCGAAAACTACAATCGAACGCAGAGTAGCTTAGTGAATGAAGTCGTCAATGTAGCAGCATCGTACTGTCCAGTTATCGAGCAACTGGCCGGCGTTCTCGCTCACCTTGATGTCATCATTTCCTTTGCGCACTGCTCTGTCCACGCGCCAATTTCATATGTTCGCCCAAAGATACATCCGCGAGGAGAAGGTGATACTATCCTGAAGGATGCTCGTCACCCTTGTATGGAAATGCAGGACGATATGCAGTTCATCAGTAACGATGCAACCCTTAAACGAGGAGGTCAGTACCCAATTTTTGTCTTGTCAATTCCTGTTCTTTGCAATTATACCTACCCAAAGGCTCGCAGCCTCCAGTAGCACCTAACTTCGAAGAAGCATGCCAACAAGGCCGCTTCTACTTCTCAAAACAAGGTCGTTGTTGGAGGAGCCGAAAAGTACTTTTCGACAAGATGCTTATTTGGACGCGTCGATTTGTGCATATTAGAGCTTTATCGCTGACTGCTTCAAACACAGGAATGCTCATCATAACTGGGCCCAATTGTGGTGGAAAATCTGTCTACATGCGACAAATTGGCTGTATAGCCCTTCTAGCTCAAATTGGTTGTTTCGTCCCATGCTCCGAAGCAGAGTTAACCATCTTCGATTGTATTCTCGCGCGTGTGGGAGCAAGCGACTCACAACTCAAAGGTGTCTCGACTTTCATGGCTGAGATGCTCGAAACAGCAAACATCCTCAAATCCGCAACTGCAGAATCTCTGATCATCATCGACGAACTTGGACGAGGTACTTCAACGTATGACGGATTCGGCCTGGCATGGGCCATCTCAGAACAAATCATCAAGGAGATTGGCTGTTTCTCCATGTTCGCTACTCATTTTCACGAGCTAACGGCGCTAGCCGATACTTTCCCTCAAGTCCAGAACCTCCATGTAGTAGCACACATCGATGATCATCCGACCGATCATGAGAAATCGAAACGAGAAGTAACGTTGTTATATAAAGTTGAACCTGGAATTTCCGACCAATCCTTCGGTATCCATGTCGCGGAATTGGTGCGGTTCCCCGAGAAAGTGATCAACATGGCGAAGCGGAAAGCAGACGAGTTAGAAGACTTCTCAAGCAAACATGAAGATTCCGCTAAGGTCGGAAAGTTTGAGGAGAAGGATGTGCAACAAGGAAGTATGTTGTTGAGAGATGTGTTGAAGAAGTGGAAAGAAGAGTGCGAAGGGAAGAAATTGAGTAAGGAGGAAATGATTAATAAGATGAGAGTGTTGGTTAAGGGTGACAAGGAGTTGTTAGGAAATCCATTTTTCAAGAGTGTTTTGGCTTTGTAGAATGATATTTAGTCGGGCAAAGGAGTTTATTTGATGGTGTCCTAGGGTATAATTACTTTAGCTTACGGAGCTACTGTTTAAGCATGGAACATAAAATTTACGTTCTGTATAGTAGCTATTAGCGGCATATGGCATATCTCAAGTATGAAGTATCGAAATGATTTAACCAAGTAATATTCATATTATCGGACATTCAAAGAATTGAATATTCTA
The DNA here is from genome assembly GCA_003988965.1 of Neobulgaria alba. Classification (NCBI taxonomy): domain Eukaryota; kingdom Fungi; phylum Ascomycota; class Leotiomycetes; order Helotiales; family Gelatinodiscaceae; genus Neobulgaria; species Neobulgaria alba. Next base: position 107,576 of record QYAM01000038.1, read on the forward strand.
TATTTCTAATAGTACTTAAGAAAATTTCAAAATTAATGTCCTAGTTACAATCCGATCACAGACATTCAAGTTCCTGAATGTTCGAATTTTAACAAGTCCTTTACCAACATTGGGAATTATAATTGTCTCGGGTTAGTGGTTTTATACAAGGACATTAGTATGTTTAATTTTACAATGCCGCACTATCTTCGTTCAATGACATGAACGATAATTTAGAATGCGAAAACAAGGATTAGCATTCTAGTATTGTTTATCTCTAATTTGATGATGCTTTGGATTCGGCTACGTTCCCCATTATTCTTTAGACCAACTTCAACTTCCTCCTCTCCCACTTTCCTCTCCATTCTTCATCCGCAGCATCAGGGTCATCGCTAATCATGAGTCCCATTCTTTTCCATGTCTCCATGTCCCCTTTAACACCCCCATCTGTGACCTTTTCGAGGACTAAACTGACGACCTTAGGATAAATACGTGCCCTTTCCCTACAGATCTGCATCACGAGAAATTCCCTCATCTGTGCTATCCCCTCTCGTTCATTTAAGTCCACAGATTCATCCTCATCCTCATCCTCATCCTCATCCTCATCCTCATCCTCATCCTCATCCTCATCCTCATCATCCTCATCCTCATCATCCTCATCATCATCATCATCATCATCATCATCATCATCTTCATCATCCTCATCATCATCTTCTTCATCTTCTTCTTCGTCCTCCTCCTCCTCCTCGTCTGGCTCAACTTGTGACTTAGTCGGTGTATCTGCAGCCTCCTCCACCTTCGCATCCTGTTCGTCTTCCTCGGCCTCTGCCCCGTCTGATCCAACAGAACTTCCACTATCGCTGACCAATTCTGATAAATCTTCCTCATAAATTTTATGTACCTCGTCCATCTCTATCAACCAATCAACCAAGCTCAAGTCCTCCCCCAACTCCTCTCTCCAAAACACTTCGTTCAAGACTCCAACCCTTCTATCAAGAACAACCATTATTTGTGGACCTTTCTCATCAAAAATCCACTGCCGTGCGTTTGAAGTATCAGAATCAGCTGTATCCATCCATGGAACCAAAGCGCTGTTTGCCGTTGGCCCCCCCCTTCCCTCCTCTCTAACCCAAATACTCCTACACCACCCTTCAACCATAATCCAACTTCCTTCCAAAACATTTCCCTTTCCCTCACCACTATCCCGTTTCAGCCCATCCCCTAAGAAATCTGGATGCCACCACTCAGCCCAAGCATTCCATTCCTTATCATGCTCATCTCGAATCGGCCAACTTGGTTGCCACCAAAGATTCCTACTTATCAGCTGCCAATGCATACTAGCCCAACTCCAACTCGGGGCTGTATAAGTGGTAAAAGGAGTCTGATCATATCTCGCAAACCATCCCAGACAGGCAAATACCTGATTCTCCCAAACTCCCGCTAAATACCTTCCCAAAGGTTCAATTCTAATTGCTTTCACCAAACCAGTCAGAGCATTCAATCGATCCGTATCAACGGTAAAAGATCTTGGAGCTTGTTCCATGACTCCTCGATGGAAAGTATCTAATTGTGTTTCAAGGTTTAAATTATAATGAACTTTCGCGCTAGGAAGACTTGAACTTATCTCTCCCACAGAAAAATGACAACTTGCGTGCTTCTGATATCCATGACAGTCTTCTAAATAGACGCAAGTCCTGCACTCCCAAGCTAATTCTTCAGTTAAGAAATGAAGCATTCGTTGAGATAGCATTCGCTCTTGAAGAGCCCATCCCCTTTGCTCAAGTGGTTCTCGGGGAACGAATGACCATCCCTCACCTATAGTTTGGAGGGTATATCGACCACTTGTACCGAAAGGAGGTGATCGGAGAGTCTCATCTCGACCTCGAAAAAGCCCTTCGTCAGAATGATAGGCTAGATCGGCACAGATCGTTAATGTGGCATATCCGTAAACTTCAGCCATTTTTGATGCCTCGGAAGCCCAATCTTCACTATCATTTTGAATGATACAGAGGGAATCGATCCACACATTTTCGAAACCCAGTCGTCGACAAAGCATAACGGCCTCTTTCAAAGTCTTCGGTAATTGATCCATTTCGAATCCGGTCATCATATTTTCCATTGTCGTTCTCGTAGTCATGAAAGTCAGTCCACGACCCCAGCAGTAACTTAGAGCAACATATCGACCCATTTGACCTCTCGTTACACGAAGTTGTAATTTCTGATCTGGATCTTTGGGGATATAGATGAGACGTGTAGGAAGCATGACATCTTGGTAAATATCATGACAATACGTTCCATGTAATCGTGAACATCTTTCTAACCATTCTTCAGCTAGATTCAAGCATTGCTCATCTCCGGAATTAGGTGCTATTAATCTTCCAGGAAATGGACCATTGGATTCTTCATATTCGGCCTTCGGCGCCGTTTCCCATGCTACGATAACCCTCAGCATTTCTACCCAACAAAAAAAAATCCAAGACAAGTAATTCGACTTACGGTAAGTATCACAAAGTCTCAAAATAACCGGTTCGCCTTCATCCACCTCTTCCTCATCTTTAAAAATATATTTTAGAAAGATCCTATTATCTTCCAAACTGTCCCTCGTCAAAGTAATCTGATACGCCCATTTTCTATAATCTTTCCAGGAATCATTGAAATTTAATCCATGTGTACCGCAATCTAGAAAAAATTTACAGCCTGGGCAGCCGGCTTTGGCGGATTTTACCATCGTTTTTGAATCGTTGATTAGCCATGGTGTTTCGGCTTCGAAGTTTATGTCTGTGCAATTTTGGCAGAGTGACATGATTTTTTTTTTTTTAGACTAGTCGATATGTGAAGGGGGGGTAGTGTGGGGTGAGATGAGGATATACCATATGGGCATTCAAGCCGAAACGGAAATATGATTCAAAATAAAGAGGATATAAATATTCAGAAAGACAACATTTCTTGGCTGCGCCCGTCTTATTAGGGGTTGCTTTGCCGCGTGGCTGCGCTTGTCATCCTTGTATGTATTTCGTAGGGCGGAGGCCGTTTGCTCAGCCAACGGAAAACTAAATTTAGAGTTAGGATTGGAAATCTGCCTTTCACCTGGTTTTTTTTTAAAATGGGCTTTCCGTATAGAATGATGAGTTATGGAAGCTTTTATTTTTCTATGAAGTGTCACGAAAGGAAAATCACGTGGTACCCGTAATTTAAGTTGCAGGGTACTTAATCCCTAATAATGTCGTAGAATCAGCGGTGTCGCATTTTTACGTGACAAGAGGTTATTAAACAGTCTCAGCCAAATATAATCTTTCCAGTCTTCACAGAGGTAGGTAATTCCGCGTCCCTTAAAACCTTAAGCGTTGCATCCATGAGTGCTAGATCCGAACCTATGATATATATCAGTTCCGAAACTACCATCGGATATACATGACTTCTCACCTGGAGTTCCCATAAGCGCCACTACAAATGGAAGCTTCTCCTCCATATCTGTGATACTAGAGTGATATGAAATTTCGGCAACTTATTACTCTACGTTAGCTCCACCGCTGTAAATATGGATTTCTTGGGTTCTTACTTGGGATAGCAAGAAGTGGAGATTTTAGGACTGCTGCTATAGCTAGAGAATTGACACCGTCTTGAGGGGGGCGCGGGAATCTAGAAAGGGTTGGTAAAAGAATGAGTTTTTCACGCGATGAAGGTGATGACATACGTTGGTGGCTGATCTCTATACCTGGGAGCCATTGATTCTTGGGGTATAATTACGAGAGCGTTGGAGTTCTTTCCAATGAGTATTGTTTCTTGATACCATCGGCGGTAAATAAGCATTTTCGCAAAACATTGATCTCTAAATTCTTTGCTAAAAGATCGACCTAATTCCCTATAAGTTATAGCTGTGAGCTCTTTGCCCTTAGATGTCTTAGATATAAAAATCTATCCCCTAAGAAGGAGTGTATGACCTTCCGGCCATTTATGGAAAGGATTCTATCGTACCAGGTTCGTTGATTTGATGGAGATGTGTATGGTGGATGGCCAAAAAGCTCCTGATGTTTCTTGCGGAGGTCCGAGTAGCTGTGATACGCATCGTAGCATTGGAATTCCGTTGCCTGACCAATAAGTATGTGACGAGACTGGAATACAGCTTGATTCACACTTACATTACTAACAAATTCTGATAGAGATTGACCATTAGCTTCAGGAGGGGGCGACTTTAACCAAGTTTCCTCCAGCGAAATCTCGTCACCGTCTATATCAAGACTCGACTCGATCGATTTCATGAAGTTATAAGCAATATCAGCCTGATTAGGGTCAATGATTGTCCAGAAATCTTTCAACCAAATGATTGATGAAAATGGCTAGAAGAAGTTAGTCCTTATGATTTTCCATTAGATGGAGTGGAAATCGTGCACCTTGGGGTCCTTCTGTAGTATCTCGGGCGCTAACCATGAACCTGCAAAGTCTCTACCTACTTGTAGGTCCCTCGTAAGAAGTCCTAGAGTATCCCATGCCCTAGATAATCAGCCAAACTCTGTTTATTAGTATTTAGGTCTCTCACGGGGAAAATGGCTCAACCCCTTTGGTTGAAACCGCCCCAGTACTGGGCCGGAGTCCATAGCACCCACACCAAAGTGCAGGTCTTGTCACACTTCCCCAAGCTGTCATTGAGACATGTTAGCTAAATGCCGGAACGTGGCAGTTAGTTAGGAACAAAAAGAAAGGTAGACTCACTGTCAGTCCCAATTGCAACATCAAGCCAATCATATCGCGCAACCGCTGCTGCACTTCCTGAACTGCTTCCTCCTGTGGATTGATATCCATCACCGCGAGGATTCCATGGTGCTTGATAATCAATGTACTCAAGAGGCTCCTCCCAGTTGCCAAAAGAGTTCATCTTTGTCTTTCCAACCACCACCATGCCTTCACCAAGTAGCTTTTTTACACAATCTGCGGATTCAGATTGAGTAGGGTATGTGTTAAAGAATGCTCGGCTGCCAACTAAAGTCTAGACGCCTTTCAGGTGAATATTGTCTTTGATAAGCACCCGGAGCCCCGCGAGGGAGGAATTGGAAGTGGCTCGGGTCTTAATTCGAGATTGGAGAGCAAAACGCAGGAATCCATTGTTGGAACTACTGGCGTGGAATGATTCGAATGCGTCGGATTCCCTAAGAGCGACAAGTGATGAGTTGTCTGGGTGGACATTCAGGAAAACATGTGTATGATATACCTTGATTGAGGTTTCATAGTAGCCATGCAAGTGCCAAACTTGTCATCAACCAGCTTCCATACATCTCTCGCCTCTCCGCCTACTAGTAAATACGGGCCCGGCAACAATTCCTGGGAGGGATTGAAAATAACGTGTTGGCTACCTAATCCAACAAGGTATTCTCGCGCTTCGTCTGCAAATCCGACATCGTCTTTCTCGGCCCCCTGGAAGATCACTGTGGCAAGAAAAGCTTCAAGAAATACATCGTCGGTAGTCTTGTACTCTTCCACCTTTAATCGCATCCAGTCCACGGTCACTTGTGGGTTCTTGCACTGCGGGAGATTGAAGACAGTGGCTAGGCTGTAGTCTTCCGTCGAGGGAAGCTTGAAGTTCTTGGAAGCTAGTTAGTTTTTATTTTACAAATTGATTTACAGTCTTCACCTACAGAGTCCGAGATAGGCGCATAGTATTGAGAATTGAAAATGGAGAAGATGTGACCGCCGTCAAGGCCCTCGGATGGTTTCAATTTCGCTAGCATAGCTTTATTGAAATATGAGAACGGTTGGGTAATTAGTCTAAGAAGTTCTATTGTTCGCAGCGACGGAATCGAAGCTTAGGAAGATACTATTGTCGGTTGTTTTAGATTTTATTCTCACCTTGAAGCTGAATGTGCTTTGCTATGCTAGGCGGGTTCCTGAGTCCCGCTCACGTGCACACCCTAGACACTGGCACGCTATTTTGTGTCTCAACTAATAACTTTTAAGTTTTAATACTACTAATATCCTTTCTAGCGGAGATCAACCTAGAAGGCTTGGGAAGTGCTAGTCGTTGTCTGCCTTCCCCTCCTTTGTGGTCCTTGCAGCTTAGTACTACCACTTCAGTATTCGGCTCCGTGGCACAACAACCCATCTTCCGTATATGTTTGACAGAATTCCCACAGGTCGCTTCTACAACATCCGGCTGACACTAATTAGCATCTTGGATTGTAGGTCAAACTCGACGTAGTTCCAGAATAGTTTCTCTTGTAGATTCTGTTGATGCCACCTCTCACTGATAAGTTATGTAAGGGATATTAGTTGCTATCACACTGCTTGTTATGTACATTTTCTACTGAGGAGCCCGCCTAAATATTCAAGGCCTCCAGTTGCACCACAGAGTGCGTTCTACTATAAGAGTTGGCAAGGAATTCTAACAGGATCCTCCACTAACCACCTCCCATCCGTTACTGCCAGCATATCACCAGCTCAGAACTAATCGAAATCAGCCCAAATCTATCTCTCTTACGAAAACCTTTCAGAGAGTATTCCAGACTCTATCATAATAAGTCGTCATTTAACCCTGCTTGAGAGATAAAGAGACTGATGTTCATGCAGCCAAACCTCTCGCAATGGACCCACCAGTAGCTGAGAAGATTCAACCATAGAAGGCTGGATGGTTTGCTCGTAATACTGAGGGTATCCACAAGAAGGCGCCAATAGATAACAGCTACGACACGAAGGAGGGGGGGGGATATCATCACCGGTGGTCATACCAGTGGTGTATCAATCAAGATTCCCGCACATCCCACCAAGACTAAGTGAGGTATGTTTGGATGGGTGGCAGTTGGAACATGGGGAGTGAACTTTGATATTAACGGTTGTGTGGAGACTCTTCATATGAGGTTATTGGACTAGGTTAAATTGTTTTAAGGTTGATAGTACGGTATGATTCGAATATATTAGCCTCTGCACTCCCACAAAGAAAAATATTCTTGTGTGATTCTACGTCCCGGACTTTCGATCCTATCTTCAGTAAATTTCCCCAACTTCCTTTAGAAATTCATCGATAGATACCCACATGATAAAAGCCTTTAACTCGACACTTTCCTTTCGTTGATCTTGGTCTGCACATTCAGGGTTTGGAAAGGCTTTATGGGGAATAGCTGCTGTCGGTCAGTCCTCAACTATCAGCTCTCGCTGTTTGGGGTGTGAAGACTTCGGGCTTGCGACCAGCTGCCGCGCTGTCTGAACCCGTACACTTGAACAGCATTGTTTCCGACTCTATCAGCTTGGAATAATAGTACCACTGCTGATCAGGATGGTGATGAGTAAGGACGTTTACATATGACCAGTCCGTATATACTGCGTCTGACACCTGACCATCACGGGCTAAGCCGAAGGTGCGAGCGTCGCAGACAGCAAGCGACCAGTCAAACAAAGGACCCTTGAGAGGTTTCCATACACCTGTGTTATCAATACATCAGCTGACGAAGACACACAAGACCGTGATGCGGTAGACCCTTACTTGAGCAATTGCCAGTGGTGTTGCATAATTCCATCCTCTCGGTCTCCGTATATCATTTTCATCATCCTGACGACCTCATCGTGATAAAAATCTAAACTCGCCGTAAGAACTGGTTCCGTCGATGGAGAGGTCTAGATCTTTATACCAAGGTGTGTCATTGCAGCAGGCTGCTGGTTCTGATACTTCTCTCCGGTTGCAACTGGAAAGTAGCAATGGCATCTTCGAACCTGCTCGGTCTAACACGAAAAAACTAATAATATAAAAAAGGGAAACACCAACCAGATAATCAATAACGCTCACATGTCGGGCTCCTAGCAAATCCTTCAGATGGGCCTGAAGTTCAGCGGCCAATACATTTTCAATCTTGTCGTTATTAAGCGTAGTAAAGTCTGAGTAGCTCATTGCCGTTGGATAACTGGTTAAGGTGAACCCATGCTATTCGAAGGTAAGATTAGAGTCCAGCGACCGAGCGTCACGGATGGTGCGAGTTTTTTCTCGATCTCGAGATTATTGGATGGGATTGGGTTTGGAGGGATGAACCGACAAGAATAGGGTTTGACGATATCGTAGATGGGCGCTCGAGCGAGGAAACCCAGCTCACTCTCGACACTGTGAGACATAATATTGGTACCTACTTAACCGAACTAGGGGTGATGAATCAAGATGGCTCTTCAGGAGAGAATTGAGATATGGGAAAGGCTTTGGCACTCTTGTGGGAGATTTAAAATAAGTTGACTTTTTCAAAAGAGAATCTTGTAATGGAGAATTATTAAGTCATTTGAAGTATCCCCCTCCCCCCTCGTCAGTAACTCAGTCACGAACATCCTACACGCCGACCGGGGCTTCTATGTATCCTAGGTTTATTAGATGTGCGACTGGGAAATATCCCCAACTATTGACGGATACTCATCTAGATCTGCGAAAAAAACGAAACACCAGCAATCTAGACTCTGCCTCAGATCGCCCTTCGCAACCTTTGGATTATAAAATCCTAAGTGAGGGCACTCTACCAGAATACGTTAGTCACCTCCATTGAATGCCACGAGAGACTTGGGATTACGTGTACCAATCGCCTCTCCATTTGCGGCACTATCCCCGCTCTTGGATATCAACGCCTCCCAGGTATTATAATCGGGTAAATAGTACCATTGGAAATCGGGGTTATAGAAGATTTATAAGTTCTTAGTGACAAAATCATCAAAGACAACATCGCTGGGTATGGTATCATTCTTGAAATCCATAGAACTTGTATCACAAAAACCAAGGGGCCAGTCGTTTAAAGGTCCCTTAATCGGCTTCCAGATGCTCACGGGCGTAGGTTAGAACAAATAAACGGAATAATGTAGTTGAGATTACTTGCTTTACTGCCTTCCATCGACCTTTGAGAACTTCTCCCACACGGTCTTCAAAGAGTACTTTCATAATCCGCTCCCCTTCTTTTATTGTGAAATCTTAGATATCTCAGTGATCAAAATCTCCGCAAAGCTCATGAAGTGTTCCCACCAATGTGCGCCAATGCTATTGGCTAATCGTACTCGTAATGCTCTCCTGTTGATACCGGGAATAGCTTGTGTCGCTTTCTAACCTACACATGTACCATTAGGACTAGTTTGAGCGATATTTGTTGCGTTCACAACACAACACAGCTCTTACTACAGAGTGCAACTTTTATAGCGGGGTGCAACTCTCACCGCAGAGAACCACTACTCACAACGGGGTTCAATCTACCGCATAATTCAATACATGCACATATTTCGCGCCCAACACATTCTTCAATGTACCCTTCATCTCCTGTATTTAAACCCCCCCGCACCTTTTCATTGTCCCAAAAGTCGTCGTCCGCAAGCTTGGACCTGAGCTCGGTGAGTTGGAAACCGCATTCGTTGAGATGGAACGATCCAGCTCCTGGTTTGCGCATGCTCTTCACAGTCAATGGGTACTATTCTTTTAGCTATTGTCCCGGAAAACATAACAAGAAGTTGAAATAGAGATAGCAAGAATTCATGAGTGGAATCCCCTTTGGATTTTTACATTCTTGATTTTAACGTTTTTACAAATCACCACCACCTCAAAACACGACTGAAGAATCCACCACTTGTAGCATCCCTCCTTCTCTGAAGCACCTCCATAAGCTCCCTCGCGTGCGTCTCGTTGAAAGTGCTTTCAAAAATCTTCTCGAGGTCTTGTTTATCGATCACAATATTAATATCAGCACCTTCCTCCAACATCCTTTTCACCATCTTAAACTCATTCACCAAACCATTTCGATTCTTCATTCTACTCTTTCCATCCCATAAGAAACTTATATACCACTTCCAAACAGTCGTATCGTCATATTTTATATTTGGATTCACTCCTGCATCGAAGAATTTGTTGAATAAAATCAATTGGTAAGGTTTTGCTAGTGATTTGGAGGTTATTGTTAAAGTTTCTAGGAGAATAGTTCCTGAGCCCGAGGGATCGGCTCCGTGTGATAAGAAGAGGGATATTATCTTTAATTTGAATTCCGAAGGTTCAGAAATAAATTTATGGAAGTATTTTTGCCATGTTGTAGTATCAATGTCCTCGGCGTTGGGGTCTGCTCCTTGAGCAAGGAGAAGGGCGACCATATTTTTGGTGTCGTGTGGTTGCCTTCTTCGGGTTATTTGACGGGGGAAAAATAAGGCATGGGAAAGTAGAGGTCGGTGCCATTGTTTCGATGAAACTAGCGAAGGATCCTGATCTAGTCTGTATTTCACGTAAAGAGATAAGTTGTGTTGGACACATAGTTCGAAAATGGTGTGAGATTTGGAGTTAATTAGAATTCTTGTGTCGAGTTTCAGTGATTGCTGTTTCTTGCTCAATTTAATTCCTGTTGTCGATGGATAGGCGGAGCAGAGAAATCTTTCCAATTCATCTATAACTTCTTTCTGAGCTATGGAATACCCCGACTCGGTTGCCTTGGCAAGGTCTAGAAGCTGGTGGGTCAGAACCTCGGTGATTGTTGACCCGGACCAGTAAGCTGCTACGCTTCCTTTTGGATTTTCGCTGTCGGGGAGCGTATGAATGTACTTTATGAGAGCAAGATATGCATGGCATAGTGAGATCTTTGGGTGATAACCTAGTGGCGCTAAATTAATAAGTCTCGTTGTGATGTCCTTTCTGTTTAAGAAATCTCCTACACTTCGATGCAAAAAGTTGACCCTGTAGTTATAACATGTATTGCCACCGTTAGATTTCCTAGAAACTTCAAGAAGACCCTTGGTACGAGCATCAAGTCGTTTTTGCATTCGTAACTCTCGTTTTGACATTTTCTAGGGAGACTTTTGTGTTATGGATATTTGCGCTTCCTTTTTCTTAGGGTCTACACTCATATTTAGTGTAAATTTGGTATCTTCTGCAATATCATCAAGAAAAGAGTAGATCAAGACTGTCAATTCATCATTTGTAGCAAGGGCAATAAGAAAAGTCTCTGCCATCTGGGATTGATAAAATGGCTCCACCGAATTCAGCATATGCTGAAAGAATTCTTCCAAGTCCATTGGGAGATGCTGTAGCCTCATTTGCAATATATTCAAACTGTCCCCATATGTGAAGCCGTTGAGTAAGGATTTCGTAACAAGAGATACCCAAAGCCAAACCCCTTGTGCTCTTTCCACTACTTCATCGACAAGCTTTTCGTATTCAGCATCATCCTCCTTACACTGAAGAAAATTCTCATCACTCTCAAAATTGCTTCTGACATATCCCTGGATGTCGTTTTTGGTTAATTCGTGGAGGTATAATCTATGATGTGGATTTTTGTCAGAGGCGTCCTTGAAAATTTGCCATGGCCGGCTAGAGACACAAATTTTGAAGTTCGGGGAATTAGCAAGATCTTTGATGAGTAGTAGAAGATCCCTTGGATCGCCGACGTATTCATCTAGCCCATCAATGAAAAAGGCGAATTTTGTGGACGTGATTAATCCTTGAGTAAGTGACATAATCGCTTTTAGGAGTTCAGAGCGTGTCCAAGACTCTTGAACCCCGCTTGTCCATCGATGAGGTACGCACTTTTGAATGAGGTTTGGACATTTCCTCAAAATTTCATAACGTAGAGTCTGTAAGAGCCCCTCTTGTGACTTCTGCATTTCCGTTCCATAAAACCAGAAGAAGAATCCAGCGGTAACTAAGTCTTCATTCCCAGCCCAAACTTGAAGAGCTTTTAGGGTTTCAGGGCGATCATATATAAACTTCATCAGCGTTGATTTACCTGATCCAGCCTTTCCTCCAATCCAATATGGAGATTGATCATGATTAGAATCTTCGAGCCATTCTAGAAATCTGATATGCTGGTCTACCCCGTGATGTTGCAACAGCCAAAGGAGAGTCTTCGTATGGGCATCAGAAATTTTCTCAAAGCAGACCCTAATTCCTCTAAACCTAAGACTTTTTACGATGTTCTATTCTATCAAAAAATCTTAACCTGAGCAAGCTAAATTAAGGAGAGCCTAATGCAATTGCTCGAAGTCTGCTTTGACATCATTAAGTTTGTCCTTGCTGATCTGGTCGATTCTATTCCTCAGCTCAACGATCTGATCTGCTCTTTTGATATCGAACGTTCGGTTATCTTCTGCCATTTCCTTGAGAGCAGATATTATAGTTGAGTTTTGGTCGCTATAGGTTATAGTTAGAGCCGGGAGTGACACATAAAGATGGTGGGGAAAAAAAGAAATGCAAACATACCTCAACATAGTTGTGAGATGAGTAGCTATTTCACTCCGATGAGCCGTCAGACGCCTCTCAAGTCGTTCAATCTCCTCCTTTTTCCAAATCGCCCCTAGCGCTTTTTTAAAACTGCTCCATTTGCTATTCTCCTTCGCCTCGAGGGATTTGATGAGATTGATTAAGGTTTTAGCGTCTAATATGCATTCATTTCTAAGATCATGAAGCTCTATCTCATAGCTCTTGTTAAGATTGTGTTTAGGCTGTTCAAGAGAATGTGTGAGTTCAAATAATCTCGTGGCAACTCCCCTAAGATAGACATGATTACTAGAATTCCCGGAATTGGAGTTATATATTTCGTAAGTTGATGAAATCAGTTTGACGCCGAAATCGACAAATTGGAAAATGTTTCTCGCAAGGCTAATGGCCGTAAATGGATCAAGCATTTTTTATTGTAGGGACCCTGTTTGATTCTGAATAGAAGCTGTCTCTATCAGCAACAATTTGAATAGTGGTGTTCGACGTTGCGAGCCTAAGACGCAGCGGAAAGGGAGGATGGCTGGCGATGCTGTAGACCACGAAAGAGGCTGAGATTTAGAGGTTTTCAAGGACACAGGAGGCTTTGACGTGGCAGTGCTTGATTGCACACACCTTGTGGACCTAAGGAAAGGAGGGGTAGTGATTGGTTGTAGGCGTGCCTCACAAGTGAGGCGATTTACTAACCCTTAGAGCGAAGAGCGATAGTGAGATTACCTATAGCAAGCTATAAGTGATTAATAGTCCGACGTCAATTTTAGTAAGGTAAGTCTCCGCAAAGGAAGTAGAATGAATGCATTGTAGTTGTGGGCATCCCTGCTGGGATAAGCCCCGAATTTCGTTTGACGTGGCAGCGCTTACTCGAGAACAACTTTTCCGAATGTAACCATGCTTGCCATATACGAGACATTTTCCCCGACTATCACTTGCTCACAGTTGAGCTTGATAATAGGTCTGAAGTCTCCCAAAATAACGAAATTTTCTGCTTTATATCATGGTACAGCTTTCCGTGGCAGATTAGCTGAGAAGTCTCATGGCCCGGATATTGGTTGGCTAGGAAGCCATTAAAACTTGATTTCATAATATCATATTTTTGTTAAATGTTAGAACGTGCATTTTATTTGATAAAACTATGTATGTATGTATGTATGCATTGTCTGCTGGCGGCCGTTAGGCCATGAAATCCGGTGTTTCCTGGGATGAGGCGTGGCTTTGGGGTGATGAGGAGGAAGAGGGGGTCAAAGTCGATTGAGGAATGAAATATTTTATGCTTATAGCCTGCAGAAAACAAATCCATATTTAGTAGAGTAGAGAAAAGTAGAATGGATTTTGAGCTTGGGCTTGGTGTATCTTACTAAAGGGTTGGCACCGGATCAAATGAAGCTTTTTGATAAGCGGAAGAAATCGAGCTCTTTGCTTCCCATTCCATCTTTCTTCTTTTAACAATTCCATTCTCGCGTATGACAAGTCACCCAAAAACGTCCGAAAAAGCCCATCTCCTTTCTTTCTTTCTTTTCCTTCGCCCGCCAAGAAGTTCCGAGGACAGAGTAGCTTACCCCCACGTCCACCCCACAACCCCACTTTTCACCCTTCCGCCTAAGGGACCCCTCTCCTCTCTCCCATTCATAAACCCAAATACCGGGCCTTCTTAACACAAAAATATTCCACACCCTCGGTGTAAGTTACTCCATTCAACCCTCACAAAGTCGAATGGTCATGCTAACAAACTCCGAAGCGTCTAGTTGGTTTATGGCGTCCGGCTGTAATTGTTCAGTCTCACCGGAATGTCGCGCGTAAGTGCTACATCCACGCCTACAAATTTCTCTCAGACAGTTGCTAACAACTGTACAGGTTCGACTCGCGCCTGAGGGATAAACATTTTTTTGCCAATTTTTAGTTTCTTTTTAGATAGGACGTGGGAGTGGAATATGAGGGGTCGCTTTAAGAGATATTCTTTTGTGTGAAGTGTGTGTGCGGGGCTCGCTTCGAGGAGGTGATGTCACCCGTTCCTCAAAAAGGGTGGGTCGGTCATACCTTAACTTTTAAGTTCTTAATATTTCCCTGATACTGGGTATTAAGGTAGGAAGTTGAAAATTGGCAGGGGACTCTTGTGGAATTTCTGGTTTGCAATCAGGAAATTTCTGGCTAGATATGATAGGGTCTTGAGTGGTGGTTGGTGGTTTAGATTTTCAGGGGGAGTAAAGATCGGAGAAAGAAGGCTTTCTATTTGGAGTCTTCGATGCTTCCTTTGTTGAATGAGTGTGATTCAAGGTATCGGTGAACGTTGTAATTACGTTTGCTTGGACACGAAACCGTTGGGGCGTTTTATAGTATAAAATCATTATAATTAACGTTAACATCTGACTAACTCGCTTGTATAGTTAGAGAAGGAATCCTCTCATCGTGATGAAGCTGTTGGTAGCAAATTTGCTAGGTTGATTGGGTTTGGATTGGGTGTCTCGCTAAGTCTTGGAGAGATATTGTTCATGAATGTAATACTCGAAGTAAAACCCATAAAAAGGTTTGGTTGTGGTGAGTGACTTTGAGTTGGAAATATTCTTTCGCGTATTTCTGAAGGGTTGCCATAACCCGGATTCGTAGGTGGAGATAATGGTGATTGCCGGGGTTCAAGTGATGTTGCAACAGAGGCCGCCAAGTTACGTCTGTTCGTAGATCTCGTGTGGGGTCTATCCGCTAGCGGTTTTCAGAACCTGAATTTGCCTCTTCGTAGCTATTATGAGATTCCTAGCTTTGATTATATTGCTCTCTGACTTGGGATAATCCGGGGTTCCTCATTTCTTCTCCGGGAGCCTCAGGGAAATCTTGAATAGATTGTGGTAGGCCACCAAGCTCTTCTGCGTCACCATCCAGAGTGGCGATTATGAAAGTGTGATAAAGTCCTCCTATTAAAGCGAAAATGCTGCCAACACCTAGAACAAGGATATTTTAGTCAGCAATTCTAGGTAGCATGATTAGATCCGTTTACTCACCAAAACTCTCTATAGGATCAGTTTGATATTTCATCGAAGCACTAAAGAAATTGATCTCGCCTAGAATAAGAATAGCAAGTAATGCACCTCTAAATAGGGTCACCTGCAAGGCTCTTGTGAATCGCCGGGTTAAAGCCTCGACTAACTTCCAAAGATGAAAAAATAATTTAATAATAGCAGTAGTAAACAATAGCAACGCTATGATTCACAGCTGTACAATAGTCGGCAGCCGCGTAGGGTCCGACAATAGTAGGAGGGTACGTAGTATAAAAAGATATTTTCTGCTTCGAAATTTCTATTACCATTAGACATCCACTACTAACAACAATAACAACTTCCTCCACTATGCCCCATATTCCCAAAGCACCCAAACTTGCAGTAACAGCCCAGCCTCCTGTGGGCAAGGCTCCGTCAATTTCTCGGTTATGTTATTTGTTTTGTACTGAAATGTTCTCCTCAAAGTCAAGTATCTTCTCGTCCTTTAAATCCAACTACTCCTACTACGCCAAGATCGAGGAAAATTCCTTTCATGTGAGTTTTCATCAAGTTTTCTTGCTATTCATAACACTAATATTCCATAGGTTTCCGAAAAATTCAATGCCGAAGGCAACAAAGTCCTTCCCGTCCGAAAGCATATTCGTCGAGCTCGATCTAGAATACTTACTTCCAAGGTTAAAACATACACCAGGACTAAGAAAGTAGTGCCAAAATCACCACTTAGCCTCCAAAAACGCCAACTCAAGGAGCAAGTCAAAACTAATCGCTTTCTCTCTGAGCTCATTGAAGCAGTCCGTTTACAGGTTCGTCATATCCGTTTCCAATCGGAATAGGATGTTACTAACTTCATAGAATCCCAAATTCCAGGCTATTGATAAACCAGAAAGTGAAGATGAGGGAGTTTTAATTCTGCCTACAAATCTTTTATAATTCAAGGTGGTGATATTGAGCCGGAAGTTGATTAGATTGGAAGCGGTACTAAATCGGAGATCGAAGTGGGGGAGGGTGACTTGCAATTAGACTTCCTTTTTTTCTCTTTCTTTTTTTTTGAGCTTAGAGGTCGGAATGCGTCGAATAAGAATATAGAGTCCAGGGGGTTCCGTCTTGCTTTTGCTGTGAGCTGGGAAATAGATCAATGGTACTATACTATTGTGCCTTTAGGACAAAATTCTTTTTCTTTTCTTCCTACTTGTGATTTTACTACTTCCTCTTTCTATTTTGGTTCCGTTTTAATGTTATTGGGGCACTTTGAAGGTATTAATTAATAAGGTCAGATACGTTTCGGAGGTGGTTCGTATATTTCTACGTATCTTCAACAGGAGAATATCCCTTCCACCTCACTAGGTACTATATTCCGTTAGAATCTTCCCTATAGGCCTGGACAGATTTTGACTTTGAGTTCTTCTTGTCCCTGGACTTCAATTGGCCCCGGTTCTATTTCGACCCTTTCGCGGCTAGTCCATGGTTCTAGTAACAAAGACACGGAAAACGTCATGTATATGGTAAGAGGGGGAAAGTTCCAGCTTGTGGGCCTGGCCGTGCTCTCCTCTGATCTCTAGGATCTTAAATAGTTCTAGATACTTATCGGACAGTTTCCGGCTTGGTCTAAGTTGCCTTATATACCTGGCTAAGAGAAATACTTTTTTTTGACCTTAAATCTAGATAGTAATAATAAATACTATTAATAATAATATAAGAAGAATAGTTAAAATAATGTTGGTGAAGTATATGAGGTGGGTTGTTGTAAAAGGGATTGAGTTTGTTGTAGGAGAAATTGGAATTAACACATAGTTACTAACCTCAAAATTCCTTTTGACGAAACAATGCAAATTTCTTATCAAAGATGTATTTGCCCTCGGCCAAAGAAAACCATGCTATTTTGTGAGCTACGCCTTAATGTATATTCGGCTTCTAAAAAAAGCTAAGTTGACCATTAGTGATATGCTAAGGCGCTCGGTTGTTATTATTTCAAACCTACCCTCGAAGCTGACCTCGACCTCCTGATCACTTTTCGGAGTAAACCGACGCCCGCGCGAAAATTATAGCAGTTACTTTCAGGCCTAGATGGTACAAGATCTCATAATTTAGTCAGTAGTTATTGCCACTACCCACCTAATGACGTAGTTTTAACCTATGCCACAATAGTAAGTACCGAACTCGGTACTCTCACAGCTAGCGTACCTCCTACCCCACTAAGTGTTTATATTGCACGGCAAAAACCCTTATGAGCCCTCCCTTCTATTAATCGGATAATTCATACATTCATCTTATTCCTAACCATGCCTTCTCGCTTTCCACCCACCATACAAAAACAGATTGTTCTCGAACGCGAGCATCCAGCCGACATGGATACAATCCCCGAATTCCACCATCTCCAAAAGCCACTCACCAAAGAAATCAGATCCCCAAAATGGAAACCACCGCCGAAAAAGACGATAAACCAACCCTCCACCACCTAAACGTATATTCTCCCTCATTCCCTCCTCTCTGAATAAAACTAACAAAGTCCCACCTCCCAGAATTCCCAATCCCAAAGAATCCTCTAGCTCCTCAAAGAGCTCCAAATACCCTACACACTAATTCACCCCTCACCTCCCCACCCTCCCTCCTAACCACAATAACCTATTTGTGTGACGACTTTTTTTTGTCTCGATTTCGGAACTATCGAAAATGGTAATTCAAAAAAATGGGATGGTGAGGGGTTGGGGGAGTAGGAAGGAGAGCTGATGAATAGTCCTAAGGGAGGGGATTTTAATGGTGAGGGGCCTGGATGAGTGGATTTTTTGATGGAGTTTCCGTTGAGTTTGGTTAGGGGGAGGGGATGGTGTGATTTAGATATAGAGTTTCCTACATTGAGGAAGTAGTTAGAGAGGGTTTATGGGAAGAAGGGTTAAAAGAGAGGGTTAGAGAAGGGAATGAGTATTAGAGTACTTTTCTGAAGAGGGCTAGGATTTGATTGGGAGAGAGTATCTGGGAATGGTGAAGTGTAATTCAACATGGGAATTGAGGACGGATCTTTAGGAGTATGATTTTTTCAGATAACAACAAATAAAAAGTTGACGCTAGACTTCTAGACTTAAGGAGGTATTAAACAATCCCATATATAACGCGGTGAAACGATTCCCTTATGCCCCATTGCCAAGCTATATTCGTACACTTCAAAAGCCCTCCAGTATCGTACGTCGCATATTTCGACAGAGCAGATAATACCATCTAAGCCTTCACCTCCACAGGAACCCCAACCAAAACCTCCTTCTCATCAATCCACACATTTTCCTCCTTTACATCCACCCCCACAACACCACTTTCCATCTCATCCGCCTCCCCACCATTCTTCTCCCTCTCCTCCTCCCAGCTCTTCTTCACCACCTGCGCAATCCACTTATCAACTACTCCCCCCTCCCATTTCCACCCCCTAATCTCCCCAACAACAACCAAAACCATAAGTGCATATTCCAACCAATAAGTCCCGCAATCATCCAACCCGCAAACCTTCATATGTATCCCATCCAACCCCGTCTTTCCAGAAGGATCATACGAGAACTCCCTAATTAATTCCATTCCATCACCGAACACTCGTTGGATTTGTTGGAAGAACCAAGTGAAACTAATGAATATCCATAGCTTTTTCTTGGGGAATGAAGGTATCGTGCAGAATTTTATGAATACGCCGAGGAAGACGGGGGCGAGGAAGGGGAGGAGAGGATGTAGGATGTCGCGAAGGGTGTGGGCGAATGGTGTGAGGTAGGGGATGGTGAGTACGTCGAGTGCGAGGAGGGTGAGCATGAATGTTGCGAGGAAGATGGTTGTGAGGTAGATAAAACGGAGGATAGTTTGGGCTTTGGTTTTGGGTTTTGTCGAGCTGCTTTTGCAAGGGCACGCCATGATTGCGACGGTCGTGAGGAGGATATTGGGTTTGATGGAGAGGGGTGATGGGAGGAAGGTTTAAGGATAAAAGATGAGGTTGATGTTGGGTGGTTTTGAGATTGGAGGTCGGAGGCTGAGCACGGGTGTCGGATGTCACGGCCGCCTTGTCTAGGGGTGAGGGTGGGGTTTTTGACGTACAGCCTTGTCCTATTTATGGCGGATGGGTCGTGCAATTGTGGGAAATTGTGGTTGGCGGTATTATGGCTTAGAAAATGATAACGGTGTTGTCAAGTTGGATCTCAAGGCCTGTGTTGGTGAAGACGAACTGAATTGGATGCAGAGCGCTTTTTGTAACTTCAGATTCCTAACGAGTGTCCCGAGTACCATGAATTTCACTCAGTGTGACTTGACCCATTGTATGTGAAGTACGCATAAAGTTAATAAGTGTCCAACTTCGACCTAACCTCGATTTTGTATTCCTCTATATATCGTTGGTATCTATATCAGTTTATTTTGAAGATTCCCTTTCTATCATCACCTTCCAAGTCCTCCAACGACGCTCCCAACCATAACGGCAATCTCTCTGTCCCAAGCCTTTTGTGGGTTCTCCCCCTTCTTTATAGTTCCAATTCCAGAAGGCTGTTGACTTCCCTTTACAACACATTCCCTTATTGCGTCTCTGACACTGTTTTTATTACTCCTTAACGTCCGGGCACTTACACCACCTTTGTTGACAAGCTCCGTAACCTTTGTACTTAGGCCACCAGCTAAAGTCCTCCAGAAATACGATGCTAAAGAACCTGTCTCCAGGCTTCCGAGAAGTGGGTTGAGAAAGTTCTTTGGTGGAGTAAGTGTGGATGGTAGTGTCGGATGCTGAGGTGGTGTGGTGGATGCGAGTAGAGATTCGAGAGCTAGGATATTTTGGCATCGGGCTGATATTTCGAGGAGGGTCCTGTCGAGAGTTGGAAGTGTTGCTAAGGACCGAGTAAGAGAAGCTAGCGAGGATGTCAACGCCGTCCGTAAATATTCTTGTAAGGTGCTAATGAGTAGTTCGGGTTCCCATTGCTCGGTCTTCTTGGATGCATGTGACGATAATGGCGAGAGAAGGTAGAGAGAAATTAAAGCAGATGTGGTTCGGGATTTGGTATCTGCTGTTTGTGCATACGTCGTGGTAGTTGTCCCCGTCGATAAACTGCTCATCGAAAACTCCCGTACAATCTGCTGCGACTTCGTGGATACAGATCTTTCTGCTGGCGTAATGAGAGATGTTTGTAACGTCCGCACAATATCGACTCTTTCCAAACCAAACCCTTCTTCACCTAGCCCGCTCTTCGAAAACAAATCTCGCAGGTTCAAGAGTGTATTTGAGCAGCGGACTAATGCTCTGTGGTCCTCCTTGTGTCCTGGTAGCTTGACTGGGTTTCCTGTGCCTGCCACCTCTGCCAGTTGGATTTCAAGTTGCCGCCCCAATTGCAGACATCTTCCCACAGATCTTCCCAACCTAACTGTTTCCCATAGCCTTTCCGCGACAGCTCTCACTTCCTCGGCCGTCTCATAGCGTGTCAGAACTTCTTTCTCCAGCCTCTTGTAGGAATCATTTAAGCTTGCGACTTGCGTGTCCACTTCCTGGACAATTCGAGCACTCGAAGCAGTCTGCTCTTGGGTATGTGATAGAAGAGGAAGTGCGCTCTTCGTGGTTAGGGTATCGATATGTGTATTGATTTCTTGAGAATCGAAGAGCACTCGTGAGAGGGGCGTGGAGAGGTCTAGAGGGGTATCGGTAGGATTGTTCGTTCCTAGGACGAGGGAGTTTGCGAAAGCCGCGGGGGAGAATGTGGGGGAGAGGAAGGTCTCATAGTCGATATACGACGCATCCTCTTCCTCTGTGGTCATCTTGAAAGCAGAATGGAAGGGGACGCTTCTGCCATTGAGCTTCAATTTGTTGGTACCCCATCAAGGGCTATGTTGTTCAGCCTCGCCTCGTTGGGCAAAGCACGGCCCTCTTCGTTCCAGCCTCAAATCCCGTCATCACTCAGACAATAGCATTGAAATGCATTTTGCAATTTCTTTCGTGACTTCATCTTTTCTTTGTCCGTGAAGAGAACGTGAGGCACTTCGCACGTCTCTTTAGTGCTTAGGTAAGTGCTTCATCAAATGGGCCTTGTTACACAGCGCCGAGCGGCGTACTTCACACACGACATTCCAGAGAGCTACTTCCTCATCAACTTCCGCTACCATCTTGAGCAACACGGTATTGAAGAGTCTGTTCCCAGGAGTGGTATGAAGGTGCTTGGTTTCTGCTGAGCCCTCTCATGGCTTCTGTTGGCATCAGGGAGCTTTTGCCATTTCCGGGAGGCGATAACTCCAGCGACACCCTCGTCAACAATGTCCACTGGAACCTCACCACTCTAAGGCACTGGAACTATACTTATTATTCGAATGGGACGTTCTCAAACGGCTCTCGGTGCTTTCTCCTCTATGAGCCATATACTCCCTACCTCCTTCCAAATGGGACCTTTCTTAACAGCACCTCATGCTATTCTCCTATCAGGCCCATGGGAACTCGTTCAAAGATTGGCCTCTTCTTCTCGTGCTTCTTTGCACTCAGTATCTTATTTACTGTGATCAACTTCAGCAAGCATGCTAAGCAATTTCTCCCCCATAAAAAGAGCCCCATTGCAATTGGCCGGCGATGGCCATGGTACTGGCTATTGATACTCGCTGCGTGCGGTGTCGTTAGCGGCTTCACAGGCTTGGATATTGACCGATACTACTTGCCTGAACTGCCAGTAGTTCTGTCGAATTTCTTCTGGTTCTTAATGTTGCCTGCCACCATGTGTGCTATATGGGAAAACGTTCGAAATTTTGGGAGCTGCCGGGAGAGACAGAAGATTGATTTAGATCCACTTTATTACCGAAAAACTGGATGGCGGAGTAGATTACATTTCTCCATCCCGTTCATCTTTTACTTTCTTATTGTAATGGTATGTCGATGTTCCTGATTAAGCCTGGCCTCACTAATTACAACAGAATCTACTCATGACCTTGCCACGTTCTTGGGGTGCATTCGAATTGCAAAGAGATGCAGATCAAGCACGACTTCAAGCTGCCCCCATTGCTACAGATACTCGCTTCAAGCTTGGGGGATTGTTCCTTCTCCTTGGTTGGTTGATTGTAGCTATCTCCCTTCACAGTTCCATCAAACATTACAAACGACCGGCATTAGAGCTCCCCAGGCCTAATTTTAGCCATCTCAAACCTGTTCCTCTGAAATACGTCCTAACACTGCCATTATCCCTCGTCATGATTGGCTATGAGACAGCATGTGCTTTTGATTTCTCGCTCTCTCCCCTGAACACCAAAGCCAATGTGGCCTGGATCTATGGATTGGGTTGGGTACCTATTGTACTAATTACTTACATCTTCGAAATTGCTGGGTACTGTGAACCCAATGAAGATAGTGAGTTAATCCGCCAACGCCGATGTCGAGAGGCAGAGACCAAGCGAGAAACGAGGGGTGTAAACAACGAGCAATGGCGGATAGATCGCAGACAAATGGGCACGGCAGGTCCAATACATGTTCCAAGAGCCATAGGGTTGAACGGCGGCATTGAGTTGACAAGCAATCCTCTTTCGGGGAGGGAAGAACATACCACCAATACCAATCAAACTTCTCAACAGGCACTCGCATTATTTCTTGAGCCTCATCACACAAACAGTAATGCTATGGAGGCTTCTATGGAGCGTCCCCAAGGTCTCAGGGACAGGACGTTTGGATCAGGGGATACGCTTGTCGGAGTGATCCCATTGGCGTCTAGTGGGCAAAACGACGGAAGCGGTAACGTTGCAAGCAGTGTGACTGCTGTACAGACGCAACATATTAGAAGTATGCTGGATATATAGCTTTTGCGTCATATTTAATTGGCCAAATAAGTTTAGCAACTCCCCCAGAAAAGAGATTTAGGGCTATTCCCTAGGCAGTAATAATTGAGGCAATATCTACCCTGTCAGATTCTAAGGCTCCCACTGCTGTCTTTATAATTTTCGGAAGAACTGTACTCCCATCTCTTCATTTTAGGGTTTAGGGAGCAATTTAAACTTCGCCAAGAGAAAAAAAAAACTTCTTTCAAGGGCCGAATATAAACTTATTAACTCAAAAGGGTAAACATCGGGTGAAGGAGGGTATGGTTCGGCGTAAGAGGTGCATATTCAGTCTGTAGAACTTCTGGCATGCCTTCTTAGGTCTCAGGATAAATAATCGTACCACTTTATCCCACCAGTGATAGTAAATGGGGTCTAGAAAAATCTCCCTGCTCCAGTCAGTAGAATTAGAAAAGGATATCAAAATGGTGAAGGCAGGGGAAAAAGAAATCACACAATGCAGAACTAGTTACGGGCCGGACCGCCAATAATTTCACAACGGTTGAGCAAAGACTGCAACGTGCCCTGAACGAACAAGGTCTCACCCACGAGGACCCCCATCCAAAGGTAGACAATGGCTCGCGAAAGTCCGAGAGTCTGACTAGAACACCATGTCCACCGAAAGAATACCCAATCGTCTTCTCGAAGGCTTCAGAGTTTATTTATGATCCAATTGATTGTTGTCGAACTGACGTGGAGGGGCAATCCTTCCACCCAGTCCTTCGGGAAGGCCATGCATAGGCTGAGTGCTCGCTCGTCAACCCCAACTGTATCAATCCCCCCCCCCCTCGATGAACACTTATACGGGAAAACTTCCTAATCAGCACCAATTTGCTCACAACTAATATTCACTTAATAAGATACTAACAATTCCCAATGCACATCGCTACTCGAGGCCAAGGCATGAGGCCATCCCAGGGTAGGAATTTGATATCTTATAGGGTACGCCATCGGAGGTGGATGTTGAAAAGATGGGTATTCGGATAAGCAGGACATCGTTGGCAAGATTGACCACTCGATCTCCATATATTGGCGCTCGGAAGTACATTTTTTCTTCCCCGCTGGGGATGATAAAGATGGGTGGTCTCCGGAACCCCCATGCGAACACGATAGACGATCGACCCGGCCAGGACAACGGCTCCGAAGAATGGAGGGTGAGGGTGCCAGTTTCATAGGGATATTTGTTGCGCGATGGCGGCACATGAAGTTTGTTCGTTCTCGAACCCCCAGGTACTCCGCACTCATGTCAGAAGACTCGAGGGGCCCTGTATCTTACCTGGGCGGAAGAGAGATATGTAGACGTGGGTTCCTCGCCAATCGACGTCACAGGAATTCCTGTCTGTTCTTTTTCCCTCTTGCTCTGATTTTCTTCCTGAATAAAATCGAGATAGTTAGTTCATGATGGCGGATCAACCAAGTACTACTTCCGGTTTGCAACTTGCGGCTGAAGAAGATGATTATGGAGATGATTCGGGGATTGATGATGGAAGTCTCGCTAGTTCCACAACATCAATTGGGTCCAGTATTTTGAAATACCGAGAGGAAAATGGTAGGACATACCATGCATACAAGGTATACAATCCAATGATCCAGTACCAACATTCCATCTGATACTTTCCAAACTCATATACTCACTAACAAATTCCAGGACGGCGTCTACAATTTCCCCAACGACGAAATCGAAAACGACCGTCTCGACCTCCAACACCACGAATTCACCCTTCTTTTCGACGGCAAACTCCTCAACGCCCCCATCCCCAAAACGCAAACCATCCACCGCGTCCTCGACATCGGAACTGGCACTGGCATATGGGCCATTGACTACGCTGACGAACATCCCGAATCCGTAATCGTGGGTGTGGATCTAAGTCCCATCCAACCCAGTTTTATCCCACCAAATCTAACGTTTCAAATTGATGATATAGAGGAACCTTGGACGTTTAAGGAGAAATCCGATTTGATTTACAGTAGGATGATGATTGCTTCTCTGGCGGATGTTCCGAAGTTTTGTGGACAGGCTTTTGAGAATTTGAATAAGGGGGGGTGGATGGAGATGGTGGATATTGCTTATCCGGTTAAACTTAACGATGGGGAGTTCCCCAAGGATTCGGCGCTATTGAAATGGTTTGTTAAATTCTTGCCCTTTTCGTGTTTTCAGATGGGATGATGGAGGGGTTAATCTTGGTGTAGGGATACGTTATTTACGGAAGCGTTGGCGAAAACGGGGAGAGATTCCGAATGTGCGAGATATTATAAGGATCAAATGATCGCGGCTAGATTTGTCGATGTTACGGAAGTCAAGCATATTATTCCCAGTAATCGTTGGCCGAAAGATCCGAAGTTAAAGGAAGTTGGTATGTCTCTCCCCTTTCCCTCACCCTCTACACTATATCTCTTCACTATTTCCCCTTTAACGAATTATCTTCGTTTATTAATGCGAATATAGGATTATGGCAGTTAGAAAACCTCTCCGGTGGATTAGAAGCTCTTAGTGTTGGTTTATTTACCAGATTCTTAGGTTGGAAAAAAGCGGAATTGGATGTTTTTCTGGCGCAGGTGAGGAAGGAACTTAGGGATACGAAGATTCATGCTTATTGGGATGCGTAAGTTTTTTCTTTCTTCTTCTTCTTCTTCTTCTTCTTCTTCTTCTTTCCCATATTGTTCGGGAGGATAGAAATTGGGAAGCTGATTGAGGGAAATAGGATTGTTGTTTATGGACAGAAACCTTAGTTGGTTGTTTAGAAGAGATGTGGGGGAAGAGGTTGATGTGGTTGATTGGGGTCCGAAAATAAATGCCTAAAGAGAAAGTGATATCCTTGGGTGTTTTTGAATAAAATTAACGATTTCATGATTGATGAGTATTAACGAATCTTATGGATCTTTCTATTATCTTTTTCATGTGGGAACTACCCGGGAGTTTAGCTGCTATTCAAAACGTGAATCGAAACCGAACCGTTAAAATATCAGGGGCATTAAGAGATCAAAGTGCCTTTTTACAACTACGTTGAATGGATTCCCTTTAACCTCTACACACCGATAGTTTAGGATAGCAGAGATACTAAGTCAATAAACAATTTGATTAATTATAGGAGAGTGGAAAGTTAATCAGGAGCATTCGGCTCTAGATTTTGTTGTTATTAAATCATCTGTCTGATCTCACAGGTAATAATAAATTCCTAAAAGGATATTTACTTGGCGTTCATATATAAAATGTATTAGTACTCTCGCTAAACAGGGTGGGCGGAAATAAAGTGATTTTGTATGTATAAAATCTTGACTTATCCGTCGGTGTGTAGGAGTTAGGAGACTAAGAAAATTAAATAATAATGAGGGGTGGGTATGTCTTCTACATGTTAGATTTCTATTATCTAAAAGTAGGGATTTAATCTGGTTTGAAAAAATAATTAATGGCGTTTATCAAGATAAGCTACTAGGCACCATGTTAAGAGTTATTTCCTGGTTCCAACTATGTAGTTCGAGGATATGTGTTCTAGCTAATCCTAACGGTATAGCTTAGATATTTCCAACTTCATATCAGCCCGCATGACACAACCCCCTTTATTTACCTCTTAACAGTAGGTCTTCTGAAGGAACTCGAAGTAGAGAACCCCGGCACTTTTGAGGCAAGAGAAGGTGCTTTTCACGGTTAATCTTCGTTGCTTACAATTCTTCGTTAAATTGGGGGTTTTTGGGACTTTTAGTGAGTGTTTTCAGGATTAAACTACTCTAGGGAGACTGGGGAGATTTTATCGGAAAATAGGTTAAGGGGAGCGTCTATACAAATATTCGGTTTAGGGGTGTAAGTAACTAACCCTTCTACTACTATAATTCTTAGTAATCAAAATTCTTTAACTTGAGTTTAGGAGAAGCCGGAAGATTATGGAGCTGGTAAATTTCATTTAGCGTACTTAGGCAACATTCTGGACGGGGAATATTATGTATTTCGCAAATTAAGTGCGGAATCTCAATCGACTTCTTAGTTGACAAAGGATATGAGGGTTAGTGAGAAGACTAAATTCGTCGAAATACTTTCTTAATCTGGTCATCATGTAGTTTACTAAATTAATGTTATGTTGTACTAAAAGTATCCGGTGAACAACAAGCCGAAGCTGAAATCAAACTCGTTAAAATACTCCATTTGTCGGACCATTCTGGAAACGAGCGTGTTGAGCTTTCTCTTGAGTCTTTCACAATTCATCGTCGTCTGACCAAGGGAGCTTGTTGGTAAATATCGCGAGGGCTCGACTTTCTACATAGTCAGAAGATCGGGCATCGGGATATCCAACTTGTGAATGTGTGTATGGATTTGAAGTATGATTTATATTCACTGAGTCAGAATTGAGATCTTAAAGGATATTTGGGGTAATGGAAGGCTGGAGGATTTTGTAAAGCTTGCTTTAAAACTAATAGACGAAAGTGAAGTCAATGGAAATACTCAAGATGTTGATGAGAATCCTGAGGACAATAGCACTTCTGGGATGTTCTTGCATCCAATCTGAGAGATAAATTTTCAGAGCCATTCTCTCCTGGATAAGGTAGAGTTAATTTCTTCAAGCTGCGGGATTGGATCGAGCTGATGCGGCAGAAAGATGGCTAACCTTTGGCTCCGGGCGATATCAAACATACAATTTCAGCAACTCCCCTCACTTGAACAAGAATTCCTTGCGTTAATCTAGGCTTCGCTTGCCATTTTGACGAACGTAAAGATCGCCCTTTACACAACGTATTTCGTATGAAGTCGCCAACTTAACCTTCAACGAGAACTGTGCGATCACATATTTCACGTAATACCATCAAATCAGCGGCGTCGCCTTCGTGGCAGAAATACAGCTAGGGTAAGATCTCAGAATTTATGTGCCATCTTGTCAATAAGTAGGTCTACGGAGGCTTCTGAGAAGGCCGTCAAAGGGATTCTATCTATCTTAATGGGCACGAGAATAGAAAATGATGATTCGTGAGCCTTTTTCCTCATTGGACTTATGATTAGAGTGCTCTGTGCCTATGTATTAACAAGACCATATATTACAGCCCGGTAGGCGTCTACAGACACTGAGAGTACCACGGATTGAGAACCGTGCAGGTTGTACCCGCTACGCAGACTGTTGCCCCAGCCCATCCAATCCCACCACATTGTCCGTACTTAAGGGCTATGGCAGGCGTGGTGGTCGTGGCGGTGGCACTGCTAGTGGTTGTTGAGGTCGTGGTCCGGGTAGTGGTACTGGTAGCTAAAGTAGTCGACGAGGTGGTGCTTACTGAAGTTCCGGTTCGGCCATAACATCCAGTACCACTACATTTTAAGTCGAACCAATCCAATACCACGGTCTCGTTGGTCTGAATGTTATGTGTGACACCAGGAGCGCTGGTGGCATGGAACTTGTCTCCGTAGATATATGTAATCCAGGTAAGATCAGGACTATCCGTCAGAGTCTGAATGGGAGTGGTCGAGTATCCGAAAACCCCTGTCCATTCCTTGATCTCTTCCTGGAAATTCTGTGGATAAAGTACCGTGTCATTTGTTCCGTGGAAGACTTGCATCTTTGGCCGGAAACCAGTGTATCCAGGATAGGCGGCTTCGACGATTGCTTTCCATTCGGCCTGTGTCTTGATTATAGTTCCAGTAGCGCAATCGTTGCTCCAAACGTCATATCCATCACCAGCAAAACACCCAAATGCAACTCCTGCCCAAGCACTTCCTGCTGCAAAGACATCGGGATATGATCCAAGAAGTACATTGGTCATCATTGCCCCAGAGGAGGTTCCCATAGAGAATACCCGGTTCGGATTTCCGTTGTACTTCGCCAGGGTATATTTCACCATGCTAACAATGCCCTGACTATCACCACCACCATTATGAGTTAATGTCTCGGTCGAAGAGACATCCCAACAGTTATCAACGGTGTTGGGAGAACTAGGGAATATCATGATGTAGCCATAAGTGTCGGCCAATGTTGCAAGCTGTGTACCAGCAAAGGCATCTTGTGCTGTGCCGTGACACCAATGAGGATTCACCAAGATTGGAGGGTTGGTTTGAAGTTTTGTTGGGACGTAAAGATAGAAGGAGACATTGGTTGGGTTTGTTCCAAAGTCTGTGATCTGGACAAGGGAGTTTGCTGCTGCAAAAGCGGTGGGGATTGTAGAGAGAAGTGTTAGAGAGCCGAGCAGGCCTCGCAGACTAGTTTTGAGAGATAACATTTTGACAACAAGGATACTCTACCAAGCAATGGTTCGTACAGAAAATATGTTTTCGAGAAGCGAAGGACATATATATAACTTACTGAACTCCTCACCTCACGGAGCTGCTTCACCATTTTCATATTGTGGCGAGGCCGTACTTGCAGGATTTCTCACAATTAGTGCTCAAAGGTCCACTATCCTGATAATAGCCGCGCAAGGTGACGTTCCGTTGGTCTCAAAGTGGAAAAAATCTATGGATAATATGGAGAGCGAAGAATTGTTCCGAGACGAATTTGAGGAGACCCCGCGATGTGGTTTCGATCGGCCTAACCAGAAGGGGCGACAATCCGGTCACGTGGTACCGGCAAAACCTAGTCTCCTGATCTCGAAGACCTTAAGTTTCTCCTGAATTTCCACCATTGAGGTTTCTCGAGGATGGGCTTCCACGGATTGCAGTTTCTAGGAGATATATTTGCACCCAAAAGCCCGCAAGGAGGCCTTGATAGTCTTCTGATATTTTGCCTTCCCAAATAAAATCAGAAGGAAATCTTTATACTGATTAATGCAGGATCAAAAGAACCATGGGGGATTCCATGGATCTTCCAAATTCACTTTCTGGCTTAGGAGATATACTCCCTTATACACCAGTATGCGATTTTGTTGTTTTTGCTTTGTGCTAATTGCTTCATCCGAATTCGTAGATATCGAGGCTCAAGCTCTACCGCATTCGTTATTTTCCTGTACGCGATCGTATCCGCGTGTGATAACATTGAAGGTTACACTCTGTCGGGTCCATAAACTTAAAAGTTTCTTCGCTTAGCTTGCTGCCAACTGGAAGTGGGTGAAGCCCGTTGGCCCCAGGCGTTAATATTACTGTATTTGCATCTTTTGGAACCCCATAAGAGCTGAATCTTTCCAACCATTCTTGGACAGAATATATCGAATTCGAGACGAAATTTTGTACATGCACACTAATACCTCCCGCTTAAACCACAGAAAACTGGCTAACGACGACAAACGCAACTTCTGGAGGAATCAGGTTTATCGAATGGCTCTGTCGCTCGTATCATTGTCTCAAATTTCCCCAGGGTAGGCTTGACCTCTCAAATCAACTCTTGCCATGGGTTGAACCTCGCTACCGAAATAAATGCAAATTGGATTCATTGCGTGGCATTGGAAACTGTCGTATCCTAAGTAGTTACGCACGTATAACTCTTGCAAGGTTGACTTGGTGGATTACACAAGTGAAATAACTTCTCTCCCTATAACCGAAATCTTGGTTTCTACGGATATACGATTTTAGATAGCTAATTACTTGGATTACGGTTAGACGATTCCTAAATATTAAACATACTGAACTACCGCTAATTGGGGAATTTTCAACCACAAAATAACTTGTAGCCCACAACGCTTTAGAGAACCAGACTGCCTCTTTATGTCCCCCAAACCTGTTTTGAAAAAGTTACCCGCCACTTTCCATACAACGAAATATGATGAAATCTAAATATAACCAGAATACCGTTGCAGTGGACAACACCAAAAACCTCGCTATGGCATATGGCGGTTGCCTAGCACCAGCACGCATCATCACTCATTGAATAGAGCCCTACACCGACCACACGGCGCTCCCTGGACTATATGTACGCGACATAATCAGGAGTTTTACTTCACCCTGAATGGTCGACCGGGAAAAATCCAACCGTAACTAACGTGATCTGACCTACTCAATCACGTGGATGTTATCAGAGTTGATTGAAAAAACAGCCACATCCATCATGGCGAAGCAAAATGTGCAAGGGACCTCGATTCAGAAGGCACTGACGTTGACATCTCTTGAAGGCCATGAGAAATGTGATAAAAGAAATGGGTTTGACCAGTTGTGCTGGTAGTTCAAACACCAGTCAAGATCACTTTGTATAGCTCACTTTTCTTGAAGTCCGAGAATAACGTCGCGACAATCTGTAAAGTCTTAATTCCTCAAACTACAAGATGGGACACTGTCATATACGTTCGTGACATACACTCCTATTCCTAACCTGAAACTCATATTTTAATCTAGTCCCTGAAACGGATCCGAATGGATTCTGGAGATACTGTCCATCCCTCACCGCCGCCATTCTCTTTGCCATTTTTTATTTTTGCACCACCTCCATGCATATATACCAAGCAAAACACTATCAGAAAACCTACTGCTGGGTTCTTCTTATGGGTTCTGTGTGGGAAACTATATCCTTTATCTCGAGAAGTATTTCCACCCAGAACCTCATCGACATTCCTTCCTTCGACATTCAATATATAATGATTTTATTGGCGCCTCTCTGGATCAACGCATTTGATTACATGACCTTGGGAAGGGCAGTATGGTTCTTTCTGCCTGATAAGAAGCTCCTGGGAATCAAAGCGGAGAGGATGGCCTTGTATTTTGTGTCATTGGATATCTCGTAAGTCTCTCTCATTGATATTAATGGCTCTGATAGAAGAAACAGCTAATTGAAAATTAGTTCATTTGCGATCCAGTGTGTTGGTGGGTTTATGCTAATCAGTAATGACTTCAACACTGTGGATACTGGATTACATATCTACACTGCAGGTGTCGTCCTCCAGCAGATCGTTATTTTAACCTTCATTTATATGGCCATAAAGTTCCGAGAAAGGATAATCGTGGACCGTGCTCCTTCCTGGCATAAGAGACATGTAGCGTTGAAGTTGGTTCTGGGGTTGTTTATATCACTCGGTTGTATTACAGTATGTTTTTCTTCCTCGCGTAACATGATGCCTCCACAATCCAATTTTTGTTTCGTGGCTAATTGATTCAGTTTCGAAATATCTACCGTATCATTGAATTCTCTGCTGGAAATGGAACGAAGTTAACGATGACATTTCGAAATTCGGAGGTCTATATGTATGTCTTTGATGCAACGCCTATCTTCCTATCATTGCTCGCAATGAACTTTTTGCATCCTGGGAGGTATCTGGTGGGAAAGGAGAGTAAATTCCCAAGTAGGAAGGAGAAGAAATTGGAGAAGCAGCGAGTAAGAGAGCAAGGAGGAGGAAGTGGTGAAGGAATCCTGCTTCAAAATTCTACTTGATGGCAAGTGAGTTACAACAAGTTTGAACTGGCATGAGAAGCATGTACTCTAGTCTATAATGGTTTTTTTGACAGACCAGGTGATAGACACATGGGGGGGTGGGGGATCTTATACGAAACTAAGGTTGATGATTATGTGGAATAGCTAGAAGCTTCTTAGAAATGATAAGAACATTATTGCCTTGCACAAATATAAGAGTGGAAAATATTACTCGGTCCCATTAAAGAATAATACTAACGAAATTAAAAACTATTAACTCTAGGTCCGGGAGTCTCAAGGTAGGAGAAACAATTATAGAATCTTTGAGAGCGCAAAATCGAGGAACAAAGCAATAACAAATCGAACGCCCAAAGACGCCAAGTATCCAGAATTCCTTCCTTCAAAAAATAAATAGCGCTCTCAGGAACTCTTCGCATCTGTGATAATAGTGTCCGCTGCCTTCTCGCTAAGAATTAAAATCGGAATCGCTGGAAAGAAACCAGGAGTCTTCGGGAAAGAACTAGCATCTACAACTCTAAGCCCATCGATTCCCCTGACCCTGAAGTGAGAATCAAGTACAGCAAGAGGGTCTCCATCTGCTCCAATAGCGCAGGTACAAGTAGCATGATGGCCAAAGGCTTCGTGCTTAATGAATTCCTTGACGTCTACTTCGGCTGTGATATTCGGTCCTGGAATCACCTCGGTGAAAGATTTGTCGATACCTGCAACAGCCTTGTTGGCTGCACGAGCAAATTGAATACCTTCATAGAAGGCTTGGAGGTCCTTGACATCTCCACCGTTGGCGGTAGTGCCGAATTCGAAAGAATTGAAGTTTACAATTGGAGGGACCAATGGGTCTGTTGAACGGAGAGTGACTGTGCCAGCGTGATTACGTACATGAGCCTTGAGTATGACCCAAGTCCACCACCCTGGAGCACTACTGGGGACGAGACTACTAACATCTGCCCAACCTGGGTAGAAGCCTCTGAACGAAACTGGACCGCCAAAAATAAATAAATCAGGATCAGTATCTGCAACTGAGCTCTTCTTAATAACGCCAACTTGGAAAGCGTTACCAGAATAAAAGCCCTTTTCTGCTGGGGTATTACCGGCCCTCCATTGCTCAAGGCAAGGATCTACATCAGTACTCTTCAATGTGCAGCCATTAAGGATTTCAAATGCCGACGTGGTTTTCGAAACAACTACGGTTTCATATCGATCTTGTAGATTACCACCAACACCTGGTAGGTCGAGAATGAGTGAGATGTTCCATTTGGCAAGTTCATCTTTGGGACCAACACCACTAAGCTTGAGGAGTTGCGGAGAATTGTATGAGCCCGCTGAGATTATGACTTCCTTTGCAGCAGTAACTGATCCAAATCCTGATTCATTTTGGCTGTATGCTTTGGGGGTTGTTCCGAAGAGTCCAACTCCCGTGAGATAGTTCACGCCAACTGCACGTGGTTTACTTCCAGATTGATCGAAGTTAATCTTAGTGACGAAAGTGTTGAGCCAAATGTCGAGGTAATATTTCCGGGAGCCATCTGGGTTAACAGCATTTGCAGTTGCCAAAATGAAATCCCTCGCGCTGGTTCGAGTTCCGTTTGAAACAGTGAGAGGAAGTTGATAGACTCCCTCCTTGCTATTTTGGCTGGAAGGACCGTTGACATCCTGGAGCTGAATTTTTCGAAGATCAGCAACAGAATTTGGTGCAGGTCCGATAGGCTTATTTGAAAGAACAGCTTTTGCAGCAGCGATCTGAGTAGTGATCTTGCTATCTTTGACGACGATAGAAGGATCCATGACACTGGTTCCAAGCCAACCACCATGGCCATGGCCGCTGGCATGGTTTGAAAGATATTCATTTCTCTCGAGTTTCTTGAAGAATTCTTTCATTTTGGTAGGGGCCCAGGATGAATCGCCGGTCAATGTTTCAATATACTTCCAATCATTGTCGTGAGGAAGAATGGTGATTAGAGCATTATGAGCGCCACACCCGCCGAGAGTTCCCGCTCGTGGATAAAGAATTCCTTCAGGAGTTGATCCGGAAGGTTGCTTGCCGACAACATAGTCTCCTATGGATGTTTTCCAGGTGAACTTTGTGTCCTGCTCCTGGACGGTGACGTTTGGAAAGTGATTGACGAAGTAGTCCCATCGCATGGGGTTATACTGAGTAGAAACCGGCCATAAGGCAGGGACTGATTCTTCATCGGAGGCTCCTTGATCACTTCCAGCTTCGATCAAGAGGATTTTGTATCCAGCTATGGCAAGTCTTGATGCAAGGGGACCACCACCTGGACCGGAACCGACAACAATATAGTCGTATCCTGTGAAGCTGTTGTTCGCAGCAAATCTGATGCTGTCAGAATCACTATTAAGCATCGATTAGTTGAACTTACACTGTAGTTGTAGACCATAAGCATACCGCAAGCAGCTTGAGGGAGTACTTCGAGAGCATTTTGAGAAGTCCTAGGACACTTTTCAATTATTCGGCTGACGGTTCTCATTTTCGAGAGATAGGGTTACTACTTATACGGTTCTTGAGCCCGTCTTTCAAGGCGGGAGTGGTAAACAGGCTTGGTCACTTGATCAGCAGGAGAGCCTACGCAGAGGCTTTCAAGGGGGTATGTTATTTGTCTCTTGGCCTGAATGGTCGCAAACTGATACGTTGCGCGATTTCACGAAATAATGATAAGAGAACCTCAACTTCCTTTGGATCGGCTTGGGATAGTCAAGAATGAGATATCACAAGACGAGAACGCTGTTTCTGGAAATCTCACGGAATATCAGCGTCAGCTCTAACAAGGAAAGTATATTTTGAGATGTGATGTGTCTCTATTCCTAGTATACGTCATATCCGCCTAATTAATAGAACATGAAGACTAGGAGGTATCTTTTGAAGCACCTAGAGCCGAAGTATATTTTGCAGAACCACCAAATTCTCAACAGCATGGCCAAGTAAGCGCCGGGGACAAATTAAGGTCAGAGCTTTAAGTCTTAATATAGAAAAGACCTGTGATTCGTTGTGCCGAATAGCTTAATTGTGTTAAGATTCCACAAAGGTACTGAACAAGCAACACCCATTTGATCTGTTATTTCATAAATCATTTTCTAGCCCAACGTGAACTTTTTTTCGCCTGATTCTACATTCAGCCAATACATACAGTTGTCGAGGAATGGTAGTGGATTTCACAGCTCAGCCAGCTCCTCAATAGGATGACGAGCTTAATTTAAGACACTTTGTAAGTTAGATATTTCCAAGGGGACCATAAGCTGAAATTTTGCCTGTGAAACTATTTCTACATCGCCCCTTGTTAACTTTGGGTTAGACCCTGAGTCTTTTGCACCTGGAAAACCATGAGAATGGTATGCAGCGGGGACAAATTGCCTTCGGATAATGGTCGGGTTCCGAATATTGCGATGACCTGTATTTAGTGATACAAACTAGATACAATCAAAATGGTGGCACTCGAAACTTCCGTAGGACAACATAGCCCTAAACTACCGGAAAGTGCACGAGGACGTTCAAAAATCCCAATCTATTCGCGTACAACACAACGACTAGCCTCGTACCCATTACAAACCTTGAAGAAGTGATTTTTTTTTTTAAAAAAAAAAAAAACACAACAAATAAAAAGCATGTTTAATTTCAAGAGTAATACGGATAGCTAATACCTTCCGAAATACTGCATTAATGCCAGAATCTACTCACAATATTAACCCCAAGACTAGACGAGTTTCAGAGAAATTACCCCACCAGGAGACCTCAGTGTACCAAGAGTCTTCAGCGTAACCTGATCACTAAAAGACAAGTCACATTCATGACTTTAGATCTACGCTTGTACCTAAAATGTTGAGGATACGAGTGACTACAGAGTAACTTCAATATCACACTCTAGGTCATCCAGATAAATGAGTCGAATTAAGCCAACAGCTTTGGCGGTAAGTCTTTTTGGGCAGGAATGACATATCCTAAGTACAATCTGGTGAGCAGTACGAGAACATGGTTCGGCCCTTGAAGGGCTCGACGGAAGGTAAACTCCTCAGAAAAGTCGGCATCACCGATATACTCGACTACATGCCCCACAATAAGGTCAAACCCAACACAAGCGACAACAAATCCAAATCAATCAATTCTCCTTCATTATCAATACGTTTACAAACGTAATAAGAGTACGAACGAGCGGAGATGATATTTAACCCGTCATGTGTAATTTTAGATCAAGATCTTCTACCCCTTGCTCGTAAAAGATTCATAAGAGACTTTCATTGCTGTTATCCTCTATCGTAAGGCAATATGACGAGCAGGAGATAGAATTCTATGTTCCACTGTGTTTCCTTTCTCAGTCATCAAAGTTTGCTCAAATTTAAGAAGCTATCAGCCAGTTGCTAAGTAGAGATATTCTCCTAAGGGTGCCCCTTTCAACGGCTTCGTGGTTTAGGTGAAGTGTTAATTAACAATTCTGCCCTTGATTTCCCGGGACAATTCCTGCCCACATCTAGTTGTAATTCTTTTTCTTTTGCTTTCCAGAAGCAATCTGTCCGTCCGACAAGGACTTCAGGCTGAGGTTGAAGGAAGATCACCCTCTAGTCTATCAAAATGTAGATAATAGGTTGGCCGAAGCTTTAGTTTGCACTATGTAATAAACCATGCGGGTCCGTAGAGGTGTGGATAATCTGAGCAGTTAAGAAAAGACGATGGACTGGGCTCCTATACCCGAAAGAGAATTTTACGTGATTTCGAAGCAAGTCGCTGACGTAAGCTGTAATCACTTTATTCCAACGATAACACTGCCTGTAATCTCAACCTAATCAGTCGAAATTTCACCGTGATCGCCTTCTGGGACTTAGTTGAGTGTTAGAACTGGTGCCGACTGACCATTTTCGGACTCTCACAAACTATTTTAGCATGTCGAAGTATCAATATACCCCTCTTGATAGCAAAGGCGGTCAGGTCCGCCTGTTAAAACTGGACTACGATTTCGAAGCGTGGGTAGAAATCTCACCAGAAAAGAAGAAGCCCCTTCGAGGAATTTTGGAGGAGTACTATTTTCCTCTCCCGAAGCAGTCGGTCAAATCACAACTACTGAGGGCGAAGGCGTTACCTATGTATAACGCACTGAGCTATGTCTGGGGTGTTTCAGAACGATCGCATGAGATCACAATCAACGGGCGGAAGTTAGCAATAACCAAGAATCTCTTTAATGCCCTTCGCGCTCTTCAAAATAATGCCCTTCAAAAATCACCCCAGGTGTGGATTGACGCGATATGCTTATATTCCGATCGATACCGAAGGAAATGCTGCAGGAACTTGAGGTTTAGCCCTCCATTTTCCGAGGGTTCCGTTTTTCATGTCAGATCAACTCGCCAGGGGTTTTTTTTTAACTCTAGTGCCGACCACAACTGGAGCAGTCAGTAACTCACCTGCTAGCCCGTAGAAAGGTTGAGAAAGAGAAGGCAAATAAATTTAGTTTGTTTCTATCTTCTCCAGAACTAGGGCTCCCCAAATTCTTGGTACATTCTTTAGCAGTTGTCTGTGCACCTCCAAAATTTCCTCGTCAACCTGTTCGGCCCGGGTTTTGCCATGTGCCAACACAATCTCGAGAAATGCCTTACTAGTTGTTTCAACCTCTTCTTCGTTTGCTGTGGACCCTAGTCCAGTGTATACAGCCTTTATTCCCGGACATTTTGTAGGCTCACAAGTGTCGTAAAACCAACAACTTCGAGTTTTTAAATCCCATTTGATCATACCCTCAAACTCCAAGCCAGCTTCTACCGTATCTCTATCATGCTAATTAGTTGTTGAAAATTATTAAAAAATTCTTAATCAAACATACCTAAAGTATATAAGAAACGAGTCTTTTTCTAGAAGCTGCGTATAGCATGCTCTCATCGCATCATACCAGTTTTCCAAAGGCTTGAACAATGGGTTCTAAAAGAATAAGTTAGTTATTAATTTAAAGTGTAAGGCTTTCTCACTCTTGTAAAAGTAGGATCTGTAAATCCCCTCTCCCCAAAGCTTGATGGTTCCATAACCATGATCTTCTTTTTCGATGAACAAATGATGAGACGATCATTATCCCAGGCGAGTCTATGAAACTTATTTGTTCCAATTACAAATTCATCAAACGAACGCCCGGACTCGACAATGACCTTTAAGGTAAATGCGGTACATAATCCGCCCATACTCCGGTAGGTGTTCTCCATAGTTTTGTGATCATTTGGGATATTTTTAATGCCTAGTTGACATAATTTCCTACCCGGCTTGTCTACCAAGGTTCGTTCAAGGAAGGTGGCGATGTCGCATTCGTTAATCGCCAAATTTTCTTTTAGCATTTTCATGTTGGTATAAGCGTTGGTTAGCCACACCTTACGGTAGGCGTCTGTCATTGCTAGTACGTTCTTCTTGGGCGTTGAATCCATCTCGCTAATGACTGATAGCTGATGGTTTAATAATTTTTCAGTTTACATATTGACATTCAATAATTTACAACGAAATCTCCCATCTCGGAAAGAACGACACCCACTCCTATAATTTCCTTTTGTCCATTTGAAAAACAAAATCTGCGATCCAAACTACAAGAACTTTTATTTAATTAATAGGAACGTGAAAAATAAATTTGCGTCTTCTAAAAGGTTTAGTAAGTATTAAGAAAAAAGAAGTAAAATTACTAATCATATACACTGTTGGTATAATATTCATACCCTAATTAGGTTTAGCTCTTAGTCACATAACATGGTTTGGTGCAGCCCCTTAAGGGCTGCATCAATACTATGAACCTAATATACAATCACCGAACCAACGAACATATATATACATTCAGGCTGCATCCTACGACGCGGAGTGAGTAGTGTTCAAGGTTCCGGCCTTTCTGGTATTAAGTGAACCGACATACACATTTGCAGAAAATGTTAAATGAATTCAAGTTAAAAAATGAATAGAAGCCATAGGCGAGCCCTCTCTGCTATTTCCAGGTTGTTAGGTATTCTAACTCAAGCTTTCTTTTGTTCCAAGCTTTGGGCCTCCTTTGCTGCTCTTCGCTCACGGCATTCTTTGTCATATTTAACCCAGTCGAAATCATCATCTTCTTCTTCCTCCTCGGCATCTTGCTCCTGGTCTTCCCCTGTTTCGTAACGATGCAAAAACTCAATCGCATCAAAGGTGGATGTGGATTCACGCGGGGGTCTATCTATATCCGAGTTAGTTCAAAGATAGTAATACGTGTAATCACTATTTCTTGCCTTTCGAGCCATATGCCCACTCGTAAATCTCCTCTATGGACCTAGCTTTCGTCTCCGAGCTCTCCGCTTGGTTTGAGGCTGCAGCCTTAGAGTCGCTTTTGGGGAGAGTTGCCGATTTCTGCGACATTTTCAATAATAGGCTTCGGCGCTTTGATGACGAGTTTCTAGTGGGGCTTCGTCGGAGACTGCGAACAGGAGATTTGATGGGAAGACCATCGATGATAGGATGGCTTGCTGAAATTTGAGTTGGTGTCACTGGCTGTTTGGATGCCATCTTTTGTAGGTAGGTTAAATGGTCGGGAGTGTTCTGTGCGATCTTGTGATGACGGGTCGTGTTCGGATGTGGACTAAACACTAGAACACCTAAACTAGTAGTCACATGATCTAAAAGCTTAAACCAAGAGCCTTCTGTATTTAGCTGAGTTCTAGTCCATAGTTACAGAAACATGCCTCTCTTTCACGATCGCTTACCGCCAGTAAGAAAGGCCTACTACAGCATCTCGATTGAATGATAAGCGACTTGCTAATAATTTCTTTCATCAGGGTTGATCGAGTGTGCTTATAAGTCGATTGATACCGAACCAAACACCTCAGAAACTTGAGGTTTTGACCTCTGTTTTCTGAGGGGTTTCGTTTTCGTATTTGCACCAGTAAGGAGCAGTGTGCGAACGCTGCGTGGTAGTAAGCTGGGCCAGGATTCCAATCGGTCTCTTAGAGCCCGAAAAGCCTCAAAAGCCCTGTATAATCTTAAAGTAAAATTACCCTCACTCAAATCCATTTCCATCTTGGACCTGAGCAGTTGCTACTCTAACCTGAGCTGAGCCCTGCAAGGGACCTGAGCAGGCTAATAAGTTAACTCAACTGAATTATGCGGAGGGAATCCTCCTCTTGCCTTCTTAATAATCGGTTATAGTTTCCATGTTACTTATAAGCTATTTAGACCCTTACGAAGTAAACCTCTTACATACAAAGATATATAGCGCTGGTTAGTAAAAACTGGTATTATACTATTTTAACTAAGAGGTTGTACTGTTCTTGTAATAGTACAGACATCTGAACTTTAAAATTTTGCTAGCTTTTTATACATCTCTACCTTTTCCTTCTGAGCTCTATCTAGTTTCGAGGGGTCGTATCGATGGATTGCTAGTAGCAACATAGCCCGAAGAGTAAAGTTAGCATCGTTGCCTGCATTATGAAAACTTTCCCCTAAAATCCCAATCTCTTTAGTAACCTTACTTAGACTACATTTGAAGTCTCTGCCAAAAACCTCATACCCTAGAAATTCTGTATCAAATATTTCAATAACAGATGGTACTAGTGTTAGGTCAATTCCAAGGCCTTTCATTGCCTTAATCTCAAAACCAAAACCATGGCCAACAAGAATAAGATCTCGAATTTCCCCAAGGGTGTTATTTTCAATATAAAGTAGGCGCTTAAGCACAGCAACAAGCTCGTCTTGCAAGATATCGATCGTCTACCAGAAGATAAACTTTCTAGTATCTGTGACAGTACGATAATGCTGTGTAGATATCGCATCATTCAAATGGCTATTTTGATGGTATAAGTTACGGGTGTCGAACATCGAAATTCCAACCTCCCTCAATCGAATGCGCCCAGACTTTGGAGAATAGTGACTATACTCGAAATCGATAGCTATAAAAATAGCATCAAGAACGTCAAATTCCTGGCGACCTAAGCCCCACGGTATAGGAATAACAGGTTCGGGTACAGTGACTGAAGTACCATCGGCGAATGGAACGTCTGCGAGATTCGATAGCGCTTCTCTACGCCCCGCTTCATTACCCAAGCTGTCAGGTTTGAAACCGTCCACAGGCAGCCCAAGGACCGTTTGTAGTGTCAGTAGACCGCACGTATTGATTGAACGTAGAGGCCGTGAATGTAGAGATCTGGCAATGGCATCTATTCTTTCCTTCGACCGTAGCTTACGCTCCACACTCTTCTCGTGACGTGTAGTCATTATGGGTATATGTTGGTACTCGAGGTTCGTTGTACAGGACAGCGGCACATGATAATCTTTATTCCCGCGGCTCTAGAGCTTCCCTGTCTCTAGTCAGTTTCCTTTTGGTGCTTGATTAAAAGGTATTCGCTTCATCGATGACATAATCTATCCTTCGAACTAACTATACCCAAAGTGACGCCTTGCCACCATCAAAACCCCCGAGAGTTGTGAAGCCAATTTGTTCATATGGCGAGAAAGAGAGAATCAATTATTCAAATCATAACATTTGAATTCGTGGGCCCAACTTTCCTATTCGAAGCCTCTCTTGTAAAAATACTTCATACATCCTTGGAAAAGAGTATAGATGCTTAACCATTTATCCTCCCTCATCGTGATGTAGCTTCAAGAAATAGTTCCTGCCACTCATCCAGACTATCACCAATCTAACCACTTAGCTTTCCCACAAATCAAAAAGTCCAGAAGAAAAATCCAACTCGTAACCTCTACTCCCTTTCAACATGTCAAGAATTCCATAATTCTCTCCCTCTCCATTCACGAATAGAGAGCGCTCAAATGGACGCAATCATATTACGACTAATACCAAAGACTCATCAAAGTCCTCCCAAAAAGAGCAAGAACAACCCAACCCCACCACCCAACGAAAAAGAATCCTTCCCAAAAGAGCCCAAGAAATCACTCCTCTCCACCCTCCTCTCCAAAATATTCCTCTTCAAGAAACTTCCTAAATTCTCCAAACTCTTCTCTTCTTCAACTCGAGACCGAAAAGATGATCAATCCTCCATCCTCGAGAAATCCTCCCCTCCATCATATCAATCAACGCATATCTCCCTATCCCTCGAGGGCCTCCCCTCAACATTCTCATCCTACGGAATAATACCACAAACTCGTCCTCGTCGCGAATGGACTCTAAATGAATGTCACGCCTGGTTGACAATCTATCTTTCATATACCCTTAACCTTCCACCTTATCAAACTTATCAACTTTCCAAAATTTATCCTTTTACCGGGTTCGAACTATATCGTATGAATAGGAGGGAGTTTAGGGAGTTGGAATGGGGGAGGGATATTGGTGAGGTGGTGTGGATGAGGATGAGGGAGTGTTTGGCGATGGAGGAGAAGGTTAGGAGGGAGAGATGGAGGGGGATGTTTAGGAGGGAGGTAAGGAGGAGGTTTAGAAGTGAAAAAGAGAAAGTTAGGGCTAGGGAAAGTGAGGTGCTTGGGGAGGAGGGGGGTTTTGTAGATGGGAATGGGGTTGTAGTTGTTAGATTTTAAGAGGGGGGTAATTGTGAGTTTTGTTTTTTAAATGATTAATAGGGAGGAAAGTACAATC
The DNA here is from genome assembly GCA_003988965.1 of Neobulgaria alba. Classification (NCBI taxonomy): domain Eukaryota; kingdom Fungi; phylum Ascomycota; class Leotiomycetes; order Helotiales; family Gelatinodiscaceae; genus Neobulgaria; species Neobulgaria alba. The sequence continues at coordinate 150,312 of QYAM01000038.1, forward strand.
TGCTTTGTGCTGAATTGGCGAGGGTATACTAATTAGCTACTGCGTTAACGAATACTAGGCGTCTATAACACAATATATGTCTGCATAAATGTTAAAAAACAAGAAAACGGGAATATGGCCAACGAATAACTTCTAGTAGTCTCGACCCGCGTTATCAACCACTTGCCTCGAGTTTACGAACCCCTCGAAGTTCCTCCTGCTTCCGCAGAATTGGCATCAGTTGTCGAGTATTAAGACTGGTCCTTTCTAAGCTTCCTTAAACGTACTAATATCGGGAGTGAGATAACAAAGAATTTCGAGTTCCATTTATCACATATTCTAGAGCAGCGCCATCTCCAGATCTTCTCCGAACTGTTGGGCGTACGTTCTACTAAGGAGGTTGCAGAAGCTGTAACTCCTCATGATACTGACGCACAATCCAAGATGCGTTTCGCGGCCTCGGACAAGACGTATTTCGTGGAAACCCGAAGAAGATGCGAACGATAGTACACTCCCCATCCAAAAAAAAAACCACCAATCAAGCCAACCCGAGCCAACCCATCCTCAAGACCCAACCGCCCCCGAAAAAAACCTAAAACTCCTCACCAAAAAAAGAAATCTCCACCTCAGCTCCAGAAACGTCGTAACAAGCTTAATAACCCCTCTCCACATATAATCCCTACAAAACGCAAGGCCGGAAAGAACTCGTCACAATTTCACAAAACAATGGTCTCTCCACCCTTTGATGACGCGGCTGATTTGTAACCCCTGCTCATACAGTATTGAACGCTATCGCCCTCTTGAAATGGAGGGAAAGGTGGGGGAGGGGGTTGACGAATTTCGTCTGGGCTTTAAGCCACAAAGACCCCTAGAGAAAACCTTCCAGTTGGTTAGATAACCCTTACTCTGCCCTAGTAAGCGATCCTGGATGTTTTGGAATTTTTTTAACCTTGGCTACGGAGTAGATCCTTCGTATAGGAATTGGGGAAAAGCATATTTTTTTGTTTGCTGTTTATTGGATGTTTCGTTCCCAGGGGATCTGATAAGGAAGGGTTGTTTTTTTATTTTATTTGAGATTTTAAGGAGGGATTTGATTGATTGATTAATATGGTAGGGTGTGAGTGAGTGGGTGAGTGGAATACGGGATTCACTTGTACAGTAAAAAAAAAGTTGGCGTTTAAACCCCCCTCTTATTTACTCAATAAATCTCCTCACAATTCATAAACAATTAAACACCCTGTTAGAAATTAAAACCCCCAAAACAATATCCCTAAAAAGCCTAGTTTTCATTCTATATTCACGCTTACGATATAGGGATAAAACGGGATAAAAGGAAAATCATTCGATATTGTCAAGGACGAGGACAAAGATGAAATAACTTCGAATAGCACGTGAGAAAAGAGTTTCAATGAAGAAAAAGTTGGTTCTTTTCATCACTCACCAGCCATATGATTACGATGAATTCTTCCAGTCTAAGGAAGGAAAAGGTAAGTACTTGAATTACCGACCGATATCCATAGAAATATACCTTCAACCTTAGTAAGAAAGAAGGATTCCAAGAATCTTAAAAGTTCCAACAACCAGAGAATCGAATCAAACCCAGCCCTAGGAAATCAAGCCTAACAAATCAATTAATTAACTGATTAACGAACTAATAAACATCACCAGATGTAAAAACAACTTAAGAAACACCTTTCATTTTTAACCTAGTCTTAAATCCTTTATATATATCCACCTAGCGCAAAAAGACCCCCTCCCTCCTAAAAACCCCAATTCCCAAATCCCTATAAATCCCTAGAATTATTTCTTCCCACCTGCACCTTAAATCCCCACCCAACCAAAACCAACCAACCAGAGAGGGAAAAAAAAGAAGAAAAAAAAAGAAAAACAGCTAACTCTATCCTTTCCTTTGCCGTTCTAACCACCTTATGAACTGATTCTCCAAAGCCACGATTTGCAGGTCTTTTAACCATAGATTTCATTTGACTTGACTTGTGTGGTATATGTGTGCGTGTGTGAAAAAAGTATATATATATATATATATATCTAAATTTTTTATTTTATTTTGTTTTCCCTTTTTTATAAGTATACTTGCAATAGAAGGCACGATGCAGTGACTGTATGCCTTATATAATACATTAGTGAGTAATTAATTAACTGATTGATTCTAATGTGATATAAGAACCCCCCCTCTATCTAAGGAATAATAAAACCTAAAAGTTATCATATGATTTTATATGACCGTGCTTCTAATACTTTTAATTATATATATATATATATAAATATATCTTCATCTATTATTAAAAAAAAATCCAGCCAACCATATATAAATACAAAAGCTCTTTTTTTTTAAAAAAAAAAAAAAAAAAAAAGAGAATTTAAATCCCCCGCTTATAACTTTTTCACCATAGTAAACTCTAAATTCTTAATTCCCCTCCGATACTTACACCTTACACCTTATCCATCCATCTATCCATTATACCAAGAATCCAACAACCTCTTTTTTCTTCTTTTTTTACGTCAAGCACACACACACATACACACACATGCACGTTCCTCGGAACAAACAGGTTATATACGTATGATAGATAATGCAAGGTAATATGTATGTACGTACGTACGTACATACATACGTACATAAATTACATTCCTACCGTAAGATAATTAATTTCCTCATTTCCCCCCCCGGTTTGGTTTAGTTTGACCTACGCGACAACGATGCAACAGTTGGGATTTTTTAAGGAATGGAGATTATGTATGTATGTATGTATGTATGATTCTACTTTGATGATATCGGTGCTTACACGATGATTAAGTATGTATCATATGACTTCTTGGATATCAGGTTTAGGTATGTATCTTTTGGAAGGATGCGATATTTGATATGATATTTGTTGGGTGTTGGATAGTACGTACGTATGTACGTACGTAACTAACAACCTTTTCGTAACTGCTTTTATTGTATTGCATTGTGTTGTATTGTGTTGAATTGCATTTCTGAGAATGAGTCAGTGCATCGGATAGATCCCTACCCATAAAAAACCTCGGCACCTCCTCAAAACTCAATATAACCCTAACACAAATAATAATTATCTCACACAAGATCATCAGATGAGAAGTTTTTTTTGGGGGGTTTTTATGCTTAGTGCAGATAAGATACTGTACCTTACCTGATACTATTCTCTCCCCCCAGAAAATCCACTGCAATAAGCAGCCAAAAGAAGAGACCTGACTCATCCCATCTCATCTCATCTCACCTACACACGTGATAAACGATAACATAATATAACATAACATAACATAACAAGAATTATGCAGCCCCTAAAGGCAATACCACGGCAACTCCGGAAGCACCGCAAACGCCGAAAAGCGAGAATGCGAAAGGGAAAAAAAAGCGGGGACCTAGACCAAGACGGGAACACGAATAGAGATGTGGCGCCAAATAGGGTTTTGGTGGCTGAAAAGCTTGGCTTTTTTAGGGTTTTTCTGGACAAGGGGTGGATGGGTGGATTCGTGGAGGGTGTGACAGGTCGGCTGGTGTTTCCTCCTTTCGACTTTTGTGGCTTGGTAGGGTTGAGACACCCTTTTTTATTTTCTTTCTTTCTTTCTTTCATGGGGACTTGGCAGGGCTGGGCTAGGCTTGATCGAGTAGCTTTGCGCGTTTTGTGTTTTGGCCTTAGGTGGGTTATATTATTAGGGTTTGGAATGGAGGGTGGGGGATTTTAGGTTGGAATGTTGGAAATTCTTATTTCGAGGGGTGGCTGGTTGCTGATCCTGGTCCTTGTGTAAGCTTTAGCAACGGATGGTGCGGAGTTGGATCGGGATTGCAACTTTGCTGACGGCGAGGAGTGAAAGGTAAAGATAAGGGTTGGAGATTTATGACAGAGGATGCATGCATCCTCCGACCGGTCCAGGTATATTTTTTGTAGGAGGAAGGTCCTCTTTGATTATGGCATGAAAGGTAGGCAAGAGAGTGGCGGGATAAGCATATCGATGTGGCCGCGATAGAGTTACCGGCAGACCGTGCAGCTGAGCATGTGAAGCGGCAACGCAACCCCAAAGAGAGTCTGCCAAGCCAATGAAAGAGTTTAGATATTGGCTTCGAGTGCCTGAGATTTCCGCAAGATACTGGATTGGTAGCGTGTGTCTTGGAAACCTGCTCGGTGGCTTTATTGTGAAAGCAAGCCAAGGCATTGGAAATCATCGCCCGCTTGGAAGCCACGGAGAAAGTCTGAGGTTTATGGTGGGCGGTCGGGTTGTTTGTTGGAAGGGCAAGCCATTTAGAGTGGACTTGTCGGCCAAGACATACTCGCTCTGGCAGAGTGGGATGACATTGGACCGGTCTTCTCGCTGCTGTGAATGCATTGGCATGGCGACGCTTGGCTGGGCATGGCATGGCATCCTGCTCTGGGCTGCCTTTTCTAGCTGCTTGGCTCCGTGGAGAGCGCGCGGTGCGGGATAAGGTTTTATGGCCGAGTGCATGAGGCGAGCGGTGGTGTTCGACGGGTAGCTGGGAGAGAAGGCGATTGTACGGCGCCTGTACGCGCGCTGGTGTGCCGTGAGTTTGGTTAGAGTTGGGGGTTCCGGTGTGGTTGGGGCTGCGCGACGGGAGCTGTGCGAGCGCAGGCCGAAGAAGTCGCAGGCCGAAGAGCTCGCCGGCCTGAGACGGGCGGACGACAGGCGGTGACCACGGCGGGCGCAGCGGTGCCTCTTGGGAGCATTCCTGCTGGTGCTGGCCGTGGTGACATCTCCAGTGACATTGCAGCGCACATGTCTGCGCCGCAACGGGCAGCGACTGGAATTCCTCACGATGCAGAGGCGATGGCATCATCTCGCGTTGGGTGAAACAGGCTCAGGCGATTGGCTTCCTTGGCCGCTCCCGGGGGCAGGGGCGGGCGATCAGGATGGAGGTTAAAATCATGCTTAAATCCTCGCGCAGACACCGGACACGCAAGCCCATGCGCCAAGCAACGCCGCGCCCAGAATGGTGGGGTGCGTTGCGTGGACGGGCAGGGGGGCAACTCGGACGGTCCCGTCGTCGTCGCTGTGAAAAACAAACAATTACATAAACACTGAAGACGGCCAATCGAGCCAAATGACAGCGTGGCTGCTCTTATTCGTCTCCATCTATCTATCTAGTATCTATCTAGTATCTACGCTTCGTATCTAGACAATACCCTTTCGAGCACCTGCATTCCGCTGCTGCTGCTGCATCGCCATTGCGTGGAGAGATTGCCGTGCGCATCGTCTCCAGCGCGATGCAGATGCGGCGTCGACCAGCCTCTGCTAGCCCGCGACTGCAGATACGCAATCAATATGATTCCAATATGGTTCCAACGATTCCGATGCGATGTGGGACGACGATGCAACCCGAGGGGGCGGCCACGGTTATTTGCTCGTTTGCGCTCCCTGGCCTCTGGACCGGGTGGATTGCCTGATCTGCAGCGGTGCTTTAATCTCTGGCCGACGGCGAGAAGCTTGGCCCCAACATCGACGTGAAGAAGCTTGACGGCGCGATGAGGTGATACCGTCGTTTCGCCGGGAAACGCTTATCAGCAAGAAACCGGAAACATCTGCTCGCTGCTTCGCTGCTCCTCTGCTTCTCCCGCCTGCCCCGTCCTGCTTCTGCATCCTGCTTCGTGCCCCATCGTCGGCCGCATGCGAGACGCAACGACTCAGCTATCTGGCCGAGGTGTTCAGTCGTCATGGCGAACTGCCAATGGCACAAACCACCCAGATCTGACCCAGAGATCAGCCAAGCCTTTTTTTCTTCCGCGCCCAGAATTAGCGGTTCTCTCGCGCGGACTCGAGTGAACACGACATATCCGAGACAAGTATCCTGATTCGTGGACGGGGATCCATCGAACTTAAGCTTGAAACATTGACAGACTCGCTGCTCGAAATATACTCTCTGCTGGAGAATCCAACCGGCAATGGTGACCGCCGGCGGAGAAACCGAGCTTTGCAACGGAGTGGGGATGTGGTGAGCCAACATCAGGCAAAGGCGTTAGTGATTCGTGTACATTATTTTAAACTATTTTTCTGGGGCTTCGTTAGAGGGGATCCCGGATCCACAGGCCTCGTCAGTTGCCAGGAAAACACGCGATGAAGCTTTGTGAGGAAACACCGCTAGCAACAAGTTGGTTTCCGTATGTCACTGTTAGTGCCTGGCGTGCTTAGCATTGCCAACGGCGAAAAGCCAAACCCTGGTGCTGGGGAACTGCTATGAAGGATGAGAGAAGGATCACCGATATAGAAACCCAGAAGGTGTGATCGGTGATCATGCCAGATTTTTTCATAGCGAGCCTCCTTGGGGGGGGGGTCTTGGAGGCTTTTGAGGAGCAGCTGGCGAGCAGTTTACTCACACTCAACCCAACACTCTTTTGGGGGCGTGCTTGTCTGCTGAGCTCACAAGCTGACTGCGCCGAGAGGATCCACCAGCCAGTCCCTCGCCGTGTGGACTGGCGGGTTCGCATGAACCCTTGGTCTGGATGTCCTGGGCAGCGGGCACTCGTGGTGGGACTCAGGAGTGAGGGCGAGTGAGGGTGAGGGTGGGATTGAAATAAGCTCATGGCTTGTCACAAATTCTAAATTGACGCCTCTCTTTGTGCTCTATCGCTCGAGGGATGGATGGATGGGGAAAGCTGACGAATGCTGGAGGCCACCAGGCCATGCTGATTCGGCCACCGCAAATACCTAGGGGTGGAAAGACCGGACTTGGCGACGAATGGATCCAGATTGCCATCGAGGAGGGCTCTCCGTGACGAGTCTGTCAGAAGACTTTTGTCATCGAGGCTCTCTATTTCGAACGTGACCTCGACGAGGAGACGAATGGGCATCTCCACCAATGCACAAGTGCACAAATGCCACGGCGAGGACCCCAACTCCCAAGAGCAGAGCCACGCAGCCAAGACCGGCGACAAGGGCGCTGGAACTTGAGCATCTTGCCCAGAGCCTGCGGTGCTCGCCCACGAGTTGGCTGGGACGTCTGCACTAACACCACCTTTTCTGCTTCTGCTTTGCAATGCTGGGATACTGGGATACTTGGATACTTGGATACTGGCAGGACTTTCCTGGCCGCATCCCTCGACCGGGCCCTTATTCTGGCGCACCTCTATTCCAAATCCACACGCACTCTGCCCTCCTCCCTCGAAGGCACCGGCTGGGGGCTTGCCTTCTGACCAAGAGCAGCGCACTAGCCGCTTACCAGTTGGGTCTTGACTAACCGCAACGGCAGCGCTGGGCCTGGATCTGACGCTCTCACTCTGCACTCTGCGTCCTCGCTGACCCCAGGGCCGGCATCTCCAGCGCCTGCTCGGACTCCCGTCCTGCCCCTTCCTCTGCTTTCCCTTCTGGGCCGTCCAACTGGGCCGTCAGATCCTTTTCCCAATCTGGCTTCGTTGCCCTCCCCATCCACTCCACAGAAACATCCGCGCCTCTGCTCGCCCAGGACCCTGCCGCCGGCAAACCTAATCTAAGCAACGGCTTCTTCCTCGCATTCTGTTCGGCTGCGTACCACCACCACCACGCGCAAACCCTTCTATTACCTATTACTGGGCCCCGTCCCCGCCGTGGACCCCTCTGACTCCTGGACTTGCGGTCACTTGCAAATATCTCGCCGTGCCCGCCCACGCTGGATCCTCAAGATCCTCCCTACCTGTCGCCTCGGCTGCTAAGATTCGTGGGCAACACCAGCACACTGACATATCGAGCAACACACGCCTGCACCCTCACACGACTTCCACGTCCGCCAGACGGCCAGAGGGCGCGCCAGTTACGAGCAGGAACCCAATCCGAAGGAAGATCAAACGCGCCGTGTTTCCTCCGCCTGCAACCTCGCCCATTACTGCCATTATCGCCGCCAAGACATCGTCCCGTGACCCGGGCGTCGCCAGCAGTCCTCGAATCTCGAATCTCGAACTCTGAATTACCTCTTTATCTTCGCCTTCGCTGAGGTTGTACCAGGGAAGTTATCATCACCCTATCCCTCGCACCAGTCGCCCAGACTCGAGCGTCTCGTCGCGTCGCTCCGCTGTGTCGCACGACTACTCTCCAGAACAGTACGTATCCCCCAATCTCATTGCCTGTCCCCTGCTGCTTCCACGCCCCTTCGATTGGAGGACTGAGCTCGTCCGTCCGTCCTCACCCCCCCCCCCCCCCCGGCACCGCCACTCAGGTCGCCCGCTACCTCACCGTCGTTGGCCCTTGCGTCATCGGCTTCATCCACGATCCTCGCTGGGTTGGATCGTTGCTGGCCCCGTCGTCCAGTGGCATTGATATCTATATCCAGACGGATCGCCCAGGGCGCGCGGAGGGCAGGTGTCGCATCTTCCTCAGGTCACCGGTGCTGCGTATCAGATCGTGTCCACCTCCCTCGACAGCAAGAATACGCGCAGCGGGCATGCAGGCGTAGTTTAAGCTTCGGTCACCTTGTGCTTCACGCTGTCTCATCGTCGCTTCGACTTTCGCCTGGTGGCATCGTGGGACGAATCTGTGGCTAACACCTCTGAAGCGAAGTAGATCAACCTGCTCACGTCGCAGAGGCCCGTTTAGACTTCGCAAACGATCGCGATATCGCCAATTCTTGTCGCATTCCAGCAACCAGCCTTCGACGACGAATTCCCAGGACGACGCGCCAACGACTTAGACACGGTTGGCCGTCCAGCAGAGTCACAGAGACGAGAGAGCCCGGGGCCGCAAGACTCCAGTCCCATCTTCCAGGGTGGACTGAAGTTACCGCTGCCGCCCTATCTTCCAGAGGGAGCAGAAAGCTAAAAGCTCTGTCCTCCACATCGTGTGTATTCCGCAACACATTTCACCGTCCCAATTGAGTTATATACCCCATCACAAACCCAATGGAGACCTACCACGGACACGTACGGACGCCCGCAGACGCGATCAAGCTGTTCGAAGCTTGCCGTCTGGGCACATTACCCCGAGTCCAGCGCAGATTGTCAGAAAAGGAGAGGCAATCGATAAAGTCGGGATCAGTATTCGTTTGGGACGAGAGGGAAGCAGGAATGAGGAGATGGACGGACGGAAAATCATGGAGCGCAAGCAGAGTCTCGGGAAGCTTTCTTACATATCGCGAGATGGAGGGTAAGAGAGGAGGAGGACAATTTGTGCCAACTCCAGCAAGACGGGTGGGAGGCAAGACGCCAGATAGCGGCAGAGGCAGTGACGAGGACCTAGAAATGGACGGCGAAGGACCAGATGGATACAGATACAAGCCAGATGGATTGATGAAGCAATCTTTCAGCATCACAACTTCCAATGGACAACATCTCCATCTGATCAGCTACTACTCGAGGCCGCATCCTGGCGCCCCAGAGCCTCCACAGCCAACAACTGATCCTTCGTTACGGCATATTATACCAGTCAAAGGAATGTACCCCGAATCAACAGTACACGAACAGGGCCCAGCAGTTACTCGAACTCCCATGCAACAAAGCCCATATATGCAACAATCACCTCAAATGATGCAACAAATGCAACAGCAAAGAGCCCCGAATCCATACGGATACCAGGTTCCACAGGGCTATGCATGGCCACCCTCACCAATCTCGACACCACCATATCCTCATCACGCAGCCTCTATGTACAACTCTGCCCTTCCACCACCAAACGGCGGCAACAACACTTCCCCATACCAACAACCCAGTCCGTATCATCCAGGTGGGTATCCTCCAATGGCACCACAACAGCATCACCAACCAACAGCGTTTGATCGACCACCACCCCCTCTTTCAGACTCTTCGTTACCTCCGCCACCTCCTCCTCAACAAAGACCAATGAGTACAGCCACAGCACACAATATTATGCCAAGTTATGCTCCAAATCCAAGTCCTCGTGTTGCTCAAGCTCGGATTATCGCAGAACAAGCTCAGATCGCCCAAAGAGCTCTTCAATCTGTCCCTCCAATCGATCCTCGATTGGTTGAACCATCTCCTTCTCTTCCACCTGTGCAACTATCTAACCTTACACCCCAAACCTCAACTTCTCCACAAACTAATGGTTCATCTTCACAACAAGCTACACCAACTGCCAACGGGCGAGCCCCATCTCCAAGAGACTCCCAAACTTCCTCGACACAAGCTCAGAGCATTCCAAGCATTAGCGCTTTAGTCCACGCCACTGACAGCGTTTCAGTAATGAACGATAACAAGAGCAACAGTTCGAGAGCTGGAAGCAAGAGTCCCAAGTCTGCTGATAATCAGACACCAAAAGATATTCCTCACAACAAACTTGTCAATAACATGCAAGAAGACCAGAACGCTATTCGTGCTTTGGACAGGAAATTTTGCATTTAATTCGATCGGTTGAGGAGTTTGTGACAGAAGACTGTACGATCTTGTGGTGCGGACTGATTTCCGAATTAGAGAAATGAATGGGATAAATAAAAATGGCTGGATTCGGTTGGCATTAAGATACCACGGTGCTTTTTTACATTTACGTATGAGCATAGTCTTGCGATTATTAGCAAGCAAGCAACCTCTTTTTTGGAAAATTTCTTGTATGATTATTTTATGCCGCCAGCTGTCATCATGGGGTTGCCGGCTAACACGTTTGATTATACCTTTTTGGGGGCCGGGGTTTTGCTTTATATTGCATGCAGTATGATCTGCACGGGAACTCGGGACATGGGGCGGGGCGGGGCATTCAGGGGATTTTGGGTCGATGCATTTTTTGGGCGTTTTTTGGGCTTGGGTTCTTTTAAAGAAAGGAGGAAGTGAGATACCGGAAGGGACACTTATTTGTATGGCATAGCCAGCGTAGGTGGGCACTTGATCTGCGTAGGGCAGGGTGGGTAGATGGATGGACGGAAGGGTTAGGTAGCTGAAAATAGGAATGAAAGTGTGTGCAGTGGATGAAGAGCATTGAAATGAAATGAAATGAAAAATTATATATATACTTGTCTCTCTATCTATCTATCTATCTTTTTGAATATAATACACCACCTACCTATATGTTTATTATTTATTCACTTATCCAGGTCTCCTTCTCCTCTCCTTCTCCTCTCCCTCTCTATCCTACCCTACCCTATCCTATCCTATCCTTCCTCCTAACCCAAAAAGTATCGACCTTGTCATGAAAAATATACTATACTACTAGAAGACAAGCTATCAATCAATCAATTAACGATTTAAAAAATCTAAATTCTTTGTTCTTATTAGATAGTTATCACTACTACAATTTTATCTTTATTTTTTGATCTTTAGGTTAAGTTAGATTGGGGTAGGAGAATTGGTGTGGGGGGTGGGGGGTGGTTAGGAGCGATAAGGAGGAGGAGGAGAGGGAGGTAGATTAGGAATCCTTTGACTAAGGGAGTAAGAGAGATGTAGGTTTAAGAAAAGTGTCTAGCCCTCTAATAATCCATCCATCTATCTCAACACTTAAAAACCCTATTAATTAACCCTCTGCTTGAAATGAAAATGTAGTAATTTTCAAACCCCATCTATTTATCTAGTTTTTCTCTCTTAAAATATAATCAAAGACAAATAAATAAACTAGCCTTTTATATCTGGGCATAATAGCTCTTCGGACGTGTGTCAAAAGCTATCTTATAAATATACTATTCCTGTAAGCATAATCCTTAAGCATAGCTTTTATCAATTCCGCGTCCTGCTAAAATTATTTTTATAGAGAGCTTCTTATTTGACTAAAGGAAGAATGAGGTTCAAGAATCCAGAGAAGTGAACTTGTATTGTCTGGTCTATTGTACAGGAGAAAACTGAGGCTATATATACAGGTGACCTATGTTCTAGACCTCTATGATAAACAAATAAGGTTTGACAAAGTTACCCCTTTGTACGAACGTCTGTATTAGGATCAAACAAGTGTTTTAATACTTCTCGAGTCCACGATAGCGCTATTAAAGAATAAGATCTTATCCGCAGATATATGCAATACACTACCAAATATCCGAGATGTTAATTTAAAACAACTGCTTAGTAAATACAATCTTTCGGACAAAATACCCATCAAGCTTGTTCATATGCAATTCCTTCGCGAGGTGTCCACGGCTCGAGATATTGACACGCGCATTTATAATCACATCGAAAAATTTCGCCCATGTCGGCTCTTCTTGACAGTGCTCCCAACAGCCGATTCCAAAGAAGTTTGCCGGCCATGCTTCCTGCGCTGCCTGGAGGGCGAACTCCGGGTTTCTGGAAGCTCGGCAGACTCTGAGCTCGCGGGCTCCAACACAAAGTACATCGCCAGCTCTTTCAGTGAAAGGACCGCAATCTTCAAGATTGTCTTACGGCCCAGTGTCCGACACCAATGCCGTAGCAAGTGCACAACTCCTCTCCCATTATTGTTGGCCAATAGTGCAAAGAATTGCTCATCCGAAGGCTCAAACTCCGTCTTCTCCTCGTCGTTCTGTAAGGCGACGTGGACCAATCTTTGAGTAGTTTTATTGATAATCTGGTATCGTCAAATCAACGACAGGTTGCTGGGGTCCGCCACATGTGGCTCCCACAACTGGCCGATGATAGTGGTCCAGCGCATCTTGCTCGGCTTGGGAGTGAAATCTTGGTCCTTGAAGTTGTAGACACGCACAAGGACTCCATCGTTTCCGTTCATCGCGTTTTGGTAAGGGGTATGCGGCGTGCCCTTGCACTGGACTTGTACAAAGGAGTAATTGCCCATATGGCCGTTATCGTTGGTACCACTTGCGTCGAAGTGGATTCCGCCGTTGTCGAAGGCAGCTCGCAACCGAGTCATCGACATAGTGATGGTTTCAAGAAGGTCATCGCTTTGGAAGGCGGGTTGGGATTGATGTGCAGATGGGAGCGCTGCTTGTCCATTCCTTTTGGTGCCTAACAATCGTGATGTACCCGGAGTGATCGTTAATGCGTGGGCTGTTCGCGATAGGGTGTCAAGTTGTGTAATGAATATCTGTCGAGCCGTACGCTTGGGTTCCCAAACAATGATAGGTTTCTCAGCTGCTATTTGAAAATGTTGGCATCCTCGTTCAGATGAAATGGGAGTTCATCGCTCCCCCCTGCATCCAGTTGACATCGTATTCCTCTTCTACCAGCAACCCGCCACGATCGCTATCCTGGGGGTGGGCCAGGCGCTCCTGCAACTTCGCCCAAAGATTTCTTCCGCTGCCCACTGAATTGGTGTCGCCATTGTGCTACACTGGTGCCGGGGATAATCTATCCCGCATATCTCTCCGCTGCAGATGGGCGTTGGTGGAACGCTGGGCATGGACTTAGCGATTGACGACTAGCTGGGAAGAGTAAGGGGATATACTCGAATGTGCTGTGTTCTATTCGAGAGGAAGGGAGGGAAAGAGGGTCCCAAAGATAGACAAGGAGGCAAAACCAAGCATCGCGGCAGTAGAAGAACCTATCTCGGCAGAAACAACCCCCCGTGGTCATGCTTTCTGCTTCAGAAGGCAAGAGTGAGGCGTACCTCGCTCTAGATCTACAGCAAGTAAAATAAATCGACAACAGATATATAAAGACGTCAAGATAATAAATAAATAAGATTATAGAAATATTAATAGTCTCGCAGTTTTTGATTCCCCGATTCCACCTCGTAATGCGATATTGTAAAGTGATTTGAAGGCTCACGTCTATAGCAGGTCACCAGATAGGTATTCACAATCTGTAGACCTTACTACTCTTGTACCTGCTATTATTAGATTTGAAAACTCTGTTTATTACATGTTTTTTTTACATCTGTCTTACCCTATCGCTATGCAGTTAGCACCGCAGAGAACTTTACTGTTCTAGCAGAACAGTTATAGGGTATTTTATAGCAAATTATATCGATATGTATAATTATATTAATTGAAATGCAACATTGCAGAGGTAGGATGACTAGAATAACGGCTAAATAAGTGGTGGGTGGTGTTTAGGAGCTGGGAGGGCCTAGGGTATATCTTCACTTCTGAAAATTAGCTAATTTACTTGGAGTTTCGAACGCACGATGATGCGCGCTAATACGAACGACACGACGCATGCACAACTATTAAATCTGTTGTATCGCGAGTTATTTATTAATTTAGTAAGGTGTCCTATGATAGTAATGGAGAGACAAAGTTTACGATATTAAGAATTTAACACTTGATAAGCTCTGTTAGCATGCCAATCCGCTAGTAGGGGTACAAGAGCCTGCTAATGATGCTAATAGCAAGCTATTGGTGCCAATGGCTGGCTGTTAATGCTAATAAGTGGCCAAATACGCCAAATGCATTCCCCTAGGCCATATGTATTCCTAAGGGCCAGATGTATTCTACTAGCACTATTGGCAGTAGTTTAGCTGCAGGGGTATTCCATTGGCAGCAGTTTAGCACCAATGGCAGGATTAGCATGTCACATTTTCAGCTGGCTAATTTACATTTTACGGATGTTTGAAACTAACCTTAAATTAGTTATAGCTTAGTTATCTTTTCTATATTTGAAACTAAAATCAGGTATTAATTATAGAGGAAAAAAACAGCACTGAGCTTGGTTTTGGTTAGAAGTTTTAAAAGTTCTCTTATTAGCTAGTTGACTAGGCTACCAGCCCGTTAGTTTGGAGGGAGCTGCCGATTAGGTTGCCACCTTAAGCCTGAGGCCGCGGGTCTAGCTAATCGAGTAAAGCAGTAGATACGTTATTCTTTAAAAACCCACCTGTTCTGCACCAACAACCCACCATTCTGCTCCCCTCTCCACAATCACGAACAAGTTCAGCTATTCTGATTCGCAAACCGCAAAAGACAAAACACATCTCTACCTTACTGGAAATATGGCCACTACTCGAAACGCAAAGATCAAGAACGACGAAATCATCCCGCCAACTGTCGATAAGAAGGAATGGAAGAAGCGCCCATGGAGTGATGCTGAATTTCTGCGCCGGCTCCGACAAAGCAGAGAGAAAGTTAATTTCGGAGGTCGCATGGAGCACTTCTTCGGCACACCTCTCAACCTAAAAGTTGATCTTCCACTCCCAGATTACGCGACCGAATTCAGCTACCCTACGTACCGGGTTGAGCAACTCCAAGACGTTTGCAATAAGGCAACAGTGATCTATGGCACCGATTCTAATACTTGGGGCATCCCTCTTTATCAGTATATATTTGGTCATTTACTTTTTCTGTCTCTTGCCTGCTTTTCACAAAAAGCTGCTAGTTTGCCTTCGAGACACGAAAATCACTGGCCGGGCCGCTCTAGAGATAGTCTCTCGTGAGTCGGAGCTTTAAAAAAAAAGTATTTTCTAATAAATGGTTGGGTTTCTCGAAAATTAACCCCAGTTGGAAATTTGTATTTGTGGCAATGCTACCTTTTAAATGCGAGTGAGCTTATATGCACACACCTACTCTTGCGACCTCTCTCTTCTCAGGAGATTACTGAATCTATTAACAGAAATTTGGTCGCATAGCGATATCCACACCACAGATATCGAATTTGGCCGCCTCTTCGCTAAATTTATCTAGACATCGCGTAGTGATGGCGAGAGACCTACAACACAAGACGTTCTCAAGCTACATAAGACGCTACTCGATGCTGCTGATACTGCAAAGGCTACAGGCTTTACCAAGGATCACCCGGCAGAGAAGATCGCCCCTGGTATCACGGACGTCTGCTTTAAAGGCAACCATCAAACCGAGTATTTCAATATCAAACCTCTATGTCGCGCCTTGATTATTATAATCGAAAATCCGACAGAACAGCGCAAATCTCATTTCGAGGAGCAATTGGTTCGTTTAATCCGAACGGGATGCACGGCTGGACTCCGTCAGCCTATCAGCTTTCAAGGCTTAGAGGTTCAAAGGGTGACAATGAAGTCGTTGTTCTATTGCCCGAAGCAGTCCGCTTTATCATGGATTTGGATGAAAAAGAAGAAGCGCTACAAGTAAGTTTACTTTTTCTTTATATTTCCCCTCCTTTGTAAAAATGAGAGACGTGTATGAATATGCATCTGATTTAACTTCAAAAAAAAACTTTGATTTTCCAGATTTTGGCAAATTAAATTTGCATAAAAAAATAAAACATCTCGGATAAGCTTAGCAAGGATATAACCTAAGCTATATCTCGCGGGTCTCTTGGAACTCCTATAGCTCCCAACTTTGTTAAAAAAAAGTGATTAGTATTGACTGTATCGTAGGAGAAGCGAGACCCGACTGTGCTAGAAACTTGGTTAGGCGACCCTGAAGATTATATCACTGGGCTCGAGAAAGCAGTCATGGCTTCTGAACCATTGTGGACCGCCGGATTCTTACCCACTGGTCCGTCTACAGAGTGGTGGGAGCTAGCAAAGACACTCGAGTGAACACTTATGCTACCAGGAGGTAGCTACTCAAGTTATGGAGGCATCTACTAGATGTGAGGCTACGGGAGAGCAAGTTATAGTATGATATGAGAGAGGCAATGGTTATGGCTTGTGGTAGGTATACTCGGCGACGGCATGGGCTTATGGTCAGGGCTAGAACTCCTTGCTCAATGCAATTCCATCATTTAGATAATGCAATTCCAAGTTGTCATATTCTGTATAGGCCCATTAGGCAATACATTGCCACTCGGTGTTCTGCTGCATAAATCTCGGGCCCTCTTTAATATGGCTAATATTAGATCTGTGCTCAGTATCTAACTCCCCCCTCCTAGATTAGTTCAAATTGTTAAAAAGCATCTCCATTCAAGCTTTGAACAAGACACTGCCGCAAAGATAAGTCCACCTTGTCTTACCTCGATAATTCCAAAATCTTACGCCCCAAGCCTCCGCAATAATTATACTGCTAATACTACAAGGGAAACTCTTCATTAACATAAGGAGGAAAGAACCTACAACTTACGTCTCTTCTACTTCTCTGATAGCCATATAGGATTATTTCTTGTTGTAGTCAAGCAAGAGGCCATGCTGAAATAGGCGGCTTGAAGGCACATTTTCCTTAAAAAAACCTAGGGCGATGCCATATTGCGTGACGAATCTGCCTTAAGATTAATAAGATTTACTTTTGAGGGGCTCTGTTTGGGTTCCTTGGGAGCTGATTTTGTTCCCCTGAACAAAGTCGGGTAGAGTTTGTATTGCAGAGCTAAATAGAAAGTATATTATAATTACTTTACCAGAAACGAGAGCAGACACGTGACTGAACAACCTGAGGCGAGCCTGGGTAGCGCCTGAGTAAGCGGCGATACTGACTACCGCGTTAGAGCAGAAATGCCTTCTGGAAAGCGCTCTGTTTAAAACAGGTACGTCGGCCAGGCGCGTCGGCCTTGGGTATCACAGAAATCTATTAGTGGAAGAGGCTTGCCCCCTGTTGCATATCACGTCTAAGGCACAAAGTCAAGGCACCAGGCTTCATCGCCTCGGGTATTCCGGATTCACGATTTCACAGCACCGTCACATTCTTTTCTATAGTGCATAGCCAAGTCAACGTCTTTTCGATGTTTCTACGGATTTCTGCTACCTTTGTTTCTTGTCCAGCCTATGGGCCTGACCAAACGAACTTGGAGGCGCAACTTAAATAGATGTTCTCCATCTTCCCTACGAACTAAGTGACAACTCTCAAAATCGCTCCGGGCGGAAGATGGCTACGACTTCGGGAGAGCTACGACAAAAGAAACCTCGAAAGAAAAGACAGCCCAATGCGTGCTACCCGTGTCGGCGGCGGAAGGTTAAATGCAATGGTGTCCCCTGCAGCAGCTGTGCTGTACGAGGTGGACTTCAACTTTGTTCAATGGAACCATGCCCAATATTGTAAGCCTCCAGGTCGTTGCAATTGTTTTCTGGATTTACGAAAGCATGGCTTACAGCTTAAATAGAACATCTCGGCCTCAATCCCTCGAGCCTCCCACGACTTCGATACCAAGTGCTGCCGCCGGCGAGAACAGATCTTGGGACACAATGTTTGATGGGCGGACTGGGGCCGAAGTCGAGAAAGCTTTCCCTGTGCTGGAACTACTACGAGGCGCTCCATATTCAGCAAAGCCACTGCAACCTTCGCCAGAAATACGGTTACCATCGGTTTTGGGGGGTCCCTATCTGCCTCTTTCTCAAGGAACATCGACTGTTTATGGTCTAGATAATGTGTCCACAAACACCCAATCCGACTTGAGGGAATATTTACACCAGCCTCACCAACGCCTGGACAAGATCTGGTCACAGCACGTTTCCGAAATTGTCAACGAGGGCCTAAATTTTGTTGTTTCCTTAGACGATTTATCCCTTCCTCGAAAATCTATCGTGGATCTTTGCCTCGCTCTTCCCCCAAACGATCAAATCCAAAGGCAAGCCATACAATCGTCGCTATGCGAACTTCGCTTGAAAATCAACTTATAACCTACCCGTACTCTTATGACTATGCTGATCTCACGGATGCCAGGTATTACCAAATATATTCCGATGTTCTTCTGCCCATATACCCTGGACTGCTAAATAATCAAGACCGATTTAAAGCGGAGCTGCAATTACTTCTCGATGACAGAGATAGAATAATTACGAACGCAGGCAGAACATCTCAAGGCCAGCATGAACACGATGCTTCATGGTTTGCCTTGTTGTTTGGTATTCTTGCCTGCGGTGCTCAGTGTTTAAGCACTATTGACGATGAAGCCGAACTTAATTCAAAAGTCTTCGGTATGTGCTTCACGAATTTCCGCCTTGACTAGACACTTATATTTTACGAATTAAAGGGAGTATTTCATTCTCGTGCCTTCTCAAAGGCAATTTCTTATCCTCCCCTACAATAAACTCAATTCGAGCTTTATTACATATTGGAAACTACTTGCGGAATGGTATGAATCCAGGCATTGCGTGGTCCCTTCTCGGTATGTCTTACAAGGTCCCTTCCAGAAAATACTCTAGCTTAGCTCCCATTTTTGAAAGGCCTTACCATTCGCCTTGCCCAAGCCATTGGCTGCCATGAACCGCAACAATCCCAAGATGACGATACTCTTGACGATCTAGCCACTACGAAATCAAATCTGTGGTAAGTACTAATGTCATTTTCGCTCATAAATCCGTCTAATCAGGTTTGTTATTGCCATTGCTCAGGCGTCTTGAACTGTCCATCCAAAAGTTAAAATGTTGAATAGGTGGTCTATAATCTGGCAGGATATGATTCTGGCCCTCTGCTACGGCCATCCATCTGGAACCCTATCCGTGAAGTCGCAAATCCTCCCAAGCTTAGAGCCGAATGGCTATGTCACATTCATGGACGTTATCCATCGTGTATGCAACTTTAGCCTTCGTTTTCTCCGCCATCGGCTCTGGGTAGAGGAGTTTGATCAGCCTCAGTCCTTCGAGTATGCTTATCAGACAGTCCAGAATATTGAGGACATTCTCCTCAAAGCCCAACCACATTTACGCTCGACCGCCAGTTGTATAACTGTACAACAACATGTTGAATATTTTGCAGGGTCCATCTACAAGAACCATGCCTCTGTGCAAATTTTGAAGTTGGCGCTAAAAGACTCTTTGGCAGAAGATCATACAAACGAGCATCGGATTTCTAATCTCCTTTTCGAGAAAAGCTTGGCGATTGTGGAAGCCTATCTTAGATTACGGCAGCTATCCACATTGTGCAGTAATTACTGGTCCCTATTGCAAGCCTCAGTTTCTGCTGCCAAGTACCTGGTAACGCGGGCCAGCGCAACCGAACGAGCAAGAATGTACCCTTTGGTGAAGGCACTGATAGCATCCCTGAAAAACAGCTGCCATAGAGGTATCAATGTGATGAATAGTTTCAGTACAAGCCTGTCGCAAATAGTAGAAGATTTAATAATATTGTTATAAATTTGAAATAACACTTGTTAGGGAATTAGGCAGCAAGCTTTTTTAGATAAGAATAATATCCAAGGGCTTCCTCGAACCCGGGGAAGGAGAAAGATTTGTTACCCCCTTTATTCTCGTTTACACTTTCGAGTGCGAGTCACAACTATTTGGGAAGAGTTACTGAAATTTGTGGGGGTTGGTAGTTTGGAAAGGGTCACATTAGAACAAGTGTTTTGATGGGAATTTACTACGGCAAAATGAAGCAAATATGGGTGTGGTATCGAGTATAGAGCGGCCACATCAATCTATTGAGAACTGTATGCAATGCCAGTACAATCGCCAAGGTCACCATGTAAAACCTCCTTGTCTGAGCCATCCAAGTTTGCTGAGTACACTGCACCAGCGAGGTCGCTGAAGAACATGCGATCGTTTTCTTCATCGACCGCCAGCCCAATACCTTCGTGTAACTTTCTTGACAAGATACGCTTCTTTGAGTATTTTGGTCCAGTTGTTCCTGCTCCTTCTACCGCAGCACAGTTGACGGTGTTGCCATTCGGTGGGTCTCCTCGATCGGTCCAGTACAAGATTTTCGTCGCGACGTCGATGTGAAGGTCGATAGGTTCAGGAAGCTTTTCGAACAGCAGCTCAATATCAGGTCGAGCAGCTGGACTTGTGCCCTCTGGAACAGTAAGAGGGGCGCGGAAGATTCGTCCCTGATTTCCTTTCGACCTTCCTTTTTGGGTCCAATACATGACTCCAGACTTGTCATCCACAGCAATTCCCACGCACCATCGCGTCTGGTCGCCGGAGTGTTCAGGGACCTCACCAGTCTGAACAAGGGTTTCGACGTTCGATCCGTCCAGGCGACAGCGCATCACACGCATGCCCTCACGATCACACCAGTAGAGTTTAGGTGGAGCATCATGAGGTCGAGAGATCGTGAGCTGTTTTGGTGTGTAGATTATGCCGGGGGGAATGATGGTTATGATATTCATGCCGTCAAGGTCACAACGCTGGATTGACCCGTCCCAAGGATTGCTCATGGATTCCCCCATGTTCGTCCAATAGATATGGCCCTCTTTCGAGTCCACGGCGATTCCATCTGGAAGATGCTTCAAGCCGGTAACCAGTTCTTTGAGGTGAGAACCGTCGGTCTTGGATTTCAGGATACGACCGCTTTGGTTTGGGAATGAGCTAAGATCCAAATCAAGGATGTACAAGCTTCCATATGTTGTAGGAGGAGCAGAAGGCATTTTAAACAGTGCGAATGAAGATATGTTTGGGATTTGAGTGTTGCCTCAGATAGTATAACCAGCATCTGAACTGAGGACGGGATGTGAGTTATGATGAGTAGGTCGCATTGCGTCCCTTTATGGAGCGAATAGGACATGATGGGATCGGCTTCGGGACCAGATAGATGGAAATGCCAAGATAGAAGATAGAAGGGAGAAACTGGCCTGAATTCGGCAATGCTATCCACGGAGTAGTCATGGGCCTTACTCTACAGAACTGGCTCCCAAAATGCCTCAAACACCGGAGATATTGGAAACCCCTGATGCGGAATAGCTAGAAGCCCTACAACAGGTTCCAAATGCCGTGTTTCCCGTTATATGCGCCTGGGGCTAGAATGAGTTTCGGATAAGGGAGGAATGAGACTCCCGTTAAGACTAGTTCGGCATTGAGTGCCGTTTCCTCCAGCGCCGTTGAGGATAACCAGCGAAATCTTAACAAAATCCGTCTTCGGAATAAGGTAGTTCGGGTATGTCCGCCAATAATGGGGCATGCAAGTCATACCAGCCTAGGCTTGACAGATTTCCGTCTAGTCGTTGATGGTCTCGGAGAAATGCATAAACAAGGATCTCGACATTAGACCCGGATTTATCTCAAGATCTCCTCTCGTCTAGTATCCCCTTGACCACGTCACAACTTCACGAGAAACAATAACGGGTAAGCAATTAATTAGCAGGCAACGCTAGTGCAAGGCTCATCTGAAGACATGACCTAGAAGTCAACTCTTAGGCCTATTAAAACGCTGGTTTGTGGCAGAGAGGGGATCCGTATCCTTGGCTTGAGTGGAATGTTCGGATCGTAGCGTGTAAGCGGAAGACTTCAAAAAATTATATCAGTTATCTTCTTACGGCTGTTCAAACCCAATTTTGATCATCATTCTGCTACCTTCCCCTTCTTCCTTTGATTGCTCATATCCTAGGATCTACAAACTATTCTTTTTCTTCAACCTACCAATATATAACACAAAGCTTGAATCCTTTTCGAACAGCTACGATGGCATATACTTGGACTACTCCAGATATCACAAAACAGCCTGTTGCCATAATCGGTGGAGGTGTCCTTGGTCGTCGGCTAGCTATGATGTGGGCTTCAGCAGGAAGCAAAGTTGTTATCTATGAACGAATTCTCGAGGTTGCTGCCGCAGCCATAGCCTATGTCGAGGAAAACATTGAAACCCAGGTCAACGTTATCAAGGGCAAGCGTGATGAAGTGCACCTAGCTTCGTCGTTGAAAGACGCGGTCACAGATGCCTGGATGGTCATCGAAGCTATCCCCGAAAAGCTGGAACTCAAAATCCCTCTCTTCGGTGAGCTGGACAGCATTACTCAACCAAACTGCATTTTGGCCACCAATTCTTCCTCTTACAGGTCCAGCGAAATGATCGAGTTGGTCGAGAGGAAATATCGGGTCTGCAATACACATTACTTCATGCCGCCTCTATCTAACCCTGTGGAAATCATGACTTGTGGACATACCGATCCTGCCATCATTCAATACCTGATGGAAGCGACCAAAGCTGTGGGATTTACTCCCGTGCATACCAAGAAGGAGTCGACAGGCTTCATTTTCAATCGTATTTGGGCAGCAATGAAGCGTGAGAGTCTGCTAGTCATTCAGGATGGGGTCGCCACTCCGGAGGATATCGATACGCTTTTCGTTGCAAACTTCTCAGCCAAGCTTGGTATCTGCGAGCTCATGGACAAGATCGGATTGGATACAGTCTATAATATTGAGAAGCATTATGTGGAGGAGAGGAAGTTGCCCGGTATAACGCTAGACTGGTTGAAAGCAAACTACCTCGACAAGGGCCATCTTGGGGACAAAAGTGGCAAGGGTTTATTGAATAGATAATGGATAGCACGTTAGGTATCTTCCTTTGAAAGGCGTTGTCAAAATGATGAATGAGTGGTTGAAGTTATCTTCTCTATTTATTCTAATATGCTATGTATGTGGGAGTTCATATTTCAATATTGAAAACAAGCGCCAAGGTCGCATTTTAGCTACGATGACTCCCTTTCAAATTTTATGGATACTTTAATTTCAATCGAATGTTTTTCATACTACGCTAGACTTCATAGATCGAGGTGCTCTTCCCCAGATGCCCTTAAAAATGACCAAGACTTGCGGAGAACCTTAAATCTTGAAGGATCGTTTACCTCATTGCAACTTACATCCAATGATTCTGAACTTCCATACCAGACTCGATATTATACCTAAAATAGAGGCTTTTCAAAGCTTCGTTTCTAGGCTAACGCTCATCAATGCCACAATGAAGTTGATTTCATGGAATCGGACATTCAACGTTTTTGAAAAGAAACAATTACTAGGCATTCTAGCAAACACCGAATAATACAAGAATACTATATCAGTCTAAATACAGGCAGATCTATGTCTAGAAGTTCTAGTCACCTCATATCAGTCCCACCTCGGTCTTAGAGTTTGGCTCAGGCCATGTTGTTCTCTTCTTCGCGCGGACATACAGGTTCACCGGTCGAATTAATTGAAACTCAGGATCATATTCCACCGCTTCATCGCCATCCTTTGTAAGTTCATAGCGGTAGACTAATTCTGGGATGAGGACCTTGACTTCAGCTAGTGCCAAGTTGAAACCAATACATCCACGGGGACCAGTTGCAAAAGGCAAGTAAGAACCGGCAGGTCGATTCTTTATTTCTTCTGAGTCCCATCGATCTGGGTCAAAACGCTGAGGATTGTTCCAGATCTTAGGGTTGGTATGGATGGCGTGGATAGCAGGAATAATTACCTCGTTCTCAAGTAGACGGTAACCTCCAGGAAGGATCACTTCCGTCTTGGACGTTCGGCCAGGCTGGTAAGAAGGGTTGTGTAGTCGCTGGGTCTCCTTGACAAAAGTGTCCAAAAAATGGAGACTGGCAGAGAGCTCTGGGGTCCATTGAGATTTCTCGTTAATACCATGGTCGACAAGCTCTTGTAATAGGCGCTCCTGATTTCCAGGATACGCTACTAAGCAGTACAGTAACCAAGAAAGTAGTGAAGAAGTTGTGGTAAAGCCTGCGCCAGACATAACAACCATGTTCGAGTACACCAAGTCGATTTGCAGCTTGTTTCCTTGGCTGTCCACTGCGCGGAGAAGATAATCGAGGACGGACTTCGCGTCAAGAGCAGCATCGTGGAGTGGAAGATTGCTTCCCATAGTAAGCCGAGCAGTGTCTACCTGGGTGCCAATCAGTGCGTACAAATTCTTTCTCAATTCTCGCAGTCTCTGAGGATCTCCAAACGGCAAACGTGCGTACCAGTCACCTCTAGATGTGACCTTTTTGTTCAATGAGAGCATCTCCGCTATCATCGACACCACCGGATGGATGGGTGAGTCAATTTCGTCCATTTGATGCAGGTCCAAACCCAAAACAATTTTTCCAATAAAACCGGATGCCAGCTTCAGCATATACTGATAGACGTTGAGGGATTCGTTTCGTTCATCGAGCTCATCGAACACCTTGAAACAGTCGCGGACACAATCCTGCATCAAGGGTGTATAATGGCGTACGGCTTTTGGACTCATACAAGGTGGAATATACTTGTGACCAGTAGCCCAGTTCGCAGTTTCGGTGTCACCCAAGAAAAGGGCAGTGTTGTCCTTCAGTGCATGTAGTGGATGGTTTGGCGTAATTCTTTTAGTGAAGAATTGAGACTCTGAGAAAGCCAGTAGGCCAATAGCAGGATCGTTCGTAAGGTATGTCGTCTTTCCCATGTTGGTGGTCTTGATCACTGAGCCATACTTCTTGAACAGTCTGTCATGGTTGCCCAAGTGATCGGGGAATATTTCGTAGAAGCTTCCCACTGCCGGAAGACCATCTGGGCCCTGAATCTGTCTGACTCCATGGCCATCCAGTGTGATTCCCACGGGCTCAGGATTGCTCAGAATCTCGTCCAGGTGCAACAAAACTCGCTCTTTGTTTTGGAATCCAATTTCTAGACACTGGAGTTAGTATTTCATAATATCTACCCTCTAGAATTTTATAATTCCCATACCCTGCTTTCCGGCAACATGAAAGAAGTCCGCTACTATCTTTTGTAGTGATTTCAGATCGTCCTTTTCGCTGAGGACAATAGCTTTGGCAAGGGCAGGATCATCATTGACAAGATAAAAGGCTTGAGTGGCCATGATTCAGGACAAGAGGCTTTGAGTTATTGTACGAGATTGAGAAGATGACCTTTAAATGAAAAGGCATTATTGTTCAAGTACTGTAATAGCTGACGACTTCACCTAGTATCGCAACGCCCGCCTCCTATGGCTGGGTTCTAACGGGATGGCGATCTCTATGGATCGAGCGGCTCAACAATAATTCGCGCGGACATTTTCAGGGTAGCATCCAACTTTCATTTTAAGCCTATACGGAGAAAAGACCCTTGCTCGCCCCTCTGAAATGCTTGTGGATACCGGAGATAGATAAACGGAGAAAATAAACCAACGAAACTGCTTGCATCTACTCACGTAAGCATGGACTATGGTGATTTGGTTTTCTCGATTGCCCCATAATAGTTTCTAGTGTTCCGGATCAAGTTCCGAATAGCTGCATTCAAGGATTTGAAGGACATGTGCCATCTCCCTACACCGGAAGTGAGGAAGGGAAAAAATGCATTATGCTTACCTGCTAATAGCCGCAGTGTTTGGTTCCTAACCTGGTAACTCTATACTGATCCATGCTTGCCAGCGGAGACAGGCGAGATGGAATGGCTCCTGACTCGAAGCCCCGAGAGGTGTTAGAATACATATACACACTCGATACAATCTCTCCTTCAGACTTCTTGCTTCACGGATTGTTTTGGTGTTGAAAGATAGATACTTCCAAATTATTTCCCGGCGTCTCTTTTCCGTTGTTCAGAATGGCAAAGACCTTTACCCGAGAAGAAGTTGAGGCACACAAAAAGCCCGACGATCTGTGGATTGTAATCCATAACAAAGGTCTGATCAATTTATTTTCAAGCAAAACCTAAAATTTGGGAGCTGTTTGCTCACTGTTTTTTTATAGTGTACGACGTATCAGCATACCGTGAAGAGCATCCGGGAGGTGCACAACTTTTGATCGATGTAGGAGGGCTCGACGCAACTGAGGCATTCGAAGATGTTAGTCATTCCGACGATGCGAGAGATTTATTAGACCCTCTTCTCATAGGAGAACTTTCAAAAGAGGTAGCATGCCTTGTGACCACGATTATGTCTGTAGAAAATGCTGATATCACAATAGGAAGCCCACGAAATTATCGAAACCTACCGTCCTAAGTTCGAGGTCATTTCTACCGTCAATGATCTTCGTACGACTAACGGGGGCTCGTCGGTGCTGGGCACAGCTGCTATTGCTATTACGGCTATAATTGGTGGGGGAGCAGCCCTATATTTTGGAAAACCGCTGAAGGGTATTCCGTCCTTGTCTTTCGATCAACTCAGAGGTCAGTTAGGAGGCCTGCAGGTATCTCAGGCCACATTCGCGTCTGGTGGGTTCTGGAAAGGATTCGCAACGGCCACAGTACTCAGTAGCGTAACAGCAGTAGGAGGATTTCGCCATCTGGGGAAAATGATGGAGGTTCAGAAGGATTTTCGGAAGTACGCTCCCCACAAGACTACGTCCCTTCAGATACACGCCAGAAATACAGCCGCGGCGGAGCCTGTGCTGCACCCTCAAAAGTACCTGAAGTTCCCACTGATACGCAAGGATGTACTATCGCCAAATGTATACCGATTCGTATTCGAACTTCCAAAGCCACGAGATGTCCTTGGGCTACCAACAGGCCAACATATTGCCATCCGCACAGAAATTAACGGAAAGATGGTTAGCCGATCCTATACACCGGTATCAAACAACTCCGACCTTGGTCGGATCGAGTTAGTCGTCAAAGTGTACCCGGGTGGTTTGATAACCAACTATCTCGCCAATCTCAAACTGAATAGTCTTGTTGAATTTCGTGGTCCCAAGGGCGCTATGAAGTACCACAGGGGCCTGTGCAAGAATCTCGGCATGATTGCTGGCGGTACTGGGATCACACCCATGTACCAGTTGATTCGTGCCATCTGCGAAGATTCAAAAGACAACACTAGAATCAGCCTCATTTACGGCAATCAGACTGAAGAAGATATTCTGCTTCGTGAGGAATTGGACGGCTTCCAGCGCAGATGTCCGGACAAATTCAATGTGTGGTACGTGTTGAATGCTGCACCTCCCGGATGGAAGTATGGTGAGGGGTTTATTAGCAAGGAGACGATAAAGGAGAAGTTGGCTGCACCTTTATCAGACTCGAAAGTCCA
This sequence comes from Neobulgaria alba, assembly GCA_003988965.1. NCBI lineage: Eukaryota > Fungi > Ascomycota > Leotiomycetes > Helotiales > Gelatinodiscaceae > Neobulgaria > Neobulgaria alba. The sequence goes on from QYAM01000038.1 coordinate 177,571, forward strand.
CCTTTGTGGCCCGCCAGGAATGGTCAATGCAATGAAGAAGAATTTGACAGAATTAGGCTTCCAGGCTCCCGGTCCCACCAGCAAAGCAGACGACCAAATATTTTTGTTTTAATTTCGTCTTTGTACCGCTGGCGCACATGAGAATGGAAATGCGATCTCTAGACAAGTAGTAACGTAGAGCTGTACTTTATAGAAGAAACCAAATGTAGACCTAGGATATTTTGAGACCGTGCTCACACTCTACTCCTCCTCCTTCTTTTGCCTTCAGCTGAGAGAAACAGGCGTGTCTTCTACGAGGCGAAGTCCTGTGGATTATATTTAAACTTTTAGTTCGTGAAAGATGGTTCCTATATCCAGTGTCAGCTACGAAATCGTGGAGAAGAGAGCTCTAGATTTATGAACGCTGTAAGAAGGAAGTGAAATCCTGACCGGGGGTTTTAGATTTTGCATGATAACGACCTTTTATTGTGTGGAGCATAGCCTTAACGGAGTGTCCAAATTCCAATGTCGAGCAAGCCTCGTTAATCGGATTAAACTAGTCTACTAGTGAGCTATTATAATCATATTTTGTCCTAGTTTTAATAGCTGCTAGATTTCTTAACAATGTGGTTGCTAGGAGTGCTGAGGGCGATAGTTAACGCGGCTTTCGTTTCACCCTCATAGAATTCAAACTTTGTACGGAAAGCAGCATCGACGACTCACAAGCAGGCGCTACAGTAGAAAATCAATTTTCTCTTATACCCGAAGTCACCTACAAGCAATTTAACGATGTACTCACTAACATTATTTCCATCAGCTACATCCGCTTCCTTGACACTGGGACTCTAGTCTTTCCGGTTCTTCTACCAGCCAAATGTCAAATACTACAACCACTTCCACAGCCACCACTTTAACTACGACCACCAAGGTGACAGCTTCAAGCAATGTTCGTTGAATTTATGCTTCCCCGAGTTCTTAAAGCCCAGATAACTTAAAGGTCACCTCTAATAGATGGAGTTTTATGCACACCTCTAAAAAGAGTCTAAGGGCCAATATATACAATGCTCTAGCTCCTAGACATAATTCAGATAGATACCGAAGAGAACGAAAGGACATAGTCCGTACGGCAGCAATTGTGCCACTTTCAATCCTAGAATCCACTCACCAAGGAAGAGCCAAACCAGTGCAGTCATATGATACCTGTGACTTATCAGGTTCTGTGGGATGCAACCAAATTGGAAAACGACGCTGCTAGAGGAACTAAGATAGAAACTTACACTTACTCCCACAAGCACGTAAGAGATATTCAACCAAGCGATACTATTTTTCGAAGATAAGATTACTTTTAATTATTATTCAATTTATAATCCAAAAGCAAAAGAAGTTCAAAATTATATTTATCTTAGTGGTGCGGGCAGGCTCTTGGAAAACCTCTCGAAATCTAGAATCAGTTAGTATTGCTAATAGAAATACTTTATTTTTTTTTCTTACCTAAACCGTTCCCAAATCCCAGGAAAATATTATCGTGCTCACTTGGATAATCTAGCGCATCTAAGCAAACGAAACCATCTTCGACATTATCATTAAAATTCCCACCCGAGGGCAACGAAAACTTTGCATCTACAATTTTAAGCCCTACTCTGCCTCCCTTGGTACACTTCACGAATATATCTGTGCTCTTCAATTGGAAATTCATAGCTTTACCATACTTGAAACCCTCAAAAAAAGCCGCAAGCTGGACTACCTTTCCGCGTTTGAGAACCTGAATGCGAGTGTTTGGCGAGGACCACTCCTTGTGGAGTGGAATCATCATTCTCCGGCGGGAAATTGAGAACAAAGTGGCGATACTATCAAATAGAACGGAGAAGCCGGTGACGGCGGATTGAAAGAGATGTAGTTCCGCTAAGCTATAGAAATTATACGTGCGAACCGATGGCTGGATGCAAAGATTCATCAAATCGACTCCCACTGTAGGAGGATATTCCATTTTGGTCGTCGAATTATTGAACAAGGACAATCCCAAGTCTTGTTGTGGCAACCGCATGATCTGGAGCTCATGGCTATTTCCAATTACGTTTCGTCTCATCTTCATTTCACCTATTCCGATGTTGATGCGGTCTGCAATTCTTCCCATTGGTGAATCGGCAATCACCCTCAGTGATTGGGACTGAACCGGCTGACTATTTTCGAAGTCTAAAACACAATCAGATTCGCTGGGCTTGCTGGTGATGACCGTCAATGTCTGCCACGGGAGGTCGTTGATACTTTGAACTGGAGTTGACAAATCAAGCCCAGTGGAGAACGAAACATTCATCAATTGACAGCTGGCAAGGAGAGCCTCATTTTCATTGATGAAGCATCCAGTCAGGTGCTCAAGCACTTGATTTCGAGTCTTGTGGCTTGCAAAATCAAGGACAAGAGTAGAATCATGATTTTCAGGGTCAATTCCTAAAGTCAATGCTGTTGGCTCGTTGTCCTCACTCTTGGGGAAGTAGAATTGTAATGCTTCGCTGCTGAATTGATCATGAGAGAGCATGCTAATCTTCTTGAACGACGGGGGTGTGAGCACAACTATTCGAAAACCACGATGTGCGGTCCGAAAGCCTGTCGCAGAGGGCCATTGGGCGGTCTTCTCAAGCAGTCGAAATTTACAATCGGCGATGGGGGTTTTTGGAAAGATTTGTGACCCAGCAGACCAAGCCGTTTCATAATGAGTCGACCGGATTTCGGTTGCAAAGACCAGCGTCTCGTCGTGCGATGGTTGGAAAGCTTTAATTGTCTCTCTGCAGTAATCAAACATTCTCTTCAAAGCCTTGTAATCCCAAGGACTAAAACGAAGCTGGAGCCTGCACCCAGTGCGGAGTTTCACCTCAAGATATGATTGAGGGGTTACCCAGGTAACATCTTCCCATGATACCAAGCTCTCTCGACACGGTGAAATGACAAAAGCCAGAAGTCCATCTTGTGTCCCAATAATGACGGACATATCGCTTTCGTCTAATCCCCGCACAATCGACAGGATAGCGGGGGATTTGGACTGCTGATTACCAGCTGTCTCCGCAAGAAAGATATCAACATGAATTCCACCGTAGTGAAAAACGTCTTTGGTGTCACCTAGGGGGAATATAATAGAGAGCGATGACTCGTCTTGATTTTTCGGATAGCCCAGACTATGATATCCGGTTACGAGGTACATTAGATTCGGGTTTGAAGGAGGATACCTTATCCAGATTGACATATCGACATCTTCAGAGGTAAAATCTGGTTCCGAAAACTCTGGTAAAAGCCCATTTTCTGTCATGGCCCAGATCGCACGTCGGATCCTGACCAGAATTTGAAGGCGCAGCGCTTGAAAATCATCTCCATGACTCTCACTACATAGTTCAGTGGCCACTAGAACCCTCGCGTTGGATACATCGACACGCCGTTGAGATTCAAGGAGAATCCAGAGCCCCTTTGTGAAGTCGATTTGCGCCTGCTGCAAAAACACTTTATTCACCTGATCAGCTGCAACAGGAGACGGGGAGCCTTTCCCGAGCACCGGTTGCAGTTTCATGCGTCCATGTAGAAACCACCAAAGCGCGACTCTAAGGATCTCTTCGATAGTGCAGTCGTGAAGTGGTTTCTCCAAGTCGGCTGATTTCTTGAATGCATCCTGCCAGTACTGAGTCCTTTTGGAGAAATCTTGAACGCAGCCGTCGTTCAGAATAAGCGATATTTGATGTTTTGTGAAAGCACTTGAAGGTTCTTGAAGGGGTTCTTTCGAAATCATTGGGCTTGGGTGAACTATTGATTCTGCGGGGGTTCCATATGGTGTTACTGGAATGTCAAGATCAAATTCCAATTCCCCGGAAGGTAGTTGCAGCCCAGTAGCGCAATCATGACGTTGGTCTGTTGGAGGGGAGGAGACGGAAGAAACTGGAGAAGGTGAAATTCTCTCTAAGTCTTGATTGTGAAGTCGCGATCTTGGGGTCTCCATCATTGCATGCAGAGAGGATTGATAATTAAGGGTAGTTGGATGAAGTAGCTAATGAAAATGCCTCCGAGGCCAGAAAACGGATGGATTGATGTGTATGAGATTATTCTCCGGCCAACTTAGATATATACATCCTATAAGGTTTAGAAAGATACTGCTCGATATACTTTACCCTGGACCAGTAGTAGACATTTTGGTTATATTCTAAAAATAGTCGGCTCCCTCTCTGCCCGAGAATAACACTGCCTAGCATTGAAAGAAACCTTCATTCTTGGCATCTTGAAATCGACATAACTCACGGGCCATGCAGAGGCAAAAAGGGCTGACTTTTCCTCGAACTTGGGAGATACGGGCTGTGATGACACAGAACCTATAGCAGCCAATAATGTTAATAATAGGGGTTCTCCGGCAACGGATTCCCTCCCCCGCATTAAGCATGAAGCATCCACCGAACAAGTGTCGTAATGCTTCAAAGAACTCCAATGGTTCAAGAGTAGACGGCAGTTGGTAGGTCTAATGTATTAGCCTCTAGGTTTCTTATCCTTGGTTTTCTGATTAGTTTAATTTCAAGAAGTGACCCTCAAACACTAAAATTGCTTGAAGAGGATTTGGAAATATAGATTCGGAGAGAAGGGTTGATGGTTTGAATTTTAGTATGCGACGATGACGTTTTCTTGGAGCAGAGCACTTTAAAGTTCTGCTAGAACTACGGTTCTTTGTTCCAGTCCAATTTACGTTGCATTCTCCACGTGCTTTTCGGAACCAATATGCGAATTTTAGGGGCCCCATAGCAGCTGGTAGCACCTGGCAACGTAACAAATCAGGATTTGAAATCGTGGTTTTGAATTCGTGTCCTGGTTAATTCCTGGGATAATACCCGGGCTGAGCTGTCAGTGAGTGAGGCCGATGGACCTCAAGAAAAACGGAGACCGCAAAAATGCCTTGAGCTTAGGCATTTTCGCCAAGCGTTTCCGCCCTACACAAGGCCTTAAACCCTCGTGCAGAATTGGTGTCTCCATTTTAACTCTGGGCGTAGGGCTGACTCGTTTCAATTATGGCTTCGTATTGCGGGCCCTCCAGGGATGTGTTTTGTTGTTCGGGCACTCGGGAACCGAGGGCCCGAATCGTCCCTTTCTTGGCTCTCCCATCACTTTATTTCCACACAAGGAGCATTTTCATTTGGAGGCACTGGCTGTCATCTCATCACAAGATGGAATCGGATGCCGAAAAGCCACAGCCTGCACGTGGAACTTCGGAGGGGAAGGCGAATGCTGTTCCTACTGCTGTGAGTGGGCCCTCAGACACACCTCGCTGATGGCTACATCCTGATTTGGACTGCGCTGTATTCTGCCTTCTACTCAGGAAAACTACCTGAGAACTTCCAAACCTTTGTTTTCTTACTGACTTTGTCCGTTTTCTCTAGTGCGATGTTTGTTACTTTCGAAAGGTGCGTCCTAATCCTCCAAGCTTCAGACTCTCTGTCCTACTACATCTGTTCGAGCTATATAATTGTCTCCAGAGACAAAACTATTCTTATTGCCAAGGAAATTCTTACCATTATGAAATTCTTTTTACTAAAGGATAATCTCTCATTAACACTCTCTACCGCTAGATAAAATGCGACCGAAAGGCAAGATGCGGGAATTGTGTTGACTCGGGTGTGGCCTGTAGGCGACAACGGGTCAAATCCGAGAGGAAGTCAAGAGAATCATGTCCAAGAGAAACGAAAGTCCTGCCCTATTATCATGTGCCACAATCTAACTTTGTATAGTACCGAGGCAATAAAAGGCATCGAAGCCGAGTTGGTCTCACTTAAGAACTCCGTTAGCTACCTCATCGCCCTGTCAACGACAAAAACTCCTGGGGCCAGCATTTCTGAGCCGCTTGCACGAAAAAGAGCTTACGCAGAGGCATTCGAGGACACTATTCTGCAACATCCATCACCACCTGTATCTCAAATCTCTAGTACGGTATGTGAAAGCGACTGCCGTCCGACTCCACCGTACTCTGCCTCTGAGGCCAAAACTTTGATTCAGGAAGAGCTGCGTAGGATTCCTCAGTCCAGTAGTTCGAAGCAAGCAGCTCTTCACTCAGCTCTATCGTCTCTGAGGCAAAATCTGAATAGTTCTATCATTGATTATGATTCTCCAAATGTGTTCGCGTCAGGACACCAGCTGGAGAAACTAGAAATACCACCTGCCACTTTGATGCAGTGGATGTTGCAATGTAGGCCTATCCTTGGTGATTTTTATTTCTCTGATTTTTCTTTTAGCAAATGACTGCGGAAGGCCAGTTTTCTCTGGGGACCACTTCATGCCATTCACTTCACGCAAATCCATAGGCAAAATGGTCCGGAACTTGATACAGGAAGGTATCGGCAGCAGGAATCTCTCTGCCTTGATATGCGTTGCTTCTTACGCGGGGTACTTCTTGCAGGAAATCGTCCTCTTGGATACTAGCAATTCCACAGGCTTAGAAGAGCAGTTGCGGGCGCAAGCTCAGGAATGCTTTGCAACTGCACGGAGTGCGCTTTCACGCAATCTATTAAGAGCCCAGCCAAGTCTTCTAAACTTGCAGGCTCTTGCATACGGTGTACAATCCCCTCGTGACTGCTTTGGTATTTCCATGGCTTGCTAATAGTGGATAGATCAACCTAGCCCAAGATATTGGAGACTTCGTGGCTGCATGGCTTCTTACTGAATCTGCATGTAAAATGTGTATCAGCCTGAAACTCCACCTGAAATCGACATACTCCTCGAATTCTAGTCCCGACACGGCCCTGGAGGCATATTATTTGTTCTCTATTTGCTATAGAAATGACAAGGGTCTGGCAATGAATCTCTCGCGACCTGCATTTCTTGACGATTCCACTATCGAAATTGATATTCTCAGGCCACCAGGCTCTCAATCGGAAGTTGTAGATAATCTTCGGATTTACTTAGAGCTTGCGAAGGTTCAAAGTTCACTCATTATGCATATGCGGACAGCAAAAGGGACTTATAGAGAGGCAGGTTTAACGAATGGGATCTTAAAGAAGATGGGCTACATCTGGCAGCTCAACAAAGAGGCATGTTTTTATCTTATTTCCTATTTCTGTGTTTAGTATGATTGACGTAAAACAGCTACAAGACAAAACTCGAAAAACAATGGGAAGTAGGTATGATTCCCAGCTAGAAGCTACCATGGTGGATTTCGCATTCTATGCCGTGAAAACTACGATACTTCATTCGAGCTCAGAGCGCTTACGCAATCCGGAATGCAATCGTACTTGCTTGGAAGCAGCCCGGCTGGCACTAAATGCTGTGCAAAAGTCAAGGGAGCTTTCCGGCTTATCACAGTATAACAGCATTTATATGAAGACATCTCTTTTATCTTGGTATGGCACCATTGCCTAGGATCTAACCCGATTTTTATTCCTACTATTGGCGAAACTTATTAATCCACCCTTCTTCTCTGGACACTAACATCGTAACAGGACAATCCTCTACTATCCATTCACCCCCTTTTTTATCCTATTTTGCAACGTTATTTCAACACGAGACATCCAAGATTTCAAAACTATGCAGGAGTTCGTCGCCTACCTTGTCGACTTAACAGATATTGTATAAACCTCCATTATTTCTAAAAAGAAAACGGATACTAACTTCGTATGAAGAGTATGTCCGCAATCAAGCTCTACAAACTCTGTCTGCCCTTTATCTCCTTGGCCTCCGGAATCCTAAGCACTGAAGATGACTCTTCCCAAGTGTCTCTACAAGAACAGAACGTCTATGTCTCAATGCCTGTCTCACAGGTCGCTCGAACTGACAACGCCACGGACTGGAACTCATCCAACTCGGAGCCTCAAGCTGGGACCACACAGGCCCTCTCGACTTATCCATTTCTCAAACAGCCGGTTTCTACCCAAGATAAATTTCACTTGCCGATACAAATCGAAGGTTTGGATACGAATGGGGATAATTTCTTTTTTGATCAGTCCTTGTCAGGGTTTATGGATGCCCAACCTGTACTTCAATGGTTAGATTCGGATCTTTCCGCTTTTGATGATCCCTGGGCTGGATTTGAGGGCTTAAATTCATGAATAGAAACGAGCAGGAAGATTGGCTCTAGATTTTATTTTCAGAACATCAATTTACATGCACTGTTCAAGTACACATTGGCAGTATCCTACTAGCATTATTAGTATGATACATTCTCGCAAAAGGCGAGACTTGCCGTGTTGAGTCCACAATCATATGCCGCTTTCAGGATATCAAGAGGCTGTTTCGATTAGCAACCACTTCCAAGATTTTCGAATGCGGATCCACGGAGCCTAGGATAGGTTTCCGATAGACATCGCACCGCGAATTAGAAATGAGGTTCTAAGACCGCTCCTGCCCAGCCGCCTGTACTCCACCTTGGTAGCCTCCACTGATTTGAATAGAGCATTTGATGGAGGCATTTCGTTGGGTTCAAAGTGGTTGGCAGACGGTAGCGGTAGAATCAAGAGGATGGCGATTGCAAGAGGGATGAGGAGTATCGACTGCGGATTCGGCAAACTTCCGCATAGCGATGGAAACTTGGTAGCTGGAATCTGCAACTCACTCACCATGCAATTGGGTTACAATGCATTGCATGATGACGCGTCGCCCCAACGCCGGAGGCAAAGAGAGTTCATGGACTATTTTAACTACTACGGGATTGATCTTTTTTATTTAATATATCTTTTTAATAAAGCTAATTTAATATACTACCAAAGTATTGTCATGCTCCTTAGATTCTAGTTTAGCCCCGAACTTATACATATACCCTTATTTATTGTCTTACTGCGACTTATAGGAAAAGCAGAACTCCGGTCTTATTCACTTTTAAGCCTAACCAAGACATTTTAACTAGGAACTCTTATATTATCTCTCCTTCCACCTTATGATAGATAACGTAGGCGAGGAAAGCTAGAGTAAATAAATATTTCGTAATATAGCTCGAAAAAAGCAATATATTAAAAGGGGGGACAATACTCTCTTTACGTCTCTACTTCCTTCCTAGTGATTTCGTCTGCCCTCGTATCGTCGGATTTCTAGAGCACCCTCTAAGCAGACTTCGATCCCTACTCCGCGATATATTTAACTCAAAGCTGCCGCAGCTACGAGATCGCTTAAATCACTCCAGAATGATGTATTTACTCCAATGCTGGCGATTTATCCCCCCTCGTTCACGATGACTTAAGTCCAGAATGCCTTGACAATTTACTAAATCTTAATTTTCACCCCTGGTCGACAATAAATTAGTCGTCACCCTACAACCTCGTAGCATCCAATAGATAGACCTTTGGACAGGATATCATTCCCTGCTGCGAAGTTGGACGGGGCTTTCTCAACTGCATCCGAATCCTGCTACAACACATCACAGAATAATTAAAATGATGCTTTTGCAACCCCGGTCCGAATAATCTCCTTGCTGAGCATTAATTCAATCTTTATTTGATGCTCAATGGGCCTTGCTCGTAGCTATAAACCAGATTTGTCGTGCGCTGGCTCAAAGACATCGAAATCGTATCTCAGATCCTCAGAGAGTATCAAGAGGTCTTCCACACCTACCTCAAAGTGCACACAGTTGACAACAGAGGTAAAGCGAACCTAAAAAGCTCAATTAGTGCAATTCCAGTGATGCGCCTGAAACGAACGTTATCGTAGCTGAGGGAATCCAGGTTTTAAGCTCAACTCATATGGTAGAAGCCCAATAATTGGGTAGATGTTTATCTGAGCTTGCACAGGTGTGTCTTTATAAATGCACCGGAAACACCCTTAACTCCAGGAATAAATTTGAGTACTTACTTTGGGATGTAGGTATAAAGTCCCTTGCTCATTTAGGGAAGATTTTTACCTAATAAAAGCATCTCTTATATGCTAGTTCCTCCCATGATCCTATGACGTACGGCCATTGAGGCCTATAACTAAATTCGGTCTTGTAGTACTCAACATGAATTCTGATTCCATCCTCGGGAGATGACCTTTCGGGTAGGACTCGACTTCTTCTGGTATCCCACGTATATTGTCGCCAGTATGAGGGATGAAGACACGCCAACCCCATATCTAGGGCGCATTGTTTTCTGCAATAGAACTTTGATACTCCATTGAGGATTGCCACTCGACGATAGTGAGTGGATTTAGTACCAGCACAGGGGGTGTTCGTGTCACTGTTACCGTCCTCTGGAAAAGGAAATATATCTTAGGTAGACTGCTCTTATTTGAACTTTCTATCAATAATTTAAAAGACTAAAAGAATATGTTGTATATATTCAAAGGATTGAAGCATCTTTAGATATATGTAAGGTTTAAATAATAGTCTTCTTGTTTTTGTCAACTCTCAAGTATCTAATGATCCATTTATTTAAAGAGTCTATCATGAGTATATATCCTAGAGTCTACTGAAAGTTTCAGGGCCAATACTTTAGCTTTAAGAATTTACAGCACTCGCAAAAATATCTCCCTGGCCCAACGTTTTCACATATTAACGGTTTCGTCACGTGATGGAGCTAGCTCACCCCGCAGCTCAGAAGCTAAATCAACGCTACGCCCTACCCGACGACTGGAATAGCCCAAGCAATGGTTACAGTCCGACGCGCCTTTAACAATTTTGATCAAACAGAGATCGGGCATTGGTCGCAGAGTGTAGAGGAAGCTGATAGCACCTCTGACGAAACAGTGTACACCAGCAAGACAGAGAGCGTGAGCCACGCAGACTATCCACCCGCCGCCGGCAATCCAGCTTCCCTACAAGCCCCTCTGCGAGCGAATTCCTCTATCAAACACTACGTCTTCGTCATCATCCTCTCGCTCATTTTTATCATGGTTCTCAATTTCGTTCCGCCCCTGCCAGATTATGCTTCTACTATCGGTGGAGTGGGGACCCCTCCAGAAACTCTTGCAGACTTCCTCGAGAACGAAGATCCCCTAGGCAAGGCGCAAAACGTCTCTTCCTCCGTTCCATGGCCCGACTCGACGTTCTTCATTCGATCCGTTGCCTCGGGCAATCTAATCACGTTGCTCAATGGGCAGATTATTCTCGCTCCACCTGGGGGTGCCGGTTCGATCCGTTGGGCCTGCGTAGAAACCAAGGGCTGGCTTGGATTCCGAGATATCAGCTCAGGAAGGTTTCTAGGTCACGATAGTAGAGGAAAGCTTCAATGCAAAGCCGAAAGACATCAGGGCTGGGAAAACTTCTGCGCTAGGATGACGCCGGATGGAGGATATCTCCTACTCATGACACACTTTGAGCGGCTTTGGCACGTTGGGATTACAGTTGAGCAAGGGACACAAAAGTTAGCAAAGATTGGAGAAACAAATGGGACTATATGGGAGTTCATAAAGGTCGAATGATGTTGCATTCCTTGTCCAACCATTGTGTATCAATCCCAACGGCAGAACCCTCATCTTGCAGAATGCGCCATTCTCATCACTCTCCCATCCTCAAATCATCACCCCCAAATCACATATCGGTAGCTCTCCCGCATAACCCGGATCATCAACGATAGAAAAGCTTGCCACCCTTCGTCCAGTGGGTGGCAAGGAGGTCTCCCAAATGCCGGGGCAAGTTGTGTAAGCAGGTGAACTCCGCCTGGTCATGAAGTCAAGCGACATGAAATAGCATTTCGTTGGGTTGCAACCCTGAGAGATAGTGAAATAATGCTCAAAGTCTAAGTTTCTTTCAAATCTAGGAGGATAGTTCTTCGCAGAGCCCATACTACTAGATGGCATGATTTCCTTGATTTTCGGTATTAGGGGGAAATAATTTGAAATTATAAAGGCAGATGATTCTTTTAGGTAACGAAAGGAGTTTGGGGGCAGAGGCTGATAATTTGCAGCGGGGAGTTTTCCCAGGGTATCTTTAAAACTTATCATGCTTTGATTCACGTTACTCTTCTCTCCTAGGTTTACAAATCAAAGTCATTGCCCATTTCACTTGGCGGGCGAATAAAGCTTCACACGGGATGTTTCAAACTTCGTTGCTATGTTATGTCATCTCCTAAGCCTAGTTTTTATTAAGTACTTTACGCAGGAATATTTCCTTTCTCTGTCCATTTATCTCTTTTTCATCTAAAAGCCGACATCTACTACTTTAATGCATATATTTAGAATTCACATTCTCCTTATCCGTCATATCTTCCAAAGCATGAGATTCTCTAGGCTTCCCAAACATCGTATCTCGTCTCTTATTCTCTCTTCCTCGATACTACCTTCCATAAATTGCCAGCGCTAGAGCCAACTCTAGAATCATAACACAAGCAGTGAATCCTCTAGAATACTCCGGGTTAGGTGTACTTGTAAACACCAACGGGCCACCATTACCTCCCCTTCAAATCCACCCCTCCAACCCCTTCTCCACCCAATTCAACATCTACTAGCACACTTCCCTCACCCTCTTCCACAGCCCCCTCCCCCAAAATCTCAAATTTATCTCCAAAAATGAAATATAACACAAGATAATGAATTATGATTTACAAAAAAGGGTGATGACACGATATGAAGATAGGGAAAAGATGAGGTTTTGTGAAGTACCTGAGGCGGAGGTGGGGAATCTAATGAGTGGGAGGGGGGGAGGGCAGAGGAAATTGAGGTTGATGTTAGGAGTATTGAGGAGAGGGGTGTTGGTGGGTTGATGACACTTTTGGAGTAAGGAGGTGGGATTAGGGAGGTCTGGTTTTATGCTAGTATTTAGTAGATTTCCCTGGTCGTTGTTCCCTTAAAATCCTACCTATATTATCTTCCAAAGCCTTTCTCCTGGGGTCATGGTGCTGGATAGCGCTTACCAAATTGTTGTTATCTTACCACTGTTATCATTGATGTATCCTATTATGGATATGCCAATAGTCAGTCACCAACGGGTATAATCTACACGCCTATTGATTTTAGAACGTTTTTTTATTGCTCAATTTTTATCAGTCAAAAGGCTAAAGAATAGCCTCGAGGCAAAATCGTCTATGCTACACCCATATGAGTAGATAGACTCCTATACACATATTCCCAATATCAAATACAGTACTTTTCCCCATTTGTGAAAGCGCTGCTGAAAGGACAGCTACAAATCCCCAAACATCGTAAAACGTTCATCCCTGAAAGTACCATCCATCACCCACCAGCATATGCTCAACTCACTCAACAAAGCCTTTCAGATCTCATTGATGAAACCGCCCGCTTGCATAAACCTTCGTTGATATTCCCTTAAGTCAGCCCAACGTCGGAGTTCTTCTTCGTCGTCCTCTACTCCCTCTTGGCTTGTACCTGCAACACCAGGACTTATCCTCTCGAGTTGCATTAGCACATCCAAGAACTTCCCCAAATAATCTTCCGTCTTGATCGCCAAGGGGCCCTTCCGATTTTGTGGAGTCTCTATTAACGTCGATGCGATCTGACGGATTTTGTTCACCTGTGTTGTGGATAAGTCAATCGGAAAGTAAGAGTTGGATGGAAGGAGACAAACAAAACTTCCCCCATTGGGTTCCATATTGACTCGGCTTATGCTTCCTAGGCACCTTAGGAGGTCCTGGACAATCTGCTCTCTTTCATTGGGAATGTTCGTCTCGATACCGTCCCAGCGACTTGCAGCACCATGGCTTTGCAAGACACCATCCAATCCACTTGCCATCAGACCAGGGGACGAGATTGTAGAACCTGCATTATTAGCCTTGATCTTTTCATAGGTCTCTCGAAGATTCCAGTATTTCTCCACGATGTACGATCTTGAGCCAAGTTGCGATGCATATATATTCGCCTTTTGAATCTCAAATTGAAGTCGTCGCTTGGTTTCGGCGTCCTCCGTAGGAGATTGTCCTGGCCCAACTGCTCTCATACCTGGATACTCAGGCAATGGTGGATGATATTCTCCTCCTGGAATTGGAGAACCAAACTCCCCGGGGTTAGAGCCTGGCGTCAACATTAACTCTGGGGGTGCGTGGTCCAACACATGCTTGACAACTTGTAGGCAAGATTCAAGACAAAGTTTTTGTCTCTCCCAATCGAAAACTTGATCAATACCATACGCCAGCTCCATGGTTGCTAACGGGGTTACTGTCTGGTAGATTTGGATTCCAAAGTTAAAGCCTGTCAGCTTGGAAATGATTCCTGGTGGCTGTTGGCCAATATGGTCTTCGAATATGTACTCGTCGTCCACTTCGAGGGGTAGAGGAGGATATGGTTCACTTGGAGTGGGAGGAGGTATCAATAGCTCGCCGAAGGTAGCACCAAGTTGCTGCATCGATCTACAAATCGTCAATGAAATATCTTATTAAAATGTTATTAATACTCACCGGATGCCCACAAACATCACCCAGAATATTCGTCGACTAATTTCTTGCTTGATGAAGTCCACAGGAGGGGGCTGATTGTTTTCGAAAGCGCTATTGTCAGCTCCATAGGTTGCTGGTAAACCTCCCACTGGCAGGAAATCTCGATCCTTGACTCTGTGTGCACCTAGAACTCTCGTGATGGTCAAGGTTTCCCCGAAATACAATCTGGTTTGCTTCCATTGAAAAGTATACGCGCGCGACAGACCCAAGAAGTAGCTTGTTGCTGCATCGTAGATCGACTGTTCCCGATCCAAATATCCAGGACCTCTTGCCTCTACCGCGACTTTATGACATTGTTCAACCAAGCTCATGGAGCTCGCGAACAGATGTTCCCTCCGCTGTGCTTTCAAATGAAGCCGCGGCTTTCGAGGGAAAGACGCCACCAAGACTCCAACCATCGACGCCAACAAAGCTAGGAAGGTTGGATTGATAAGATCTTCACGTCGTTTGAAGTGTTCTCGGAAAGAAGGTTCGTGTGGGAAGGGGCAAAGAGGGTGGATGTAGGTGAAGAAGTCGTCAATAAAGAGCTCAAGGGTCGACAGAGGGCAGATCGATTCTGCACCCAGGACTGGGCGCGAAGAGAAGTTGACCAGAGTTTCGGCGACATTGTTCGGGGATGCGGGCGAGAATCCAGCATTATCTGATTCGAGTTTGCGTCTCTTCATAGCCTCTGCATGTTTATTTGGGGGTCCTCTCCGCCGTGACGGCCGCTCGAATGTGCATGGAATGTCGAGGGCAGCGCAGGCTCGGCATGGGGGGCCAGACTCGTCGCACTATGAGGATATACTATTAGCATCTCCAGCGCCTCGCAATTGAACTCGGCGGGGCTCCTACCTTCACCTTGCGTATACTGCACGAGTCGCAGGCTTTGCGCAGTCGATTTCCCTTTTGCCCATCTGAACCATTGCCAGCGCCGTTCCCAATCGCGTTAGTAGGAGTCTGCTGCTGCTGCTGCTGGAGGTCGTCTGGATGTCCGTTCAGGTGTACGTTGCCATTCACATTCCCGTTCCCATTGCCGTATGGCGAGTGCAGCTGTTGAGGTGGCGGCTGGTCGTAGGAGTAGGGACGATTGTTCATCACCGGCAGACCGTGATGCTGAGCCAGCGGGGCGCCATTGTTGCTGCCATCTGGGCCGTGGAGGCTGGGATGCTGCTGAGGGTGAGGATAATTGGTGCCCGCGCCAGTATAAGCCGACATTTTTTTGCTGTGCTTCGGCGAGAAGTCGGGTTATCGTGGGCAGGACTACGGAGGCAGGGCGTCGCGGCGAGGTGGAGGAGGGCAAGGCGAAGGGTAAACTCTGGATATAAAGAACCGGGGCGAGCGGGCAATGACCAGGGCGGGCACGGAGGGGCTGTAGAGGTAGAGGTGGAGGATGGAGAGCTTGAGCCTGGAGGACCGCGAGGGTGGTGTATGGTGTATGAGGGATGGATGGCGAACGCGACGGGCAGATCAATCGACGAGGGAGAATAGCGAGGGTGTGAATGCGCGACGTCCTCCGGCGCTGGGGGGGGGGGCAGCCTCTGTGGACGCGATGCGCTCGGGCTACGAACAAACAGGGCGCGCAGTCTGCGATGCGATGGCGTACAGTACGGTATGCCTACGGAGGGCCTGCTCGGCCGTACTCTGAGCCAGAGCCCAGGGCCACACTTGCCGACGCGGGAGGGCCCAGAGCTGGCGGCGAGGATTTCCCCGTGAGGCCTTGCTCCCAGCTATACGCCCCAGCACGAGCGCGACACGCGACGTAAAGCATTTCCATTTCCCAACAGCCGAACCCACCACTGGCCGCCGTCAACCACATCGACGCCGTACAGCTTGCAACTTCACCCACCCGCCCTGCCGCCATCCTCGGACATCCCGCTGGAAGCCCCTCCGCCCTTCTGGAACATCGTCCGCCGGCGACGCTGTTACTCGGCACGAACCCAATGTAGGATCGCCTCGCCGAAAGGCCCTGAACTGGAGCAGCTGCAGAACGAGGGGTACCGATGCATGACCTCGCCATCTGCCTGTCCGCACGCTCACTGGTGGCCCTTCGTTGAGCCACGAAGAGAGTTTCTGGAGTGCATATCAGCTAATGGCGGCAAATGATGCTCGATCGCGCCAAGACCGAGTCATGCCCATATACTTCCTAGCGCTTCTGGGTTTGCGGTTTCAGCCATCAAACCATCAGTATGGATTTATGAGAGATGAGAGATGAGAGATGAGAGATGTGCCCCGTAGCCAAAGGAATGTAACCCTCAGAGGCGGTGTCCGGCTTTTTCCACCTACACCTGCCATTGCACAGCTCGAGGCTCTCTAGGCCGGAATTAGGATAGAGTATGGCTTTTCGTCGATTGCACTCCCATGCAAAGCTAGCAGTCAAGCGCTAAGGCTGTAGTTTTTCGCCTTTGGCCCACCTCAAAAATGCTAGTGCAGGACTTCTAAGCCCGGTCTCGGTCGTCTCATTCACAAATCCTCCCCAAATCCAGCTCTTTACAGTTTTCTTCGCAGATTACTACAAAGATCACCTCTCCGAATTCAATTATGCGAGCGCGCATTTTCTCGTTTTAGCCATTACATCATCCCATCTTCAAACTCAAATATATTGCAACAAACATAAACTTCCCCATTTTGAGTTGATCCATAATCTAGCCGACAAATGCCTTCAGATCCCGATCACCCTGCAGGCCTACGGATGAATGACGGGGATCCCTCTTCGACTGCATGTCATTGTTAGAGTTAGCGCTTTCAGACGGCGAGCGGCCTTGGATCATGATCTGAATCTAGCGAAAATATCTAATATATCGCTTGTGAGGCACAGCATCTTATGAAATTCTATCTTCATCGATGGCAACTGATCTTCTCTCGCTAAATCTATGTGCAGAAAGCGACAAATGCTGATACCCTCAGTTTGGTCAACATTTTGCAAGACTAAAGGCGTGTCCGTCCTACTGGCAAATGGCTGGCTTTTGAATGGGAAATTCCCAGACAGCCACAGCAGCACAGCAGATGACGTAGTGTTCTGTTTCTACTCCAAATGACGGAGGGGATATGTCTTAAAGTCTTCTCTTTATTACATATCTATCGATTTCTCTAGCCATTCTCATCTGCCCAAGACGATCGTTCTGGTGCTATAACTTCCAAATCTACCTCCAAAAAATCCAAAGAACTCACAAATATATAATCGGGATTTTACTCACCTTCATCAACCCCATTACTCCCAAGATTAAACTTAGTCATATGTTTCCCTCATAGTCTCTCCTATTTACACCACCATTTCCTCCTCACATCTTGATCCCCAAATTCCTATTCTTGGCGAACTTTGCCGCGCACAATAAACTGCAACCAACTAGCATATCCACTCCAGCAAAGATTTGCGCATACTCATATGCTCCACCCTTCTTCTGAATCAACTGTCCGGCAATCGGTGGCCCCGTTAATACGGCAAAACTAACAATCGTAAAGACCATTCCCATTCTCGTTCCCTGCATTCTCAAATCCGTCGTCAAAGAGCTAAGCGTCGCCGGAAATAGACTTTGTATAGCCGATGCAACAATACCATAGACGCTGGCCCAGGCATACAAGCCACCTCGAGAACCTACTGCGATCCAGCAGAAGGAAAGTGTTGAGGTGAAGAGAACAACCGGAATGAGAGTATTGAGAGGACCGAAAAAACGATCTGCAAGGAACCCGGGTACGATTCGACCGACAGCGCCTACACCGTTGAGAACGAGAATAAGGTTGACGGATTCTGTATATGGAAGGTGGATTATCGAGCGAGCAAAAGAGCCAAGGTAGTAAAAGGCGAAATAAACTCCCCAGAAATTCTGTCCGCATCATTAGCCATTATCCCACCTCATCCCATCTTCTCTCTCCACTTCATCCTCCCCATCTGAAAAAAAGAAAAAGAAAAAAGCTCACAAAAAACATCCCCGCCGCAAACAAAACATACGTCACCTCCCTAAAACTCTTCCAATCAACCAATGCCCCCGTCTTCCTCGGTCTAACTCTCGTCCTCATCCCCAAATTACAAATAACCAAACACCCCAACTGAATAAACCCCAACGCCCTCATGGTCCAAGGAAACCCAATCCTCGGCAACAACTGCTGCACCATAGCAGGAAAAATCAGCCCCCCCGTCGCACTTCCTGACGCCGCAATCCCAATCGCCAAACTCCTCTTCGTACTAAAATACGTCGAAAGAAGGGAAAGGCTAGGACAAAAGAGACAACCATAACCCAACCCGGAACAAACGCCCTGAGCAAGAAATAATTGCCAATATTTCGTACTCAGACTGCTCATGAAAAGACCAAGACAAGCTAAAATGCTTCCTGTCAAGAATACAGGTCGGAAGTATCCAGCGTCTGTTAATCGGCCTGTGAAAGTGCCGATGAAGAAGAGGAGGAAGATTTGGATAGAGCCTACCCAGCTGATATCGGAGGGGGGTCGAGAAAGTGATGTGACGTAGTAAGTTTGGAAGACACCGAAGGAATTGACGAAGCCCCAGGTACACATTATTACTAGATGACCTAGGAGAGCTAGATTATGAGATTGGAATTAGTGGTTGTAACTTCCAAAAACTCCCCCCATCTTAGATAATAAAAAAAATAAAAAATAAAATAAAAATTGAGAAAGAATAATGAAAGATGGAAAAACGAACCTTGACTCCATCCACTCCACCCACCATCAGGAGGCGGTCCAGGATCAAAACTACTCTTCGTACTCGCTCTTGTCAAAACTCCCCTTTCCTTCGATAACTGCGACTGTCCAATCACATCAAAACCTTGAACCCCCCCATTACCACTTTCTCCTCTAATATATTTCCCCTTCTCAACACCTTCTCCATCTCCCTCTTCGATATCAGTATCGATATCAATCTCTCCACTCTCATCATCATCACCAACTCCCGGCTGATTCTCCAAGTCCTTCTCCAAGTCCCCTTTGGAAAGTTTTGTTGGGTTGTCGGTTAGGGGTTTCGACATTTTATTGGCGCTTCAAGTAATCCCTAGACAACAATCGATCCCTTTCTCGAACTCAAAAGAAGAAATTGCTTGATAGATCACTTTTATATCCAAAAAAAAAGTTTAAAAAAAATATAACGAAAATCAAAGACTCATAACACAAGTACTGCTTTGTAAGTTCCCCCTAGAAAAGTCGACTGCCGGCAAAGGTGGGGTGGTGGCTTGCAGTGCGGGTTCGGGAATTAGCTTACTATGTTTAGTGATCCAGCGACCTACTTTTATTCCCGGATGATGAGTAAACGTAGGGACTTTAGGGAATAGCGACCGGGGTTTTGGGTAATAAAGGCGTATTGAAGAGGGGAGAATGGATGACTCAATGGAATTGTTGGTTTTGATTGGTAGGCGACGGGTGCTTGTTGAAGAGCCTCCACTTGCTGCACGCCCTTCGTTTTGACATGTTCGATCTTCAACTCCACTTGAGGTAAGCAGGAACATTGTGGAATATTGAATGGGATTCCCGGCCATGAATGCAAATCGATAGTCACAATCACAGTCTCTCATTATTAAAAAGGCAAGGAACCCTCATATAGGCAGTGAATTCCACCGTTCAATCTGTCTTGATTTCTCTCATCTATTTCTCACTAAGCTCTTCCATAAATACATATCACCTCATCTAAATTGAGAAAAATTCCGCCTCAGACAAGATTCAAAACAAATGGGTATTCCTCATTAACAAGAAAGCATCAAAAGCACGCTCACCTCCGCATCTCCTCTCTCCACCAATTTCCCTAGTCAATCATAAACCATTACCATCTATCCATCTCCCCTTCGATCCTTCTCGTCCTGCTCACAAACATCCCTGCCTAAAAGGCCTCTTGGCCTTCTCCGGCTCGTCCCCAAGAACGTCGGGATACTTCCACCTAAATCCCCATTTCATCCACAACTTAAACTTCTCCCAAGCGGTATACGCATCCCACTTCGTCTTCAACTCTGCTCTCTCCTCCGCACTCTTCTCCGCATAAGTCGGACCCGCCCAACACAAGAACAGCCAACTAATACAGCACCAAGAATAAGGGAGACCACGCTTCCTCTTTTTCCCAAGCATGAGACCCTTGAAAGAATAGAAACTTTCTACCAGGCCTGCGACAAGCCAGATGAAGACCCAACCGACGGGAATGGTGATGGCGATAATAAGCGTGGTGCGACGCCAGTCATCTTCATAGCTGTAATCAGAGTAATAATTACTACTACTATAGGACCAATAAACCGAGCATGTTGCCGTAAGAGCCGCATTGGCCGCTGTACTCGTATAGCAATGTTGGGATGGTGTAGCACAATAGGAGAGGCGGGAGGGAGCATAGTATTGCGATGCGGAGGTATAGACTTCTGGGTCGATTTGGGATTGGTCCAGAATGCCGTAAACGCTTGTATATACCGTTGGTGAGTAGTAACCGTTGTAGGTGGAGAGGGAAGTCACTGTTGCGACAGGAGTGATTTGAGCTTCGACTTGGGTGGGAATGTGGATTGGAACACTGCTCACGTAACTCCAAGTTTGTTTGCAGGATGCGGACGGGGTGTAAGTTATTGGGACGATGTAGCGGAGATCGATTGCGGAATAGTCATAGCTGGTTGAGATTCGAGTCGCGACTCCAGTGGGAAGAACGACTTCGACAACTGTGACGTGGTCGTAGGTCGTGCTGGTTTCTTCTGAGATGGCCGTCCATGTGGTTGCCGTTGGGATCACATCCCTGGTGTAGGTATAGATTGATGGCTCGTCTATACTGGTGTAGGTTCTTCCCGTGTAGGTGTAGCCTTTTTGAGTGTATACTGAAAGAACGACATATTCCGTGACTATGTATGGTGCTGGCTCTGGAGCTGGAGCTGGAGCTGCAAATGCGCAAAGCGCATGGAGTGCTGCAGGGAGGAGATAGAGCGACCTCATCGCGGCCAACATTAAAGGAGAACCAAAGATTACTATATTATAAGAAGCGCACAAAAATACGGGTGGAAAATTCCAGCCTCGCAAGTAGTTCTTCAACGAGTGAACGAGTATTAAACCTCTCCAGATCAACGAACGTGTGGGCGCAAAGTTATTATGAAGGAAGAAGAAATAGAAGTTGAAGGTGGCCCATCTCGAAGGATCGGGAGAATTAACCTTACATTGTGGGCCGTTTGTCGACTGTGCCCCTCGTCTAGCAGGGTCCTCGCCGCTGCATGCCTCGATAAGCGGCTTGGAAGGCTAAGATTAGATGTTCATAGGCCTCGCTGTTGCAAAGTCATCAGTTGCTGCACGGTGAGTGGTGGTCTGCCTACACGGTGACCAAATAAGTGGCAAGTTAAGGGTCTTGGCTAGGCTGCTGATGAACCGTGGTGAGTAGTAAAGCCGGGGGGAGTTCGTATCGAAGGAGTTTCGAGATTTTCATGAAGGGGCAAAACGTCAAGAATGACTCTTGATTGAGACCGCGCTGAAGATATAAATTGATCCAGTGGGCAAAGAGCACATGAGACGTCATTGTCGTAGTTTTACCAAGTGTGTTTTTTGAAGTTCCCGGATGCGTTGTGCTAGTGTGCTGGCACCGGATATTACACCAATTTGAAATTTTATGCCAAGACAAGTCAGAGTAAGATCATGGGTGAAAGTGGGGACGTGAATATCATCTCGAAATTCCTTCGTTTGGATATTCAAGGACATAAAATAGTAATAGCTGTACTCCCTATACTCAAGAGCAGACTGTATAGAAGTAAACTGGGACTGACAACAAGCATCAGCCGAGTGCAAAAGTAATTATGCTTCAAAGGGGAATATGAATCCTATATCCTCTTTGTTTGACATGATGTAACTTTTTCTCATGTACCGGTGATCCATTTGTCCGTCTTACGGATTGATCAGAGGACTCAATTTGGCCCTCCTCTCTCGCCATCCCCTTTGCACTTCTTATTACAATCAAGTGAAATATTCTTCTTCCTCCTTATCAAAGAATGAATAATAGAAATATGTTTCTATCTTGAACAAGGAAATAAATAACAAAGACTTGATGAAGAAATATATTTCAAAAAATGCCTAGACGCCCCTATTCCAATACTTTAACCAAAACGCCAAGATCAAACCTAACCACGAAGGAATAATAATGGGCTCCTCAACCCCACAAACGCCTCTTAGTAATTACCAAACCGCAAACCAACCAAATGAACTCACGAAAAAACCCAGAATTAAGGTCTCTCCCGCCCCACCCCTCTTCCCAGTCCCTTATTCCCACTATCCCCACCCGGTTGAGCATCCATCCATAGCAGATATTTGATATGAGTAGAGTGTCCTTCATAAATATACTATCCCAACCGTGAATGAAAAAAATCAAGCGTTGTGAGCGAGCAATTCCGACATATGAAAGGTCAGTGCCGATTAGGGACTTGTTAGGCGGCTTCGCTTGAGGAAGCTTTCCAGAAAGCTTTAGCATGATGGTTGACTTGGGAAAGCCTTGGTTTTTCCCCAAAGCTTCCTATTGGGAGCTTTCGCTTGAGTAGGAAGTCAAAGGAGTTGGAACGCAAACTGTATGATCCTGCCAGACACAGTTGAAAGGTTCCTTCTGGAAGCGGTAAAAAATAGGAAATTCCAAAATTTATTACGTATCTTAAAAATTGCTATAAATATAGTATAGAAAATTCTCTTTAAGTTTAGTGGCACCATAGTCTTTCAGACTCAGATACGTAATGTTTAAAACATTCTACACTTTTGGAACATAACGTCGTTGGCGAATCACTTACTTTCAAAATCGTATAACTCCCCCAGAAGCAATCTAAGTGTGAAGCTATTGTTTACTTTTATTCGATATTTAGGGATAATATCCTTAATGTCCCATCTTTCCCTACGGATCTAGCGAGGGGACCTGATGACCAAGTCATGCATATAACACAGTACTCTCCTTTAATGGACAAAGGTTTTCTATTTTCATCAATTTTAGGCACTACAAAATACAGATCAGCCAGTTACCTAATTTTCAAAATATCCGCTTGTGAGGGAACTTAAAAACTAAAAAAAGCTAACATACCAAAACAGCGCCTTTAGTGCTGACAACCTCAACAGTTCTCGCATAAGCCAACCACAGGTCGTAACCTTTTCCATAAAAATCTCACTAGAATTGTAGATGTTCTCGACCTTTGTCAACAGTATGGGTGCGAACAAAGTCTGTAGCTCGGCAGTCCATCAATAGTTTAACTGTCTGCATCATAACGAAGGCAATTCTCCTGTTCAAAAGCGATAAGAAACCAAAATTTGTCTTGCCGGCAGGAGGAATTCTTGGATAGAGATACGATCCTACCCGGAGTACAACATCGTTACAAACTACCGATCATCCAAACTTCGCGTACTCCCGGCAAGTTATCTGCTGTGTAAAGCAAGACAACCCAGGCTCAGGTTCGGCTCGGATGCTGTGTGGCGATAATGGCGGGAACGGGATGCCATCGGGGTAGTGACATGCAGCTGCAGATACGCGGATTTTCCTTCAAGGTGTGCGGGAATACTAGGAAGTGCGCTCCAAGGCAAAGCCATGGAGAACATCGAGCAAGCCGCCCAATTAGAGGAGGGGTCTCTTGAAAGTCGTATCTTAGTAGGCCGGCTCGGATAAGGCCCTATTCGCGATAACCGAGTCGTCCGGGTAGCGATTACGGCCCTGGGACCCTCCTCGCCAACAGCAGTGTATCAGTGTAGCGTATCTCCCCCCGCACCCTTCCCGATACCGTGAACGCACACATTCCCATCCATAATCGCGGTGTCCTCCCGTTCGCGGGCCCCAATAGCCATGGAGCACTGGGGAGTGACGGACACAGGGGCGACCCCACTTGCTGGATGCAGAAGTTGCATGCGACATCCAGTCTCCGTGGCGGGGCATTCCCATACTGTGACGATAAGGACGTCGAGGGAGCCAACCCGAGATCCAATGAGGCGGAAAAAAGTTTCCTCTTCCATCCCGAAGCCCATTCCTCGGCTTCTACATATTTGTATATATAGAAAGCTTCTCTCCCACCTTCGGGCAGCTTCCATTCTTCAGCATCGGCGTCCCCATCTTCCTCCTCTTAAAATACCACAGCAGTAGCCACACAAGAAACTCCCACCGCTGCACTCATCACTAGCGCCAAGATGGCAATTCCTCAACATCCACTGGGCCCATTGACGGCAGCGGAAATATCCACGAGTTCGCAAATCATCAAGTCGATATGGCCTTCACAGACCAACATCCAATTCAAATCCATTACTCTGTCCGAGCCCGCAAAAGCGGAGCTTGTCCCATACCTTGCAGCTGAGCACGCCGGGCAAAAGGTGCCAACCATCGACAGGCGAAGTTTTGTCGTTTACTATATAAGAAATACGGTAAGTGGATTTACTCTCTGCCGTTCCGGAGGTGGAACTCATGTCAAATAGGATAAACTTCATGAAGCGATCATCAACTTGAGTCAAGGCAAAGTTGAGAGAAATGTCAGACTCGGACCCAACGTCCACAGCACTGCAGATATTGCCGAGTTAATGGAAGTGGAGAGAATCGCACTTACTGACCCCGCTGTTGTCGCCGAAATTGAAAAACTGCAGCTTCCCAAGGGAACGGCCATTGTCAGTGATCCATGGATTTATGGTACGTTTCACCCGAGAGGCCGGCGAAGGCAGAAATGCTCACTCAGCTTGTAGGATCCGATGGTGTCAATGAGGGTCTCTTCTCAGATGAGAAGCGAATGTTCCAATGCTTTCTCTACCTCCTTGATCCCAACAACCCCACCGAAAAAGACAGCAATCACTATGCGCTCCCACTCACAATCTCTCCCGTCATTGATGCCGAAAGTCTGAAAGTCACTCGAATCGATTTTCTCCCCACTGGTGCAGATGCCACAACCAAGCCACCAGGACCATATAAAATCCAACCTCCAAACGAATACATCCCAGAAGCACAAAATCTCCGAACGGATCTCAAGCCACTGAACGTGGTTCAACCCGAAGGAGCAAGTTTCCAAGTCAGCAAATTCAGTGAAGAGGGTCATGCCATTGCTTGGCAAAAATGGGAGTTCAAGGTTGGGTTCAACCAAAGAGAGGGGATGGTTCTCTACGATGTTCACTATGACGGAAGACCACTTTTCTACAGACTTTCGCTCTCAGATATGAATATCCCATACGCCGATCCTCGTCACCCATACCACAAGAAAGCAGCATTCGATCTTGGAGATTGTGGAGCAGGAATTATGGCCAACAATCTCGAGCTTGGATGTGACTGTCTCGGCTCAATCTACTACCTTTCCTCAGTTCTGAATGACGACAAAGGAGAACCACACCCCATGCCAAACTGCGTTTGCATCCACGAGCAAGATGGTGGTATTGGCTGGAAACATACCAACTACCGCACCGGCCGCGCAGCAGTCGTCCGCTCTAGAGAACTTGTTCTCCAATCCATCATCACTGTCTCAAACTACGAATACATCCTCGCATTCCAATTCAACCAAGCAGGAGAACTCATGTACGAAGTCCGCGCTACAGGAATCCTGTCCACCCAACCGATCGATGAAGGTATCACCGTTCCATGGGGAACTATCGTCCACCCCGGTGTCCTAGCAGCACATCATCAACATATCTTCTCCCTCCGAATCGACCCTATGATCGACGGCCTAGTCAACCGTCTCGTCTACGACGAGGCCCACGCCATGCCCAGATCAGACTTCAATCCTCATGGAGTAGGATACACCGTAAACGAAACCCCCATCACCACATCTGGTGGCTACGATCTCAACCCCGACGTCAATCGTCTTTTCAAAATCCAAAGTTCTGACAAAACAAACGCTATCAATGGAAAGAAAACAAGCTATAAAATCATGGTTCCTCCCTTCCAAAAGATGCTCGCGGATAAAGATTCCTTCCATCATAAACGCGCCGAATTTGCAGATCACAATATTTACGTAACATCCTACAAGGATGACGAATTATACGCTGCTGGAAAGTACACCAACCAATCTCGAGGCGGAACCGGAGTGAGAAGTTGGGCGGATAGAAAAGATAATGTTTTGGATGATGATATTGTGGTGTGGGTTCAATTTGGAATCAATCATGTTCCTAGGATTGAGGATTTCCCCGTTATGCCGTGTGAGATTCTGAGGGTACATTTAAAGCCGGTTAATTTCTTTGAGAAGAATCCGGCGTTGGATGTTCCTCCTAGTAGGCAGTGTGAGAACAAGAGTCAGTTGTTGAGTGAGAAGAGGGAGGGGCAGGTTGTTGCTGTTGTTGGGGGGAAGGGGAGTTGTTGTGAGACGAAGGAGATTAGTAGGCTGTGAGGGTTTTGATGGGGAGTAAGAGTTCATAGAACGCGTTTGTTTTACCTTGGAGTTGGATGGAGTTAGGAGATATCGATTGCGTTTCCTAGTTAGATTTTGGTTATATCGAGAGATGACAAGACCTTTAAATATTTCACTTATAAATTATCACCTCATCCCAAATGGAAATATGGTGTACAATACATTAATATTAACTTTTCCCCTACTAAAAGTGCTCAAGTAATGCAGCCCCCCATTTCATATGCATTGCTCAAGTCCAACTTCCCCAATCCAAATATGTCTCATCTTCTCCACACTCATCCAATCATTTCTCCCTCGCCTACCAAGACTCTCGTATGAATGTTTCCACCACGAAAAGGACAAAAAAGAAATACAACACAAAATGTCTCACTACATCCCACCATCTCTCTCCCATCAAACCAATAGCACTTAATCCTAAAACCCCCCTTGCTGAATCGCTTATCTCCACCTATACTCCTCCTCACCCGCTTCATCCTCATCCTCAAAACGAACACGTTGGCCCCTCCTCAAAATCCCTCTAAGACCTCGAGCACCAGGAAGCCGCACCCGATCCCCCGTCTCCCTCATCACCCTCAGGCAATGAGGACAAGATAGGTCAACTTCAGATCCATATCCATCTATAAAACCCCTATTTCTACCCCCACCGATAACTGGTCCTAACCCATAATCATGAGCAGGATGATAGCAACATCTCGAATCCATCCGACTACTAGAACCCACACCCATGCTTTGTCTGCGCTCAGATACCACCACTGTTCGTCTCTCAACCTCACCATAAGAACGATACAAACTATCGTCTTGATAAGTTCTCAAACCCATAATTCGAGACGGCTCCTCATTCCCCCTTCTCGAAACCTCGGTTCTCCGATGCGTAACTGATTCGTTTCTTTGTCTTCTTGTTCCATCTGGATAGGTAAGTGACTCGTTTCGATTATGGGTTCTTTCTTCTGTGGTGGTTGTTTGGCCCGTACGGGGATCACGATATGTTGTTGTTTGGGTGTAGGGAGGAGGTAGATCATCGTTGAGATAGTGATCTGAGGGGTAGAGGAGGTGGCTGTGGTTTCCCCAGCTGCTGTCGTCGTCTTGGAATTTTGGAGTGTTTTGGGAGGAGCGGTTGGAGTTGTTGATGTTTATGTTTTGGGGGGTTCTGTTGGGAAACATTTTTGGATTGTGGATTGGTAGTTTGGTTGAGGAGTTGTTGTTTGTGGTGGTGGAATGGAATTAGATTGGGAATAAGGTGGTGGAAGGGAGATTTATATCAAGTCGATGGCCTATCTTCGGTTAGTCATCTGTGTTGCAGTCACATATTAGCCTTTATATTATAAATTGGAGGGTGAATCTCCACTCAAAATAGATGATGATATACACCAAAAGATTGAATCCCTTGGTTGGTGAGTAACTCGGAGCAGATCAATAATCATGAAAGAGTAAAGACCAATTCAAATTTATGAAAAGAAATTATAAAGTAGATTGATGATAGCCGGATTTCCAAAATAGCAAGCTCTTGTATCCCATATACCCTTAGTAGGACACTAAAATATAACTCTGATAAGCTTGTCCATAAATCGAGGCAGCTTCAATACTAGATCGGTAACTCCCCGACTCACCACGACTACATTACTCACCAATTTATCAGAAAAGATAAGGCGAGTTTTACTAACTTCAAAACAATCATTAGGGACAAACACACAACTTATGATGCCACAATCAACACTACAGCCTCCTCCCCAGATAGCTTTCGCTGCCCTGAAACCATATGTCTATTTGCCTAGCCATCCTTCCACCCCATTCCATGATTTCATTTAACCCATTTGCATATTTCGCTCTTAATTCATCCTCTGGGTAAAACTACCATTTCTATCACTCAAAATCGGCTTAAGTGGATTCATAGGAGATCCCGCAGGAACCATCAAAGACTTCCTTTCACCCCTAGATCTTTATCCTAAAGCTCTAGTTTGCTGGGATGAAACATCTCTCCGAAAAAATAGATTATTTCGAGAAATAAATGCTGGCGGTGGTGCTGTTAATACTTCTTGACCTTGAGATGTTTCGTGACCATGGAGGTGCTTGGGGATGTTGGCGTTGTCTTCGCTATGATATTTGAGGCGAGATTGTGCAAATAGGAGGAGATTGAACAATCGTTATTGATTATACTATCAAAGTTAGACTTCTACTTGTTGGTTTCGGTGCTTGTAGAAACTGTCTTTGCTGTATAATTGGAGGTGGTATTCTGGAAGCAGGTGAAGGTCCGAAGAGAAATTGTCTTCGCCGGATTACGGGAGTTAAATTTCTTCCTTTCCTATTTTCCCAATTGCCCCTGTTTTAAGATGTAGGGGTGTTAATTTGCGGTAATCATCCTTGATAGATAATCGATGAATTTTGTTGCACTACAAAACCATTTGGTCGTGTAAATGAGAGGCTTCGGGATCTTGCGGACTGAGGAGCGGTTGCATATCTGACGTTTAGATAACCCGAGGTCAAAATATTATTAGCGATGATTATGTTGTTGTAGGAGATTTGATGTTGCCCCTCTGAAGGATGGGGAGATCTGTTCACATCGTTTGCTGACTTTCTGGAAGACAAGTTTACACGTAGGGAAATTTATTAATAACAGTTTACTTCTTTGTTATTCGGTGCAATATCAATTTGAATTCATCTACTGCCTTCTAAGCTGGTGAATAAACTCGCTAGCTTTACTTCAAATAATAATTATCCAAATCATTTCGTGAGAAATTGAACACGATTTCTTAAGTCGTGTAACCCTAAGTAATACGCCTGCTATATTATTGCTAGGATACCTACTTCTATAACTAACTACGTTAAAGGAAAGGGTTAATGAATACTTGATTTTCTTTTTTTAACTAAGCGACGAACTATGGCGAAATTATCCTTAGCAATAGAATTGACCCTTCTGCGTGACTTTACGGCCCCTAGACCGCTTACCTAAACTTGTTTGAAGACAAAAATCAAAGGTGGGATATGGCCATCCTGAGGTTCTCCATTATATCCCACTTCTCTGCGGCGATTATCATAAACTCCGTCACGTGAATCCCCACAACTACCTCATATTATAAGATTGCAACATGGAGAATATGTTAGCCATCCCTAGCAATCGAATTTACGGGAGTCGATATCCCTATTTCACGCGTTCATACATATCTGGAGGCATAAAAGGTTTCCACCTCTTGTCAAGATGTTGCCTTCCACACCAAACCATAAGTCGGATATTCGATCAAAAGTCTGGACAAGCCTCCTCAAAGTCTCATTTCCAGACTCAAGATTCCACAATGATTTCTCATCCTTCATTCCCGATTTCCAAGGCTCCTCGGAAGCCACCCAACTCCTCACTACTCTTCCCGCATACAAAGCAGCAGATACAATATTCATAGCCCCAGATAATTGTTTACAAGCTCTTCGCTATCAAGCATTAATTGACGGGAAAGTACTATTGGTAACGACCTATGGCATTTGTCGCGGTTTCTGGCTTCTAGATCCGAATATTATTCCTGAATCGAAGTGGGAAATGTCAAGTAGTTTAGATTGGATGGAGAAATTTGGAGAACATATATCTCTCCTTCATATTCAAGCAAAGTTTGAGAAAATTGATATGATGGTTACGGGAACTGGAGCAATCAACCTTCAAGGCATGAGATTTGGGAAAGGTCACGGATTTTTCGATATTGAATGGGCTATTCTTTGGGAATTGGGGGTGGTGAATAGGGATACTTGTACGGTGGCGGTTGTGCACGAATGTCAATTTCTAGATGAGGAGCTGAGAGGTGAGGTTTGGGATACAGTTTGCGAGGTTATTATTACGCAGGAGAGGATCGTATTCGTCGAGGATGGGAGGAAACCGGATTGTGGGATTTTATGGGACAGATTGGAGAGTGGGATGATGGAGGATATTGAACCTTTAGGAGAATTGAGGAGGATGAAGAGACTGAATGCCTGAGAGACGCATCTTGAAGTCACACTGGAAGGAGGGATTGCTAAAGGGAGGAGTTTCTATAGTTTTTAGTTGCCTTATTAATAAATAAGACACCAATCAGGCCCGCGCTTCTCATTAACCTAGCATCAAGCATCTAAAATTTATATTTCCAGCAGGAGTTTCTTCGACTTAAGAGCCCCAGGCTCCAAGTAAACTTCCTTATAATTTCAAACTACATAAAGTCAGCACCCCCGAGCTTGTTACTATCTTAATTGGAACTAACTTGTCGGACAACCCCTTTTCCAACTCCTTTCTGAAAGTAAACTCCTTTTCAAGTAGCTTTCGAATGTCCTCCTTGAGTTCCTGGAGTTCTCGAATCGTCATTGTATAACCCTTTGCTCTCAATACATCAAGCCTAGCTTCAAGTTGTTCCTGTTCTTCTAGAAATCCAACGGCGCGCATTTTAAGATCTTCAAAGTTCGTTGGATGATCTTTTTGTAAGGTGAGAAGTTGTGCCTCTTCGATTTCAAGCATGATGTCCTTTGCATCTCTGAGAAGCCGGGCGGGAACCTCAGTATAGATATTGTCGACTGTGATCTCTGGAATCCGTTTGTATGGACTTTGCTCCCCAATTTTTCTTTTTTGGGGGGGTAGTTAACGGGTTCTCCAAATTGGTAAGAAATGGAAATTTCCAAATACTAGTATGATCCATCCTGGAAAAGATTTTAGACTAGATAAATAGTGGCTTCGTTTGCTGTTGGCACATTTTATAGATAATGGCTTTGGAGTTTGTGAATAAATAATTATTCTAACCCATTCTGCACTCAGAGAGGGAGGATGGGAATAATGTTTGAGAACCATCTAGGGGAGTGATTTGTATACATCCGCAGCTGTAGCATAGGATTCACTTCCTCTAACAATAAGCTATATAAGCTCTTTTCGAGGGGGTTGAAGATATAAGGAGGAAAGGAGGAAAGGAGGAAAGGAGGAGCGAAATTACATATGCGGCAGGTGGAAGGTCCTACCAAACAAGTAGGACTTGATCGATTGGGGTGGTCTGAGAGAAAATTCCAAAGGGTTGTGAAGGAACGCACTTGCCATCGACATTTGCTTGAAGATAAGGATAACGAGCAATTTAAACTACCAAAAGATGCTTGTGTAATTTCCCTTTTGTTGTTCGATAACGAATACTAGTTAAATTTCTCTTCTTTCTGAACTTCGAAAGCGAGACTATCCTCCTCATAGCCTCGGAATTAATCTCTTGCTCTAATTCAGAAAATATGAGCTCTCTCTCTTGCATGGCAAGCATCAACACGAGGGCTTGAAGCCATGTGAAGCTTGGAAACCATGTGGTGGTGCCTTTAAATCACGCCACACTACCAGCACGACTCTTGGGGGTGAGTGCCAACTGTCACTTTCTCAGATCATCGCAACCCAAGGTAATCCTAAAACGTTTCTCTCGAAGTTGACGATTATCATGACTGCTTGAACAATATTTAAATTGGAGATAGTAGTTCTTAGACTGTCGTCGAGCGTAAATTAAACAGATTGATTCAAAAGTTCCAAGAGTTAGAGGAAATTAGGGTTTCGATTGAAGCGTTTGATGCCAACAAAGGCTTTATATTGTCCTGGATCAAGAATGCCATCGCCAGGAACTTCTCGTCTCTTTCGATAAAATCAATATTACCTACCTACCCAAACCCCTTGTCCCAAGCCACTACTCCACCACTTGAACAAATACTTTGCTTCTCATTCTACAGAGCCAAATCCTACATGAGGTAAAGCGTCAGATGATTGGCATGGGTTTGGTGATCAGCAAGTGAAGTGGCTCCAGGATAGATGGTTTGACATCACAAAAGTTGTGCTGAGACAGGTGACTTGATCGTCTGGGATGGTAGAACTGTGCATTGGAAATGAGTTGCCTCGGGGAGAAAAAGTTAGAGCGGTAATTTGTACACGTTATACACCTACTGCTTGAGTGATTGGGGAATAGTTGCTGTTTAAGAAGGTATTTTGGAGAGTGGAATAGAACGATATGTGCCTTTAATAATCGATTGAGAAATTTTGCGTTGACCAATTTTGTAGACTCATTGGCCCTTCAGACCGTTTGGAGAGGATCAACAATTACCAGACTAGGAAGGAAGGGTACGGTTGTTAGAGATCAGCCAGTGCAGAAGGTTGTCCCGACCGAACAGCTGTTAGAGCTGGCAAGGGCTAAGTCATATTGAAAGGCTTGAGGAAATGTCTACAATAAAATTTATCAACGATCATAATTCAAACAAATAAAACGGAAAGACTTTGCAGTTAACGCAGCAACCAAAGAAGAAAAACCGTTTCCCGAATCAATTTATTTAAGCACCTACAATAACGACACAGATGACACTAGTCAAATGAGTATTGCTTAAATCTATTTCTCAATGCCAACTTGCATTAAAGAACTAAAGCGCACCCAGAATTTGACTCTGACTGCACAAAGAGGTGTATTTTCCCAATCCCAAACTCCCATCCATATGTTTCCAGACACAATATTCTATACAGATTATCTCGATTCCTCCCCTCAAGACTTCCCTGGTGGAGCGCCTAGCATTCCCGGGATCCGCTGTGCATTTTCCGCCTCCAATCTCTGTATCGTTTTATTCCTCTGATGCTCCATCACTCTCCGCTTCTTGAAATATACAACCTGTACATCACCATCCATTAGCCGCTACCCGATTCCTTCGTCCAGTAAAATGCTTACTCACCCAACTACTAGCACAACTCGTATCGAAAGCCTTCGATTGTGTCCCACATGCCTTCGTCGCTTTATCATTCTCCGTAATACTGTCGACAATATCGTGGCTGTCTAAACATTGGAAAAATGCGTCTCTGGCGTCCCAGCATTTCTGTCTTTGTGTCCGGTCGGGAGCAATTGGTGCGCCATCCGTGGAGAGTTTGGCAGGAGGAGGAGATGGCGAGGAGGATCCGAAGAGACCCATTGAGAGGGAAATTATATGCAAACTCTCTGAAAGGAAATTCCTCGAGGGGCGGCGGTCGGAAGGAGACGGAAGACTACATATTTTATTAGCCACGGTGGGCCGCAGTCACGCCTGGAACATTTTACTAGACCGGTATACACTAATTGAGTTCTTTTAACAGGACTTCAGAAGGCAATGAAGTGGAAAGGGATGTCTGTGAATAATTGCGCAAGGACGAGAGTGAAGCTATTCCCGACAAGCTACACTTCCGCCCACCAAGTACGGCGAATCGCGGCAGAATCATCCACTAGTCCTAATCGATCCACCCACCTGGCTTTCCTTCATGTCTCTCAACCGTCGCAAGGCATCATCAACCCGAGCATCGAGTCCCGCAACATCAACCTAGATGCTCGCATTCTAACCTTTTTCCTATCTCTTACACACATCATGGCCCGGCGACGGCGGCCCCCTCGACCTGGAGCCCTTACCGAGCTCCCACCCCTCAAGATCCTCAGCCAAATAGTCCTCCTACAGACAATATGGTATGTCGCAGCGACAGCCTTGATCCTTTTTACGGCCTTGGTAGCAGGGAAGCATTTCACTTTTGATATGGTGTTGAGTTGGAGGACATTGAGAGGAGATACGACTGTTGGATGGATGTTAGGCTTGGTGTGGTTGTTGAATTCTGTTGTTGGGTAGGTCCCCCTATACATGATTTCATACCTCATTGCAGGGAACCCCGAGTTAGTCAATACTAATCCCTTAATCGGCAGTGTGATTTCTATACTCTTTTTCATATCCAGGAGCAAACTCGTTCCCGATTTCGCCATTACTCTTCACTTTATTCATTTGATTATTACATCCCTTTATTCACATTCGATTCCGGAGAACGCGCTATGGTGGGTATTACAATTTGCTTCTGCAGGGTTGATGACTATGCTTGGGGTATGGAGTTGTCAATATCGAGAACTGCGACCGATAACTTTTGGAGGAACTGCTGCTCTAGCTCCTCCGAGTACGGCGGATAATGGAGCTACGGAAGGAGGGGACGAAGAACAAGGATTTGGTCGTGGAAGAGGACGAGGCAGAGGAAGAGACGGTGCAGGCGAATACGAAATGGTTGGCTTAAAGGGAGAGACGGAAGCATAGATTTGTTTGAATAAAGTATGGGACAGAAGCTAGCGATGGCATTGGCATTGGGAGGCGTTATTTTGGGACGCCAGGCTTGTATTTGTACATGGAACTTTTGGTTACCTCTAGGCGAGGATCGCGATACCCAGGAGAAAAACTCAGCGTTCTTCAATAATCCAATTTTACTTCTGGATCCTACTACATATTTACCGGCTAGCGGAGTGCTAGTCAGGAAGGTTCTGTTATAGGTATGTCCTCTCCTCTTTCCCCTTGCCAGACCATATCTCTTGTCCTGGCCCACTAGGCAAGCAATTTATTTCTATCCCGTCAGATCCAGTACAGAAAACTTGCATTCCACTACTATTTCTTCGGTTTAATTTTGGCCAGTGTTTTTTTCTTCCAAGGAGCCATCTTGCAGGTCAGAACAATTCAAAAACATAGGCTCTGAGGGGCTCCGTTGGAGTGTCTCTGCCTCGCCCCAGATTGCCTGCTCGGGTCTCTTTTACTGGACTTGCAAGCCTGCTACCTGCTAAACTGAGAATGTATCTTTCCCCTGGCACACTACAGCAATATTATTGTGGGAATGTCGGACCCATAATCTGATCCGTCGTTTACACTTCTGACATATTTGTTCTGCGTCTTTCTCGAATACTTCCCTTTCATTTTGTCGCTTGTGTGATTGTCTGTGCCATTGAGCTAGTTCTCACGGAGGGTATTAGTGGTGCTGCTGTTCCTGAATGGGTTGTCCCGGATGTTGCCAATGCCTCACTCTGCGAAGAGAGTCTACGATTGTCGTTGAAAGCAAAGTCAACAATGGAGGTTGAAAGTCTATTCCTTTCCGAGGTTGCCAATTGTCTCGTGTTCGCAGCTAGGCGTGAATCAACTGCTGTCAAGGCCGCTTCAGCAATGAGGTGGTCTGAGTGCTTTGATTTTGATAATGAAGCGTTGGAGTCGGCCATGAAAGGATTGCCGAGTGGGCTTGACTTCTTACTACCCCCGTGAATGCTTCCTATGACAGGAGAGATCCGGGGCGTGATAGTGGCGTTGATATTTGGAATTACTGGTCCTCGTGCTTGCTTCTTGCTTTGCTTTTCATCGAACTCTATTGCTGGGCTTAGCATACCACTTGTAGTAGATTCCGAAGCCGATGCCTGGTCTTCCGATAACGTTCTTGGAAGCGAGGTATACAAGCTTTCAGACATCCTTCCCTGAAGCCTTTTCCATCGTTTTACGACTAACTCCTTGACAGGTTGGATAAAAACATGGTGAGGCTCAGACCTGATGAAGGATTGAAGACGATATTTTGTTTTAGAAGATAGTGACCGGTGGCGCCGACGAAATTCATCTGCGTCTGATGCATCTTCAGTTGACGAATATTGAGTCCCTGTTGGACGGGCTCTCTTTCGACGTCCAACGATCTTCAGTGTTCCATTCACATTACCAGAAACCCAGCATTTGTTCACAGGGTCTGAGTCTCCATCTTCAAAATCTGGACACGTAAACCCTCTTGTCATGGTAGCGTTTTGATCCATGAAGCTGCCGTTTGAAATATCCATAACATGATGAGGCTTAGCATTCGTATCGTTTGAACTAGACTCGCCCTCCTGCTTAACACCTTGTTGGTGGAGGCTTTTCTGCGTTGAAGGCGAACACGGGGGTCTAACGCTAGGTAGTGTGCCGAAATCTTGCATCGGGGGTCCCGAAGGGCTTGGTGGTTGACCATCATATGCACCTGGCCAGAGCTGAATTGGTGACGGGCTCCGGGCTTGGTGTCCAGAACATGGAGAGTACCGGAAATGTGTATGCATTCTCAAAGAACTAATGAGGCGAGGATGAGGGAGTTTATGTCTTTCATTTTTTGCCAAGTTTGTGTAGTTTGGTGAGGGAGCACCGATCCCATGGTCAAGCGGAAGTGTAAAGCATGAACCGAGTAATTGTACCGCGACAAGTTGCGCAACATCTTCTATATTCGATGGATCAGTAATGAAAGCTTCGGCAATATCTCGACGTCGATTCGCGTATTCTTGATTTGGGGAATCTTCGGCCTGCTTTGTCCAGATTCTCGTGGTGGCATCATTAATCAATCGGTGCTGCATCTGCAGCCTCTTAATTCGAGTGGACTTAGTCTCAGGAGACCACCAGTATGGCCTACCCGTTTCACAAACGTATTGCCATTCGCATATCTCCCTATCAATGATACTCCATGCGACCTCCAGATCCTCTTTCAGCTCAAGCTTGAAGTCTGCCGTGCCATCTAATTCTCGATCCACGG
The DNA here is from genome assembly GCA_003988965.1 of Neobulgaria alba. Taxonomy (NCBI): domain Eukaryota; kingdom Fungi; phylum Ascomycota; class Leotiomycetes; order Helotiales; family Gelatinodiscaceae; genus Neobulgaria; species Neobulgaria alba. The sequence goes on from QYAM01000038.1 coordinate 214,395, forward strand.
AATGGCCGAACGAAGGCATTGAACGCTTCAATTTTGGCCTTCGGTTTAACCCCGCCATGTAGAGAATATGGTTCTCTTCGGGCCCATTCTCTTCGGATCGAGAAAGATCAAGGAAGGAAATGGGCGATCCGGTTCGAGAGTTTCTTCTAGTACGCCTTCGTTGATGTAGGTTCGGGATATTAAGGCTACTTGGGATTCTAGGTAAACTCGTGTCGATATATTCCGCGAGATCGGGGGAGATCTCACAAGAAGTCATAATTAAGGAGGATGAGAAGGAAGGGTTCTAGGTGTGAAACTGAGGATCTAGGTAAGTCATAGCAATGATTTCTGAGAAGCCTAGAAGATTCCAGTTACGTTAACGTATTAACCCCGACGTCACACTTTGGACGATACATCAAGCTTAAAGCCACAGGCAGCTGCGACCTTGGATGCTCACCGTTCCTCCTAAATTGAGATTATTCACAACACGTGACAGTAGGATAATGAGGATTTGGGAAGGGGACATTGAAGTTTTTCTCTTAAATAGATGAGTTCACCAACTCAGCGAGATTGGATCCAGTGCTATCTATTACGGGTTATTCTACATACTTTATTTTGTTTGTGAAGTTTTTTATGCATATTTCCTTACCATAAGAGGCTGGGGGCACGTTTGAATTCCTAATTCAGCTCTCTTCCCTCATCTACTTCACCTAGTAATTACAATCACGAATGTTTCTCTCCTTAATACTTTCTATGTCACGAGATTAACAACAATATTTTGTCCATCCTATGGAACCTTGTCTCAATACCAAAGCTACTTGATATTTCCCCTAATGGCTGAGCCATTCTCTACTATTCTTTTGAGAACAGTTAGCAGATTGACCTCAAGCCCAAAGTACCCAACCCTAGCTATCTACGAACCATTGCTATGTCTCGGATGCCATGATGATCCTGCCATCATTAAATAGTCATTCTAGTCGAGTCCAGGTACCACGTTAATACATATATATCACAAGATATTGCAAAGATCCCAAGTGAGCAAGCCTCCTGAGGAAAAATTACCTTAAAATTTCCCCATCCACTTGACTTTAGTCCTATGGCAGAACTAACAGTCTAGTTAGACAGTAAAAGAGCTTGTATATATTTGAGGGCACCAACATAGCAGCACGAGAGAATACTCCATGGACTTCGATATCGTTAGATCAAGAATATTTTGGGAACGACATAAGCTAACAAACATGTTCCACCAAACCCTTCCATTCGTCCTCTCTAAGATCGTCTTAAAAACATTCTATTACACGAAATTCGATTCTCAAGTGGTTGTTCGAAGCATCTCGAACAGTTACTCAAACTTCAAGATAAACTAGCCCGCAGCCATCATTGTCTTACGTTGGACAAGTGCGGAGAACGGATAGACGGAATGCCGGAACTCTTGTGTACCACCTTGTTTTCCAGAACCGTGTTTCTGGAAGCTTGGTGAATACAATGTATTCGGAAGAAACGCGAGGCTCGAATGCAGTCTGCCGGATACATCTCGCCATTCTGATTCATGATTCAGATTTAGTAAAGGGTAGTATTATAGACGTCTAACTCTAGCAGAGAATTTATACGCGAATTAATCTTGGTTCTCTCCGGAAATAGATGCGTATACTCTGTTTCCTACTTACAGAAAGTGTTAGCAAGCCTCGAGCGAAAACAGCCTTGATAACTGATATGGTACGAAATACGAGTATAGCCTCATCCATCCTTATCCAATTCCCAACCTTAGCTTCGTACGACGGAAGGATATGTGGGTTTCCGTTTGGGAACCAGAGACCCGGTTTGTGGTGCATTGTTAGTGCAGATCTTCATATTGGGTTGGGGTACGGACGGATGGCGGGGAGGGTTGAGTGCGCTATTGTGAGATGGCGCGGTTAGCCTTTTATTACACGGGATACGTTGTTTGGTCTTCAACTCTCCTTTCTCCACCATTCAACATAATTTCTTTTTCTCCCTTTTTTCTTTTCTTTCGGCACTCAGCCTCAACCTGCAGATGCCACTTCCCGTCACATATTTCCTTTCCCCAAAACCACATCACCGCCTCTTTAATCAAAATGATTAAATAATTTTCTTCAATCTCAAGTTCCTGATATAGGGAGGTGGGAATCTAAAGTTAATGAGCCGCAAGGATTTGTGAGACATGTACAGTGGAAACTCGCTACACAAGTTTACCCATGGAGCGATATCGACAGGTGCTCTTCACAGAGTCTAGATCTCGGCATGAGATGTTCCAGATGGGCGCTGTGAGACACGAGGAAACTCTGGGGGTCAGTGATCTGCGGGTCGGCGGCTCTGAAGGCTGGCGTTATGGCATCATTGGCTGAAGAAAGATTTTCTGTTGATTTTCGGAAGGCCCCTGAGCCCTGCTAGTTTGAGGTTTTCTCCACACCCTCTGAGAAATATGGGTTGTTAGCGCTTATCTATCAGTCATGAAAGGGCCATTGGGAACCCTAGTATTTGGGCAGCAATCAAGCCTTGGATAGACCATATCAAGCCACTTCTGATGATGTTTGTGTGACACTGGAATCTTCACTGAGTATTGTTGGAGAAACAGGGAGGATTAATAATACTTAATTATAGAGGATAACCTAGAGCGACTGCTAAATCTAATTTTCGTTACATTCGTGATTTCCTTCAATCTAATCAATCTTATTTTCTCAAATCCGACGTCTTTGGCGTACATGACGTAAAGTGGCTGCCAACACTATCTTCCCGATTCTCTCATCAACCCGATGAAGTGCCGTGGAATATGAAACTTAGGAAGGTCACCCGTCCACTCTATTGATTCACCCAAAAGCAAGTTTTCGACCTCCGGTATCAAATCATTCTAAGGTCTGAACGCACCATGAATGACAGCTGGGTTGAAAACACGCTTGAATACCTCCAAATCAGCTGAAGCCCCACTGATTTTCGAGCCCGACGAGGAACTGGAGTTTTTTGACGACGAGGATGATTTGGAAGAATGTCCGTGGCTTTTCGAACCCGACAATGATCCTTCCGCAGGATCAAATGCAAATACGACGTCTTGGAATTGTCCCTTGAATTCGGCATCCGAGAGTAAGGCATCTCTCCACATGAGAGCTACTTCTTCTGTTGGATTGCGAAAGCCAGAACCGAGCCCGAAAGTGCCAATACAAAGTTGAGTATGTTGGTACCATATGGCGATTCGGAGAGCAGCTTTGATCTTATCTCTCATAAGCTCTTTTTCTTGTTTGAAGGAGTACTTTTTGCCGGAACTGTCTAGTTTTGGTCGTTTAACTGGGCAGACGGAGATTATGGGCAGAGCTAAGAATGTGAATATTAGGTTTAAGACTTGGAGAGTATTCATACCTTTATATTCTTGCCATGTTTCGTATCTGTCGGGCCCATTTCTAAAAACAACTATTGCGATAAGAGCCTGATCACTAAACCCGGGATAACGGAAGAGGCTTACCAACATGTGAAGAATATATTCCCGCCTTTGAAGGAAGTGGATAATTTGTTTCAGTAGGGCTATCACTTGCTGGGGTCGTAAGAGCTGCAAATAAATTACTTCGTCGACACAAACATTCTTCTGGCGACATAACACCTTCCTTTTGTTAGTACATAACCCAACAAAAATCCAGTTGGTACTTACCCGCTTCCCAGTCTCCCCCAGGTCGTTTGTCATTAGCTGGCATAATGACTGGTATGCGTCTCTCTCTTTCAGCTCCAGGCTCTACCCAATCAAGCGCAAGGTCGACCGGATCTCGCTCATAAAATGCTGCAATATGTCATCATAAGAAAACATGCTATACCGCGTGATATTGTAAGGCTTACCGAACCTGCAGGTTGTTCCGGGAGAAGTGGCCTTGGGGGTTGCGATCATGACTTCGGAATCGCAGTAAACAGAGGTTGGAGGCCATTGAGGATAGTTTTGTCGAATGTGCGGAATGTAGGTTTTCTTTGCTTCAGCAGCAATTTCAGACGGCTTTAGCTTCGACGGAGGCATAGAGGAAGGTTGCTCTATCTTTGGAGATTAGCTTCGGTTTCGGATAATACTGAGAATAGTATACTTTAGCTTTAACTTCTCAGCTTCTTAGCTTCTTAAAAATGCAAACGAGTATCCCCTGAAAGGGATCTGAAGAAATCTGCAGATCTAAAGAACATTCACCCTAAGAAAAAGACCTGAAAGTTTGTTGACCCATCTCCATTGGATCAGTGGACATGGGTCTTCATTATATAGTCTTGAAAATCGAGCGAGCGAGCAGCCGCGTTCACCAAAAAGCACATTCCTATAACTCGCCAGATAAGAGACACAGACTAGCTATCGCCTTATGGATCAAGTGCCTGGTTTCACTGCCCTCTGGGATTTGATATTTGACTAAAACCTCTGGTTGGACGCACAAAAGCGGTCCCCGGATGGGGGAGCGCGGATTCCCGCTGCATCAGACCCAAGAAGTCGGACCCAGAACATTGGAAGGAATTAACCCGATATGAGGAGGAAATACACCGCTGCAGAAGACCGCTCCCGAGATCTCTGGTACGTCCAGATGGAGTCATACACGATTAGCGAAATCTGCTGAAGAAGGAAAGAAGAAGTACGACGCTGGGCTCTATCATTCGAGAGCCCGGGGACTCATAGAGTATCACTTTGCTGGTACGGCCACGAAGATGTTTAGCAAGATTGTGATGTGCTGGTGCCAAAGCGTCGAGCGTAGGATCTGTAACACTGGAACTGGGAGGAGCCGTAATTGTTTCTGGACGTCAACGATACGCATATCGGCTGCTTTGCTTGCTTTGGTTTTGGCCTTGGGCGCCTGAATTCCGGGGAGGCTTTGCAAAAGAAAACATGAAGCCAATGCCGTCATCCGTGAGATGCTCGAGGTGGGAGCGAATATGATACATGATAGAAACGAGGGACGGACTGTCACTCGGCTCCAGCTCAACAGATCCCAGCCACATGAGTTCGGGATCAGGACCGAGGGTGCCCAATATTTTGCATCCTCAAGATCGAAATTGAGGATATATTCCTGCACGTGAAGATGTATCTCGTGATCATCCCAAATTCGTTTTTCTGCCGCTCCAGTCCGTGTACGGCTACAACTTCAAGACTGTTTCCTTTGCGAGTATTCCAAACTTCTTCTCAGCTACCACTTCGGCACCAGTGCACTCTACACTGGCTGAGTTTACTGGGGCTCTTTCTCAGCTTGATGCCAATGATGGCTCGTCCACGCCTCGTACGTTGCATACAGGGAGTATACAAAACAGCCAGAAACATTCACTCAGCTCCTGCACCAGATAGCCTCTCCATTGCGAATCTTGTCGACAATGGGCCTAAGGATGCAGACAGAGTAGCGATCAATGGCTTTGTCAGGTCCATTAGAAACCAAAAGCAACGTTCCTTTGCTTCAATTGGCGATGGCTCAAGCCTGGAGCCTCTGCAAGCTTTGCTCACACCGGTCCAAGCCCAGAGGTAAGGAATCCGCGCAACATCCACAACTTCAGGACTTGGGCTGATCAGAGCCCCGGCAGCTTAACCACAGGTACCGCAGTCCAATTGATAGGATCATGGAGGCCATCACCAAATCCTCAAGCTCAGAGCCATGAGCTTCATGTTGAGCATGTGAAGATACTCGGGAGTGCAAATGCGGCAGTATGTATAAGTACATGAAGTGCATGACATATGCAGAGAGATACTAAAACTTTTCTTTGCAGACGTACCCACTCCAGAAGAAGTATCAGACTCTAGAGTACTTGCGGACCATGCCACATCTGCGATCAAAACTCCCATTCAATACCACTTTGCTACGGTTTCGGTCCGATGCTATAGCATCTATAACGCAGATAATGAGTAGAGAAGGGTTCACCCAGACACATACTCCAATAATTACATCGTCTGATTGCGAGGGTGCCGGGGAGGTTTTTGAAGTTGGCACTGCCGAGAAGGGCCCTACCACCGCAGACGATGATGGAACATTTTTCAGGTCACCAAAGTATCTGACCGTCTCAAGTCAACTCCATCTCGAAGCATTGGCGCAATCAGTCGGTAATGTTTGGACCCTCTCTCCGACATTTCGGGCCGAGAAGAGCCATACCGCGCGTCATTTAAGTGAATTCTATATGTTAGAGGCAGAGATGACTTTCACGGAAGACATGCAAGATGTGATGAGCGTGGTAGAAAAGATCATTCATACCGTTCAAGCAAATTTGCAACCAGGGACGTCACGCATTGCGAAGGAATTACTGAACGGTTCGCAAGACGAAAAGGAATTACTGCGGCGATGGACGAGCCCTGAAAGTTTCCCACGGATCACTTACACGGAAGCCATCAAGATCTTGCAAGCCAGCACTCATCAATTTGACCACACGCCGGAATGGGGTCTTGGGCTTCAAGCAGAACATGAGCGCTATATTGCCACCGAAGTGGGTGTCAATGCGAATGGGATAAATCCCGTCTTCGTCACACATTATCCCAAGGCTATCAAACCATTCTATATGTTGCCTTCAAAATTGGTAGGTGGTCCAGAGACTGTTGATTGCTTTGACCTCCTCGTTCCAGAGACTTGTGAGATCGCCGGTGGATCAATGCGTGAACATCGCTTTGAGGCTTTACTTAAGTCGATGCAAGCAAAAAGAATGATTTCTGCATCTTATGATCCATCCAATGATGAGTTATGCCAACTCAAGTGGTATCTTGACCTCAGAAAATGGGGGAGCGTGCCACATGGCGGATTTGGTCTCGGCTTTGACAGATTGTTGGCATACCTTGGTGGAGTGCAAAACATCCGGGATGTGGTTACCTTCCCTCGGTGGGTAGGACGTTGTGATTGCTAGTTTACATGCTCAACAATTCAGCTGTCAAAATCTAGACCCGCAATATGGACTATATCTCCTCACGCAACCACAGAATAGCTGGCTCGTGCTGCTGTCACTCCCCGACCGCTCATTAGGAACTGACGATCAATTCAACGCCAACGACTATATTCCCTGATGAGAATTTTTACTCTCACTCAACCCAGCAGTAACCCAGCAGTAGATAGAAGGGAGCCATCTACTGCGTTTGTACAGCTGCACGTGGCGCTCTCAAAGCCCGGGACCGGCATATCTCCAACAATATAAACTACAGGCAGATAGGCTGCTTATTTTTATTTTCATTTATTTCGGTGACAACAAGGATCGATGAGGGATACCGACACTTTTTACGAATATATTACCACCAAGTAGGTAAGATCTCATTCTCTAACGTGTTTGTGTGGGTGATAATATTTATATTTCCTTCCTCGGACAACTCGCATTACTATGATAAGAATCAACATTGTGGTGGTAGGTAGGAAAAACTGAAGCATCTCCCACCCCACAGCCCCAAGGCACAATCATGTCTGTCAGCACTTACCAATCATTTGCTTCCCTTGCAGTGAGTTGTGAGGAATTTTCAAGTTGCGTTCGGGCTTTGATAGAGGCAGTGAACTGATCCTGGTATCTCAGCACCAGCGCCTTATATGTGGCCATGAGGACGGGGAAGATTGGGACTTGTTTCTGTGAGTGTTGGAATGGGTCATTATTTGGGCTTAGTGAATCATTCAGAGAGATGATAGGGACTCCTGAGAGAAGAAGAGGGTAGGTATCCTTTTCAACGAGGTTCTTCAAGGTTTAAATTCCCGTGTAGAGAGAATATGGAAGTTATTTTAAGGGCTGCAGGTCGTAGAGAGTATGTATGTACTAAATAGATGCATATCATTTGATTAATATTCTTCAAACAACCCCCTAGACAGGCTCGCTATTCATAACTCTCTTGAATCAATTAATTACGAAGGTTAAACTGTCTCAAGATTTCTTGCTTTCAATAGGGTTGAGATAGCTAGCTGGGGCTGGTCACTAGGGAATATTAGATCAGGAAGTACTTCCTACTTAGAATATGCAATGCAAAATATCTTCATTCTACCAAGCTATCAGAAAAATATTGAAACTTCCCCTCTGTTCATCCCCCAACTCAAACTCATTGAATAATATGACTACCTTACCACTCCTCCATACCAGACCCAATTCTCAATCACCCCTCTCTTCATCCTACATCCAGAAAATAACAGAATAACCTCGGAAAGGATTCATTTTACGCTTATAGCACGTTGCGATTTAACCTGCTACTTGGAGCTACTCTTCCGTGCCTGAAACGCTGTGATCTCCTCTCTAAACTCATCTCCATAATATTCATGCGTGTACATTCCTCCTGGTCCGTACTTGTATTCTTCCTCGTTGAGCTCGTAGAGTTCTTTCGAAGTCTTAGCACCTTTTTCAAGTAGCTTGCTTTCAATGAGTTCATATCGTAGTTCCATATCTTGGAAGTTCTCGTACTTCCGCCGATATGCTTCGCACTCGGCATAAGTCTCGTTGAGCAAGGGCTTGTCGTAGAGAATTTTTTTTTCCCTCACAAAGTCGAGTGGAGTCTTCCCTGTGTCTGAGATAGCGGATGGATTTGCTGGTGGGTCTGCGTCCAATAACATCTCTACAATCTTCTGATGACCGTTAGCTACGGCTGCGTGTAGTGCGGTCCAGCCGGATCTGCCGATTGTGGTAGCTGGAACATCGTGGTTAAGAAGAAACTCCACTGTATCTGTCTTGCCATGCGCAGCAGCTCGATAGATCTCGTGTAAGCCTTGGGCACTTTTGTGCATTATGTTTGCGCCCGCTTTCTGGAGTAGTATTATCACTATAGTTGTTAGCCAACTATCCCTGTGTAGCAAATTCGGATGAGGCATGCATTACCTCCCTCATGGTCCATATTGGTATTGGCCGTCAAAGCTGTCCTCCCCCAACGGTCCACTTTTTCAACGTCTGCTTTTGACTCCAAAAGGAACTCCACGAGTTGAATGTGGTTCCTCGTAGTAGCACGGTGAAGAAGAGTTTGAACCTGATGGTCTTGAACATCAATATCGACTCCATTTCCCAGAAAGATCCGAATTAGGTCGAGTGCGTTGTGTTCAACGGCGAGGAAACAGGCAGTGGAGGGGAACATCTCTCTGTTCTGGGAACTGTTTTCGGTCCCGTCAGATGCTGAACATTCGGCGAAATCGCTTCCCTCAGTATCAGATGAGGTGTCGATGTGCTCTAGACTGTTCCGTTTAGGAACCCTCTTCTGGCGCCGGATCAATTCATCATCCTTACTATAATCCTAAAGCTTCTTAACCTGCTTTATAATTTTTCCCTTCGTCTAATAAAACATAGTCTATACTAAGCATAGGGGTTTATATATATTTAAGATTATAAATATTTATATATATATTAATTAGTAAGCTACATTCCTACTAAGCTAAATCGCGTCTTCTAAGTTATATACTATATATGTCATGGCCCTAGTCATATGATCTCACCATATGCCTGGGCCTCGACCAGAAGCATCGATGCCAGGGAGGTTAGGAATCAATGCAAATTGCCATGGCTGAGTAAGCCGGCAGAAGAGAAGAATTTTCAGCTGGACAAGGTCTCAGCTGAAGTGAAGCCTCGGATATGAGCATACTAAGTGGGCCTCGGGTATGGGACTGAGGAAAGAATTTTGTATATAAAAATGCCTTGGAGCTGCTTCCTTCGCTCCCTACTTTAGAATTCTAAGTGTTGGAATCAACGACGCCTCTTTCTTTATTGACTTGATCGTGCCTTCACAATATACGCCACGTATATTTAATTAAAATGCCTTAATCTCTTAAAGATATACCCCGCTCCCTTGGACTAATTATAAATGTTTTATACGATTCCTTCTAGACCGAGCCTAAGCAAGAAGCAAGACTATAATCAAAGTGTAATAAGGTTCTTAGAAAGGTAATAAAAGGTTAGGCAACGCGATTATATAGTAGTTATAATTTTTGTAATATTAACCTTTTTAAGGTAGGAGAATTTTAGGAAAGATGGCAGTCAAATAATATATATATAAATATCTATAATTTTATATATATCCCCCTTAGGAACCCTATGCTTAGCGTGGACTATGTCTCACCGGACGAAGGGATAACTATTAAAGCATTTATTCGAGCTAATTTATAACATTCTAAAAAGTTTTGATTTCTAATAAGCGTTAAATCGTTTAAAAAAGCCAAAGTACTAAGCCGTTTTTAATAAGCATGCTTTAAAAGGGAAAATACTAATAAATCCAAAGGTTAGAGCGTATAAGAAGTATGTGGTGATAAGAATAATAGGTGGATATTATTCGAAAAGCACTCATATATAAATTCCAGCGTTTTATGAACTTTATAGCCATCTAAAATGAGCAAACGAGGCTTTGTAGGGTTACGTGGTGCCGTCTGAGGTTTGAAGACTGTTTGCAACTATTTAAGAGTAGTATCGTTAGAAGTCCACCTATTTTCAGTTGCAGTGAACTTCCAGCCTTGGTAGGCCTTTAGTCCCATAGGAAACCATTGCTATTGGACTGATTTTCCCTTAAACATGACAAGTGGAAGCAAGGCCTGGCCCGTGGCCGAGATGCACTCAATAAATGAGGTCCAAGCCTTAGATCCTGGCTGTCTCTTTTAAACGAAACGTTTCTCGGCACTCCTAACCACTAGTCCGTTCTCCCCTTGGCCTTTCATAATCCCTGCTTCATCCATAGTCCAGCGATTCTCCGGCTTAATAGCTTTAATAGCTAAGACCTTCAGTTTTTAGAACCAACCCTTAATAACATTAGAAGTGGCGCTATTAACGCGTGCAGAATCGATCCTGAATTGTTTTTTGGTCTTAAGAATAGGATTCCGGCGAAAAAAACCCAGCCATCCAACGTTTTCCAAGTGGTATAGCATCATGCCGAGCAGCTAAAATTCGTCCGGCAAATGCTCGGATCTGCGCTTGAGTAGGGTTTTGGCCTAAGCTTCCCTGGACTAGTACCTAATTTGTAAGACGTTGTTCTTGGATCGGGGCAAGCCTTTGTTCGTGTGTATAAGCTTCTGCTCGAGAATGGCGGCTAGATATTCTATCTTAAAGAGTACCTCTTGGTACACCCTAATCGAGACTAGCTTTACGCTCTAACTTGCTATTAGCTATATCGTCAAGCGCAAATTGAACGTTGTCTTCAGTATATAAGCGCTTCATAATCACTTCTAGCTGGTTGCAAAGTTTAAAGAAAATTTATTAAAAGATGGTTAAAACTTTTAATTCGAAAGTGGGTAGGTAAGTAGTGGCGGTGTGCTAAGCGAGGTGGCCCACTTCTAGGGGGATTGACTTATACTGCTAAAGACTGAAGATACATTGAATACGAATAGTGATAAGAGCGTTGACAGGGATTGAGTACTAGAGACGTTGTTTGCTGTCTAGGTAAAAGATGTTAATTAGCAATCGCAGAAGACTGTTGAGCATCTGATGGCTTGTCATCACAAAGGCGTTGTCTGTGATTGCTTGAGGGAGGAGGGGGGATTTGGTGTTTCGATGGACATAGATCGTGATACCGAAGAAATTATACGTATGCATCTCGGATTCGAAAGACAGGTGATTGAATATCTTAGTTTATTTTCCGCTTAATATATGCTTATGGTGTGTCGAATATCTTTTAGAAATCGTTGATTGTGAATTGGAAAGTCATACTAGGAAATGCAGTAAATTTTAAGGAGCTCTCAGCAATGGATTGGCCAATACAATCGCTAGATTGCATGGAGGCTCTTCACTTGAAGATGCTGTTCTAATTGTATTCATGTTGTAATACTTGACCCTTGTTGGTTGGTAATAATAAAACACGGCTCGACTACGCTACGATGCCTCGCATCCAAACAGAATCTTGCCTGGAACTCCAGAAAGTATTTAATAAACAAAACTTAAGTAAGGCTGCGCTAGCAGAAGCAGTGAAATCCAAAAAAATGGGTTCGATCATAGTACTGAAGGTATATGAGCGGTAGCTTCACACCAGGCGATATTTTCTTCACTACACACTAATAACAACTACCTACTTCAAGACACTCATACCATCTCAAACCCAGGAGTTCGAACTCTGGGGAAGACAAACAAACCCAGAGTTCGGTGTGCTATACAAGATGTCATGCGGTTTTCATAAACGTATACAGGATGACAACGTCAAAAAATGCTCCGAGTACTCTACATTCGTCGCCTCCCCGTCCTGACCCGCCGTGTGCATTTTTCCTATAATCGCCTCGCTTGATTGATATGGTGTAAAACATAAGAAAAAAGGCCGTACAGTTGTCGTTTCTTAAGATACTGTCATAATGCACACCCCTGTGTTCGCATTTGGTAGCAATGCTGCTTCTAACGCCTGATTATTCTCTCCGAGAGAGTATTCACCGCAACCGAACCCATAAGCACCCGAAAGAAATAGCTTGGTATATCGGTAAGTGGGAAAGGACAAGGAAACGATCGTAGATATAGAGGCATCGAGTCTCCCTAGAGAGGACTTGAGGTTCCTTTTATCAGAGCTGGCCGTCAAGTAGCTTTGAAGACGCAGTGGTGCTTTTGGATTTGGTTGGCATCTTTATATGCTCTTTAAAATTCAGGCCGTTATAGAAGACAGCGAGTTTATTAACACTCACGAGAACTACACTGCCTTTCTTCGTAAAAATCATTTGCATTGTAGCACCGCTACCCTGCCATTGCTAGGGAATATAGAAATGTTTTGTGTAGGTCTTGCTCTAAGACACACTGTCAATGTTCACAGAGCACACCCAGTCCTCATGGTTAAGGAACAAGAGCATGGACTTAAAGTGGCCGATGGCCATCTTGATGGTTTTCGCCAATTCAATATAAACCACTACCGGTTTTATGCTGTCGTCGTCATTTAGGAGTAGTTCGAATGGATATACACCCAACATGGAGTAGTTAGCTTTCGAGTGACTGTCACTAAGCAGCGCATAAATTTTTTAGCTGGATGAAGAAGTTATGGCCCATTTCACTACCTCTTATGCAGGCGCCCTTTTACGTTATAAAAGGGGTGCGCAGGCCCTATATAGCTCTATAAGATCTCTTGATATACGGACTTATATCCTAAAAGCTTACATTCTAAAAGGGGGGGATCGTAAAGTGATATTTCTTCGGTTTTAAGCCTTCTAGAGGTGCTAGTCCCTCGAGTTTAATTACTATTATATCGCTCGACCTCGTTTATAACCCGATCTACTAGGTAGTTATATACCGGCGCTATTAAACCTGCCTTATGCCTTATTATAGCAGCATTAAGCAATACCTATAAGGGCAACTATATCGTTTGCTAAGCTTAGCCTTAAAGGCCTATTTAGTTTATATTAATAGATTAATACTATAGGACTTAAGGGCATTAAAGAGGGATAAGCCTTAGGAGTCGGTTATATTAATTAAGTACCTCTTAATCTATATAAGGTTCTACTATTGTCTTTATCTTAAAAAAGCACCCTTTTATACTACTTACCTCCTTTAAATATAAGACTATATACTAAGCTATAATAAGAGAAGTATAAGAGAGTATAAGTCTATATTATTATAAAAGACTTATAAGCTTTAGACCTACTTTATTAACTATACTCTTATTAATTACTTTATTATTTATAAACGCTTTAATAGCTAGAATTTTAGCTATTTACTTATACTTACTAAGCTTAAGAAGAAGTTATTTATAAAGTTAAAAGAAGATTTTATAAATATAAGTAAGAATATTAAAAAATAAGTAGGTATAGTTTATAATTTTAAGAATTCTTAGTTAAAAAGAGTTTTATAACTTAAGTAAATAGACTTCTTATTTTACTTAGCTAGGCTTAAGAATAAAGAGATTAAGAGCTTATATATATTATTATTAAAGAAAGTGCTAGATATTAGATTTAAGAATACTAAGGATCTTAGCCTTATTTAAATTTTAATTATAGCTAAGGCTATCTTAAAAGATATTTATAAATTATATAATAATACTTTACTTAATTAGAAAATAATATAATAATAGGCTAATATCTTAAATAGGTTTTATACTAAGGCTATAAGTAAGGCAGAAAGGTTTTAATACTTTAAAAATATATTAACTTTAGTTATATACTTTATTATAATAAAATAGTTATTAATATACTACTACTAAGTAGTATATTATAAAGGTAGTTATTTTACTTACTTTTAACTAAACTAGATGCTTTTTATAAATATTATTTAACTAACTACTTTATAGATCTAAGTTATAAATAAAATTATAAAAGCTTTAGCTTTTAAAAATAAAAAGGAAGTAAAGTGTGACGGCTGTCCTAGCTAAGTGATTATATTAACGTATTAATCTATTAGTTAGTTTACCTAAAGGGTTAAGGTAGGATTCTATACTCCTAGAGTGTAGTTTCTTAAGCAAGGGTCGATATAATTAGTTCGATAAGTCTTTAGATAATTATTATAGTAATAGGTATATATTACTATATTAAGTTAAGCACGAAGCTCTTATTTAAGTAAGGAAATATACCGCGTTATATAGAACCTTCGTACTATGCTAGAGTCTACGAATCTTCTTAGAGTCTAGGGCTCTATATTAGAGTCCTAGACTCTAGTCTAGAGTCCGCGACTCTAACCTTATTATATAGACTTTAACACGCTTATGGCTAAGCGGCGTCACCTGACCTAGGTTCTACTACTAAGGCGTCCTATTGGCTAAGCCTAAGGTCTATAGGTTATATAAGTCGTGACACTATCCTTTATCCTTCCTAGCGTCGTCCTAACGCTTAAATCATAGCTAAGGGAATTCTTATAAAAAATCAAACGCTTCCTTCTATTCTACTATGCCACCTGTCCGTCGTAATAAGCGAAATAATTCTTCTTTCTTGCCTTATAATTTAGAGCCTTCTTAAAAGACTAAGAACGAGCGGAAAAAGCGCGAGCGTCTAGGCTTCGCTATTTATATCGAAACTATAGGCGTCCTTATAGCTATCGAGTGTTCCCGCTGTGTTAGTAAGAGGAGGAAATGTTAAATATATAGCGTCGAAAGTTCCCGTTGCTCTAAGTGCGTTCGGGCTAAGCGTTCCGATATAGAATATAATACTGTGGCTAGTAGAAGGACCTAGGAGTCCGAGGTTCCTCGAAGTTCCGACTAGTCCTTTATCGACCGTCAGTTCGAAGAGCTAAAGAAGTAAGAAGAAGCTGCCTTTGCTCTATAGTAAGAGGCTGTTTCTTATTACTAAGAGATAAACGCTTAGATCAGCCGGTTGCGTATATAGCGTAAGTTTCTTAAAAAGAGAAGAAAGGAAATGCTCCGCTATAGGGAGCGTTACTTAAATAAGGTAGATAACTTAAAGGCGAAAGAGAGAGAAGAAAGGGAGCGCTAAGAGTAGACGGAGCGCGAAAACGCTGCGTCTAGTTCCGTCGTGGCCTTTAAGATGCCCTCGCCCTCGAATCTTATATAAGATCAGCTTGCTGCCTTTAGAAACGGCGAAGCAAGTTCTTCGAACCTTATAAGTTCTCTTTTAGTTCCTAAGTGTCGTCTTGTTTTATATATCCCTTCTATTGTACCTTATATAGTGGCTAACCGTCTTCTTCTTTAGCTTATTTAATAATAGCCTCGACTTCGTACTAAATGATTTCGTTTTCTTTTAAGAGTTCTAGCGCAACGGTTAGTACAT